>JASJUZ010000582.1:0-470304 GCA_037159825.1 Tupiocoris notatus
GTTATCGGTTTTAGTTGCTTTTTTTCACTTCGAAGCGCGATTTTTAGGGTAGGAGGAAAATATTTCTAGTGCAAAATATTACGCATGATTGGTGAAAAAAAATTCGCTCTTTTTATAGCAGGATGTGGTAAATTGAGATGGTGGAAAGTGTCCATCATTATGGCAAATGAGCTCCATTGTCAGGCAAGTAATTAAATTCTCACATCTCATCAGCCGACATCTTCTCTCCACATATCAAGTTTCCAACTTCATAAAATTAGCGTTGATAACTTCAACGAAAATCTATTTATTCATTTGATATACTGAAAGATAGAGAACCGTATTTTTCTTTCTATTCTAATTCTTTCTTCTATTCTAACACTATTCCTCTCTTCATTTCTCAACAGGAAATTTATGCATCGTTCAACAATATTGGACCCAATACACAATAAAATACCATAAAGTTACGCAATATTTTCAATACCTTAGAAATATTATTTTTCACATGTCGATCCATATTTCTCGCTCCTGCATTGCAGAGATTATTTGAGTATTTTGAATACCTAGTTGAGAAGATTATTTCGAGTATTTTTTTCCAACAAATATATCAATATCATTTTTTGTTCAATGAATAGTTTATTCGAGTTTTATTCAATGTCGAGAGATAGCTTATCTAGCAGATTGTTGGCGCCGTCTTCGTTTCTCTATCTTCTTCGCCAAAGAATAGCACAACAACAGTCTGAATAATTAACAAAATCGACTATTTTAAAATTCTGCGAGCTCAAACACCTAAGGAAGCCTAAATGTCCTAAATAAGGCCTACGCAAGTGCTCGGAAAGGGAATCAAATAGCCTGGTTTTCTCCCTGACAATTTTGAAATAAATAATGTTATCCCATTGAATATAATTCATGCTTCCCATTTTACATTTACAACTGAACTAGGTACAAGGTGCAGGAACACCTTGAAAAACCTGTTCTGTTGAAAGGGTGCAGCGTGAGCACGAGCAGAGACAGGATGTCAACTTGGCGGTCACTGATCTGGTCGCAAAAAGTTTGCGTGGAAAATATTCCATCTTTCTAATCAATACGTTTAAATTATATCAACTTCGAAAATGAAAATATAGTTGAGAGAAAAAAGGACTTGAATTAATCGATTAGTGTACCACGAAAAATTAAATAAATAGGAAATCTATGGTTCGGAAATATGACGCATGATAAAATCAGGTTTCAAGGTGACATTAGATTGAAAATACATTGAACAATTGACGAAAAAAAAATTGAAATTGAGCAGAAAATTGCTAAACAAAGCTACTGTGGTTTTTTACTATTTAGTCTTACATTTGCGATTCAAATGGCGTCCATTGGTATTTTGACCTGGCTATAGCGAACTCGGAGCACCTGTTTTGTCAATGCGCCTAACCCGTTACGGAAACGTGACGTTTCCCGTTTAAATCGGTCGATTGAATTGGTCATAGCTTTGTTCAACCAGAGCGTCAGTAATTCAGGAGCCGGAGACTGATGCGACACGAGATTGATGCAGCCTCTTTGTCGAAGAGCGATTATTTAAATTGCTAGCGCTGAGTTTATAATTTTTTTTTTACGAAGGGGAGCAATTTTTTCACGGAAGATGTGGTCTATGAGAATGAACTTTTTATTCTCGCACGATACCAACCATTCATTCGATTAGAAAAAAAAACACACGAAGAATGCAAGATTGAACATCGATGAATTCGTCATTATTTGTCTTCCTTTTGCCTGTTGTACTGTTTCATATTTCTACCCACCAAAGCTGTACTCGAGTTTCAGTCTTGAAGAAACATCGGCGCCTTCAAAAGTCACCAAAACCGATGACAATAGGTTTTCAACGTTCGTCATTAGTGCTGCGGTAGTGGCTCTTATTTAGGTTCATTATTCTCAGCGGGACAAACTCGTGCGTTTTTTTCGATTTGAATAGACCGTAAACAGATGTACGCGTTGTAAAGAACGCACAGCGGGGAATTGTGCCCCCACGTGAAGTCTCAATAGAGCTGTGAACTTACTCAAGCCTAATGTGAATTCCAGGGTCGAACATTACAATATTGAGTGGAAATGATCGAGCTCAAAGACCGTATTATTACGAATAGACGGACTTGAAATCGATGGAAAAATGGTCGAACTTTAGTCTCCTTCCGTGTCGCTTTAGTTCAGCTTCTTAAATCATAAATTGATGCAGAAAGACTATCAAGAATTATAATCGACTGCGCAATTGTTAATAGTATTATTTCTGATCAACTCGAAGAATTCTTGAAAATATTTCGCTTTCAATGTGAGTGATTTTTTTCCGTCGTTTTGATGTAAGCAGACGTCTTTCAAAGCTGCAAATTTGGTTAATACGCTAGATAGTAATAATGGTCTCAATCACAGATTGGAAAACTAAATTAACCATTTGACCAATCTGTTGTTAGGTATGAACGCTAAAAAATGTTTGTAATAGTATTGTCACAAAAAATGAACTCTCTTCTTGAATTATAATTGAAGCAAAGGTATAAAAACCTCTGTACAGTTATTTTTTCTATCTTCAGTCCCAATTCTATTGGATTTCATCAACAGCGCCGCACACGAGCAACCGTTGTCTTCTCCGTTCCCAGTGTTTTCTCTACAGGGCAAACCGTGATGTCTGGACGTTAACTGTTCAATAGAAAAACTCAGGTGTTGCGAGGAATGTTAGTGTAGTTAGTTCATTGAACCGTTTTTCGGAATGTGTCTCTTCTCTGTTCTCTAGTCCACTTCCTACGCGTGGTGGTGCCGGGTCCCACAAAAATCCCCACCAATTTTTTTTTCGAGACTTCTTTGAGCCTTCCCACCGGATACGCCCTCGTCTTAGGGGCTTTTGTCATACACGCGGGTCCAGTCTTCTACTTCCAGTCTGTTCATGTTGTGCCTGTCTACGCCTGTTGTTGTCGCCTCTCACGATCGAGAATACGGACGAAGGAGAAGGTTGGAAGGACCCTGTTCCATCTCGTGCGTGTTATTGGGCCTTTTGTTCCGGTGGCGCCTTTTGAGCCGTGCTAGAAATCTGCGACTCACCGTAGACTCGTTAGATTTTTTCAACGAAAACGGGATTAGTCGGCAGATTAGGCGGAAGTTATTTTAAAAGCAATATTTGAATTAAAACCTATCAGATTTTAAAAAGGTGTATATATAATTTATACTAAACTACACAACGAGGAGGAGAGGTATACGATTGATTGAAGAGATGGCCGGAGGGATTTGGATGAAAAAATTGGGTGTACTTAAACTTTAAGGCCACGCGTCTGAAAAAATCGCCAAATTTCGATTTTCGGTTTTGGCTTTTCAAAACAATTCGAAATGTATCAAAAAATGTTGTTTTGGTAAAAATTTTCGATCGCGGAATTTTTTCTATCGAGCGCTGTATAATATACTAAACGCAATACAAAGTTATAGCCAGGCGAATTCCGAACGTTTTCCTCATTGGGGTCGGGTGGATCGGACTCGCCCTCGCGGAGCTAGGGCGATCCAAAGTCGAAACTTGGACATTTCGTTTTGAAAAATCGTCATGAGTTGAAAAAAAAAATTGTGCTAAGCTAAAATTAATTTGCCACTACATTCGTTTAGCAATTTGAAAATGATACGGTGGAAAACCTCGAAATTTCGATTTAGATTTGATTTTTCTCGAGAGAGCATTATGTCAGTTTTTGAGCTTTTTCGAAACCACGTTCGCGCATTTTGATCATGGATAAATTCTTTAAACGAAGAACTACAAGAATTCGTTCGTTGATTGATTTTAGCCGGAAGTAGAGCGGCCCGAAGAAAAAGTCGAAAATCGTTGGGTATACAATTGATTGAGACACTGGAAAACCAAAAAGAATCGCTTTTTTATTTTTAATCGATTTTAAATTAAATTTCCTCTATTTTTTCACAGCGCCTAATTTTTCAAAATTCGCGAACGTGACGAAAAAATCCTAAAGTTGAAAATTCAAAAGTATAAAAATTGAAAAAATTCAAAAATATTATTAATTGTTCGATTTTTATTGCTTACACTTTAAATTCGAATTCTACGTCTAATTTCCTGTAGGAATCATTAACTAATTAAAAATAAACAGTACTGTAAATATTTGCAACGAAATCTCAAAGTTGAAGAACGTAGGAGTGGCTTAACTGGGAAAAACTAATGGTGGTCGTCGAATTTCCACCGTTTTGACGTCGAATTCGGATTCAGCGTTAAATTTCCTATAAGAATAGCTTTCAAAGTCGCTTAATAACGAACATTTAATTTTTCGCCCTTACCGATGGCAGCGGAGCTCGGAATTTCGGCCGGTGAAGAACTCGATTTACGGAAAATAATTTCTGTGGCGCTGTTTAAATTTTTTTCACCAATTTTTTTGCTATGTACGTGTGTAAGGCGTTCAAATGAAGACTCCTGCATAATAAAACAATTGATTCGCATTTATTTTGACCCCGAAAAGCACGGTTAAAGGTCAATTTTTGAGCTTTCAAAAACCGATTTTTTTGGACCACTTGCAGATTTTTCAGAGAAATAAAAAAAATCACAAAAATACATCTCGGTATGACACAACTTCCCTAAAAATTTCAGATTTTTATCTCAATTGAGTGAGGAGTAAAAAATCGTTAACTGATCGGTTCTAAAAAATCGCAGGACCCGGTCAGGTCGGGGGGTCTGATCGGTTCTTGGATTTTTTGCGAAAAATTTTTTGTAATCGATTTTGCTCAAATTCAGCATAATGATAGTGGTAGATGATGTGTATATCAATAATATATGGTTCATTCTTTGTTTCTTTCGCGCTAAATAGATGAAAAGAACGTTTAAAGTTGAAAAATGTCATATTTTCGCGTTTAGTCTACCAATATTGTTGAATAACACAAAAACGGTTGAAAAATGGATAGGTACAATACATTAGGAAAGTGTGGGCAATTAAATTACCTATCTTTTGGTATATTCAAACATCTGAATTGACGACTTTTTGTTTGAGTTATCCACTGTGCAAGTTACAAATCTTGGAAAACTTACAGTTGTTACATCTAATTCGGCTACAACTTTGCTCCAGTTGAAAAACCCAATACTTTGTGATACAAAGTACGTTCGAACACCACCACCTACATACCAAATTATAGCAACTACAGCATTACAGCGCCGCGCCGGGCGATAGGCGCTCAGCCCCTAGTTTATATAAAAATTTAATTTGAAAAATAAAGTGCGAAGTAGTCGAAAATGATTTGATAGGTAATCAAGGCGGTTTTGTTACAAAACGTTAGGTAATAAACCTTCAACAATGTTATGGGTACCAGATGAGAAGCGGAAAAAACAAACAGTTCAACTCGGCATTGAATTAAATTCATCTAAAAATGTCATTGCTAACATGGATGATTTGGAATTCCAAATAGAAAAAAAATAGAAAAAATTCCATATAGAAAAAATCCTTCGCTGGGCCGTAAAACGTTCTCTCTGGATAATACCAAGACAATAAAAAAAAATAATAATTAAAAAAATATAAATTAAATAAAAAATTAAAAAACTATCTGCTAGTAGTTTGTTGAGCAATACTTCATGATTCGAAGTGAACGACTATAGTATCCGGAAACTGGATTAACAATACGACAATAGATCATGCAATCTTCGAGGGCGTCACTTTGCCACTCTCTTGGAAATGAGCAAGTGAAAGGTTCAGGTGTTATTTCGAAAGCGTTTCACGCCCTTGAGAGCTCGGCAAAGGCACGAAATCTATCTCCCGTAAACTGATTACGAAAATCACGACTCGAGAAATCACTGAAACCTTTCTCCGATGCGGAAATGAATGCGTTTTTGACAGTCGGAGTTTAATAATATAATAATTGCACGGAATTTATTATGTAACTCCTGAAAATGTTGAGAACTGTTCAAAAATTATAATTCTAGTCAGGACACTTATTTTATTTCTCCGTCTATAAAAAATATGAAAAAAAAAATTAAAACCATGAAGGGACCGAGAAAACTATTAATAGCTTTTGAAGAAAGTACGCCTGACTAACTGAACAATAATGAGCACTATGTCACCTACAGCTTCTGGCTGTCATTTCACAGGGGCCATGATTATGTAGTCGCACAAAGAGCAATTATTTCCGGAGCTGACTACGCCGTAAGCAACCGATGGTCAAATAATATCCAGACCAAATCGAATCGGAATGGATTAAGTTCCGCCAGTGAGAGGCGTGCGAACGTGCGATACTCCTAGAAGGTTTCTGCCAGCTTTGTCGCTTCACGGTTGTATTTCAAAAGGACCACGATAACACTATTTCGAAAAACGAACATAGTAACCGCATAATCCCTTCACAATGTCGAGATTATTTTCCTTTTCTATTCGAGAAGTTTTTTTTTTTATTTTTTTTTTTTTATTGGCCGCCACCAAAATGAGAGTTCTGTTACTCAAGGATAGCAGTAATAATAAAAAAAGCAGCATATAATATTCTCATCGTCACTTCCAGATAGTTTCTTTCGCTTATAGAATAAGCTTGGGGAACAGCTCTAAAATGGCAATAATGCAAGGAATTTTTTAAAAAATGTTAATCAATTAATTTTAATTGATTTTTACGTTTAAATAAAACTCATTTACACAATTTGAAATAATTTTTTGAATTTTTTTCCATTTAAATTACTTTGAATTTAATTTAAACTCACACTTAGAGCAAGCAAGAGTCGATTTATTGATCCGAAAATACCGATTGGTGCATGTTTTTGAACGAACTCTGTGACAGTGGCGACACGAAACTGTTAATACATTATTGATGGTGATAACGACATAAAATTTTGAATATGTTACTAAAAATATACAGCAGACCTATCATGGACACCGCAAAAATATTAATAGTAAAATATCCGTCTCTAAATTTGTTTCACTGGTTAACTTTCAAGACCGAAATTAACTTCGGTTTCAATCGGTTTCGCAATTAATTGCCCGAATAAATTGTTGTGAAACGGCCAATGTTAAATTCATTTCATGATTAAAAATGGACAGAACAGTTAATTGAAGTTTGAAATGTCGAAATTCAACAATTTTCTGCCGGTTGCCCATGATGAACAGCGATTAGGCTGTTCGCACTCTCGTAAATAAGCCAAAAAGCAATCGCCCCATTCGCAGCGGCGTTACTGACGATTATCGATTTTCGGCATCTCATCGGTCGAACAGTTCGAGCTGTTAATTGGAACGTAGATGCTTGAACCACCCAAAACTTCACGACGTGGCAAACATAAAACACCGATTAATTTCTCCACAGGCTTAGCCCTTTTTCGAGGCTCGTTTTCGGTAAAATACAAAATCATTATCGCTCCTCGTTGTGAGCTACCAACAGGAGAGACTATTGGAACACATAAGGTTATTTCTTAGGTGTGGTGAATATTGTTGAGCAAGAGAGAGTGCACTAACTTGCTATCCGAATTTAGTAACAAATTGAGCGGAAATGTGAAGAAAATAGAGGCAAAATTCAATTAGGATGGTAATTTTTTGTAGAACTGTCATGCCGTTTTTCATAGCCTTATACTACAGATGAGTACGTATTGAGTTTTCTTACGGGAACTGCCTCAATTCGAATGTTGAGCATAAATTTTCATTTCCTCACCTGAAAAAAAAAAAAAAAAAAAAAGATGACAAAGCAAAATGAGAAGCTTAAAATGGCCAACACATTTTTATTTGCACTATGTAAATTTTTATCAGCGTTATTTATCATATTTTTTTTACAGGTTTTCTGGGTTTTTACTATTTGAAAATATAACGCGATTCTCTGGTAGCATGGTCGAATATGCGTGTGCCTTGAGTGGACGATTCGCTCGGCTGAAGCGAATGGGTTAACGAACGGTAACGTCCACTTATCACAACAATGAAACTCAGCTGAACTACAGCATAACAAGCATCAACTGGCCACTGAATGTAACATATGAACACAGTTTAACTACGATATAGAATCACCTACAACGAATTCAATAGTTCCTTTTTTCCCTATTCGTATGTATGAATGAAATTCAATTAAATCTCAGAATATGTTCCTTTCCGGATTTTGGATAGCGTACTTCCAAAATGTAACCATTCAAAGGTTTTTTTCTGTTTTGATTGTTATTATTTTATTATTTTTATCAATTATTATTTTTCGACGTTTGAAGTCTTCAAATGTTCCTTTTGGCGAGCAGATGGCGCTTGATTTTGGTTTATTATTCAATAATAAGCTATTGCTCAAGAAAAAAAGTTTCTAATCCCCCTCGAAATTTGAAGGTACAAAGAACAAAATAGAATCCAAATATCAAAAAATTTGTTACAGAATTATTAACCAAAATTTCTGTCCGTCCGCCGTCAAAACTTTTCTGACTAAACTGTAAAAGCTACATAATTGACATTTTCACCAAAAATCAATCTTGACCTGAGGGTGGCCCAATTCTTAAGCCAAATCGCTACCTCAAAACCTCTTAAGCCTCTTCCATAAGGCTTTGAAAAATGTATTTATTAAGTACCTATGTATTTAGTCGCTTGAGAAAAAAGGTCATTGGCCGTGGTCATGAACTTGACCTCCGGTTCTTCGTGCATCCGAAGACCTGAATCGAGTCCAGGTTCATGGTAGCATTCACTAATAGACGGGTTATGCATATCAGATGACTGGCAACAGGCAGGCCATCAAATGATGAAACGATGCCCACCACATTCGATTTAATTGATCGCTACCGGTCATTAGATAGACAGAGTGAAGGCATCTCAAGTTCAGCTATGCCCTCCGCCATTCATTTGAAACGACCCCTTGCTTCATTTCATATTCAATTGGTCTGAGGTGAGGACGTGTTTACAACCGGCCCATTATCCGCATGCCGTTTTTTCGATGAAAGAATCAACGAGCGATACGGAAAAAAATCCCTGAGGTGGGTTGAAGGAACTGCATTTCATATTGTGACTGTAACTATAAGTACATCAGTGTAAAATGTAATTAATTATATTTTATTATATCAATTTTATCACTTCAGGCATCACCTATACTAGTAAACAGACTTGTCAGAGTCTCGCGAATAAATATTTTGGTTTTTTTATTAGTTTGTCAGTAATTGTATTGTACGAACGTTGCGGCTTTTGAATGAGTTTCTCAAGTTTATAATTGTTTATATCTGTCTTCGGACTCAAACATGGAAGTGCTGTGTGATCCAAGCATTCTTCCGGTTTTTATATTAATTTATTCACGATAGTTGACCACCGGACCAATAATGATTGACCTATTTTCTTTCACCCTGTAACACGAGATATTTCGATTTTCTCCACGTTCTAGGTCAAACTTGTATACAAGTTTTTATCCGCACCCGAAGTCGAATCGAATAAGCAGAGCTCACAGTAAGCTTGTTAGCTGACATAATTAATATGCAAATTCAATTAGAAAAAACACGCACCAGCGGGTTCGAGTCGATACAAATTGACGATAGCGCTCAACCTTTCTCGTAATTATTGCGAAACCATAGATCTTACAGATAATATCATATTTATATGTTCAGTTCCGAGTCGATGGTCAAATATCGAATGGTAATTCGTTCGCGGATTTTTTTATCCTAAGAATAATTTACTGCTTCAGAGATGGGCATTTTACTTTTACTTCTTCTTGCGAAGTACGTTCGAATAAACGCTCTATTCCTCGTTAAATTTCAGGTTTCACTAATGCAACGATTTACTAGTGTTAGAGACATTTGCCAATTTTGACAACGCACAGATCAGAGAACTCTGCTGATTTTATTATACACTCGACGATTTATTCGAATCGTGAGAATTGTTTCAAAACTAATTACCAAACGCGGTAATTTCCACGGTTTTTCTCGAGGAACAGTTATTTCTCTCCGTTATTATAAGTGTAGTTTCAACTTTCAGTTGGCGGTTCCACTTTAAACGGACGGAGCAATTAGTAAATTACCGTCGAAAACAATGGTTAGTGAAAATTAAGCCGTGAGAAATCCTCTAACCCAGTATAATGAATTTTCAATGAAAGTTGGAAAAAATAGACCAGCAGCCTTTTCTGTTTGTAAACACG
This sequence comes from Tupiocoris notatus, assembly GCA_037159825.1. Taxonomy (NCBI): domain Eukaryota; kingdom Metazoa; phylum Arthropoda; class Insecta; order Hemiptera; family Miridae; genus Tupiocoris; species Tupiocoris notatus. The sequence goes on from JASJUZ010000582.1 coordinate 10,018, forward strand.
GAGGAGATCTTCTATAGATTATAATGGTGGACTTGTGGTTTTGAGTGTTGGATGGAATTATTGTTTAAGTATATATTGATCAGATACAAAAGGATATATTAAAATCATGACGCGAAAATTGCGAAATTATTAATCAACTTGCTATATCTGTTTGAATTTTACTGCCGATTTGCCAATTGCATTTTGTCTTCTTCGACGTCGCCTTCACAATCGTATCGAATCACGCATCGGTTCGTTTCAACACAAAAAACGAGAGGTCTCCTAGTTGAAGATAGAGTATGCAAGTATTTCGCAACTCTAGTTTTCCGAACCTATAAATAACGTGTCCGTGATTGCCAGTCAGTCAGGCTACCAAGTGCCGAGAGGCCGTGCATGTTCAGACCCGTACGTGATTATCTTCTGCCCCCGGTCGTTCTATTCTCCGCTCGCTTCAAACTAATAAATTGGTCTGAGCAAGGCGGTTTCTTATCTAGCCAGAAGTCACAACCTTGTGCGTTTTCTCGCTTTCACATTTTACCAGCAATACGTAAAAAGACGCAAGGAGATTGCGACGGAAATTTAATAGGGGTCAATCCGTTTCAAAACACGCAGCCAAGCGCGAGCTTCCACGCTGGAGAAAACCGCTGAATATAATTAAATATAATATAATAAAATAATTAAATATAGTTAAATTTATAAAATAATTTGTATTTATTTATTTTAATCAAATTTATTATTATTTATTTATTTTACATTTATTCATTTATTGAATTTATGGTTTAATTTATTTTAATTTTATTTAAAATTTAATGTTTTTATTTATTAAATTTATTTATTTATGGAGGCTTTAAATTATATATAGCATTAATGATATGATCCGAAAATTTTATAAAATGATATACAAATCAGATAAAAATTGTTGAATTATGCGGGTCGCAAGAAATTGTAGAAGTTTTTACGATTGCGCATGCGATGAGCGGATATTCATCGATAGCAAATTTATAGGATCACTCGTGTTTCAACGAACAGTACGTTGCTCACTAAATCCCAGCATGGACCCAAAAGAATAACCAACTTTTTTCGTTTCATATTTTCAAGTCCAATTTTCCGAATTTGACTCCTTGGACAAGTAGGTAAGTACTTTAAATTACACCGGAAATTTGGAAGATAAGATGCGTGCGTTGGCATATTTTATTGGTTCCAAAAAAATAAAGCTGAGGCAAATTCAATTTCAGAGTATTATCACATTTTTTATTTTATCATAAAACGCACGTTTGTATTATTATTGTTCATATTATGGTTTATCACATCGCTGATATAATAAATAGCAATGATCCCTCTCCTGCTTCGGTTGTTCCTGTGGTGAATTTCCTTCGCTCTTAAAGTCAATCATTGTCTGAAGATAAGGGAAAATCCGTGTTCCAACTGCGGTAATAGGGTGCAAGGGGCACTTCAAAGTTCGAAACGCGTCAAACAAATAGCAGGGTGTCAGAAATCGAAAGGTACAAGTGGACTTTGAGCGAGGGTGTTTAGTTAGGATTTCCTGGGCCAAAAAAATGTTACCTGACTCGGTGGAAGCCCGGTTGGAGCCCATTAGGTCAAAATGAATAGCCGCTTTTCGACTAAAAGGTACCCGACGTCATTATCCATTCATGAGCCGAGCAATGAAAAGAGACCATGAGAGGCGGAACTGATATGAAAAGTCCTGCATATTTTTCAGGCGAGGCTCTTTTTTATCAAACGGATACTCGTCTAGGTTTACGGATGAAATCAACTATTACCTCGAGTGGCAGACGAACCAATTAATCGAAGATGCTACGATTAACTTTTTTAATCGAGGCAACATGTAAAAAATGAAGATTCATAACTTCATTGATCTTATGGGATTTTCGACCGATCACAGGATCCTGGGAATGAAAGCAGAATAATTTATTTTAAGTACAAGCAACTAGATGATTTTCTCATTTTCATTATTTCTCAACTCACGTAAAAGTATTGCAACTTTGCCAAAATTCGAAAGCAGATAGAGACATCAGCACTTCGTGTAATTCGAATTGGCATTCAAATATATACTAAAATATCCGTTAAAATATCTATTGAATTAAATAGATACCAAGATAATTATGCATGTGCTGTAGACAAACAAAAACGCTGCAAATGATTGTACAGTGGTTTATTATTCCGTACGTTTGCACGTCAGTGAACGTTTCCACTCAACAGTGGATTGGTAACTGTAAGGGATAATTCCTCATAGCAACTAATTTCGAATTCTTTTATTGAGTAGCTAACTAAAAGTCACATTAATCGTCGAACTGTGTTTGACGACCATTCCAACAAGTACATAAATAGAAAAATGTTTATAGCGCTGCAAATCCTCGAGCTATAACATCATGGATAATTCAAAACCTCGAGAACTTCACACAAAAGCTATGATAACTCGAGATCCATTAAAGCTATCATCCCGTGTGGTCTCATTCGATTCAGCGACAAAAACTAAAGAAATTAATATCGAACACCCCGATTTTCAAAAACATTGGCAAACATCTATTTTCCCCCTATGAACTCCGAAAAATACCCTTAAAAATGAGATAGAAAATTTGGCTAAAGAATTGAGCCATCATTATCTCAAAGATATTTATTGGTGAAATTACAAGAATTAATCTGTAATAGTTTCCTTAGAAAAGTGCTGATTGCGTATGGAAGACGGAAAGAATTTTTTTTATTCACAAGCCTTGAAACGTAAACCATCAAATTTTGAGGAGGTAAGAAAAATGTCTTCATTGGTCGATTGTAATGGTTCATTTTCGAACAATGAACCGAAATTGGAAAATTATAAAATAGAATTAAAAAAATACTCTTACAAACCTATATGAAACTATTGTTCATTCCGATGATACAACCCAATTTGTGACGAGTAATTTTTTCCAGAAAGTCATTCCATCTTCGTGTGTGGTCTTTGAGAGCTGATTTGTAGCATGACCTTTCATTGTATCAGCCTTTTTTTATTATTAGCGCTGATAATTCAGCTGTACAACATGATTTTTACTCTTCACGAACAAAAAAGATTCCTCCCTCGAAGGGTAATCAAGTTTGACCGATAGACCGTGTCACGTCACGTACGTTTGGTTTTTTGTGGTCTCTCACGAAATGGGATCTGACTCTACAGGTAATCACTTCCACGCCTCCCGTCCTCAATCAGAATTCAACGAATAAAAGGAAACCACCTTTTTGTCAAATGTAGGTATATGCGCCATGATCTGAAGACACGAATGCTTTTTGTACAGAAGAGAGACTAAGCCTTGAGAGTACTTCTACTCGAAATCCGTTAAGTGGATTCGAAAAGGTTTTGTGTTCACTTGAAAGTACCTTAAGAGCACCTCGACTCTCTTGTGGTTTACCAAACTGATTTGTAAACTTAGAATGTCACTGTCGCTCGAATGTCAACGGATTTTAGTCGTTCCTCACTTTATAACAGACTAAGACAGCAATTCTTCACTTACCGTCCAGGAGCCATGTATAATTCTACCTGAACATGATTCTCAACTTAATGAAACTTTCACATGTTGTTCTAGGGTGCTGTGAGACTCTCCTGAGTGTCTGACCTAGTAAATCCTGCGCAAGCTTCATAAAAGCCTAAAAACCTAGACATTTTCCAACTTTTTTGGTTCTTCGTCTATAACTTACGAGTATAAACAATGAGTTGTTCTCAAAACATTCCCTCGGTACTGAGTTGCAGGGCATTAGATTTACTTTAAGAATCACTGGTGGAAAGTTATTTTGTAACTTACTAAGATACTTGCAAAAATATGACAAACCGAAGGTTAAATTCCTTTTCTCATCATGTACAAAACACATCCTTTTTTTGAGCCCCCTACAGACATGTCCAGCCTGGATTATTATGTGCGTTTTGCTAATGTGAAATTTACCCGACAACACACGGACTTCAACGTCTAAAAACAAATAATATTTATCTCACACAGATTTCGCTCGTTTTTCCGACCTGTGAAAAATTGACCGGTCAAAATATCGTTTTCAACGTGGATGTTCGATAAAATCGCCAACTGGCGCCTCGTACGAAACTGCGAGTCGCGGTTTTATGCATACTTTCACCCGCGAACACGACTATAGCCGCATATGGCAACCGCAGCCACTTACGCCTATGCAGCTCCTTTTTGCATTATGAGTCGCCCGTGTATAATGTCTTCATTATTCCCTAGACGCGAACAAAACGCCTCAAAGGGAGAGTTCAGCCGGTGCGACTGGTAAAGAAAGTTGGTCAGTTCCAACCGAAAACCGCTTGGACACCAAACGCATAAACTTGGAATGGAGGATGCGGTCGCTGAGCAGAAATCAATATTTTCAGTCTTTAATTGTTGTTGGGATGTTTCTGGTTTTTTATTTATAATTTGTTGTTTAGCAACTTCTCGAATTCCTCGTAAATTACAGGAATCGGAAATTGCCATAAAAACGTGTAATTTTGAACACTAATAATATTGTTAAGTAGGTAGTATTAATTATATTTCTGTACCTTTTGTGTTTATGCTGTCTCTCTCATGCTTTAAAAAAAAAATAAAACTGCTTTAAATTAAGACTGATGGGAGGATTCATCTGAAACTATGAAATTCTAATATTCTAAATCTTGATACCTTCTTACAAAAATGTACTCTTAGACTCGTTATTGATGGAACAAACGAGTGAAGAGTTGAAAAATTCTCATTTCAACCTTCAAGACATTGATATGTATATCTATTTCTTTCTCTTAACTACTGACACGTAAGTTACGTTAATGGTATGATTTTGAGGTTGCTCAAGCGGGTAAATTTTACCCAGCTGAAGCCGAATAACAACTCGATTCAGATAGCAACAGATGGTCTCCGTTCTTCGAGACCGGAGCTCCCTTCTCTCTTCAAATTTAACCCCACCATAAGCAGAGGAAGACGTCGTGGGAACGTCAACGCAGGAACTAAGTCTCATGAAAAAACCCTTTTTCGTCTGAGAAATCGGTGTATCTTCATGAACGATTCGGGAAGATAATATTATTACAATATTCGTATTTTATGAGACGTCTCAGAGGTGCAATTTTCAGACGGGTGATATGATTTGACACTGAGGATGATTATTCTTGATTTGGAAAAGGGGAGATTGCAACAAGAGAGATGATAGGCTTTTTATCCAAATCCATAAAGCATAAAATCGTGTTCTTTATCTGCAAACCGTTGGCTAAATTCGTATTGCGTCGTTAATTGGCGGTTGTGAAAACACACCGGAACCGGTATACCACATGACGAAATGTCTTCGAAGTATTATAGCTTCCCAGAAACGTAGAAGGTAAAGAAGAGCGAGTAACAGATTTCATGTCTATGATGCCCACAGTGGAGAAAAACAAGAAGTCATTTTCTCTTCAAAACGGCATTCTTCGGGGATTGGCTTCTCGTTCTAAGAATGATTGCAGTTAATCGTGCTTCTCTTCCCGGAATAGAGAACACTCAATGAGAAATAAAACCTCGGCCGCTCATAATTAAGAACTTGTTCTCCAAAATGGATAGAAGCTAAATGAAAATTGGATCATCCAATGAGCTGGTCTTTGTCGGTCCTGATTTCGAACATAAAAAAGCTAGAAAGCAAAATTATAGTCGGCTTTTTTCACGTTCCAATATTTCCAGCAACATCGTCTCATATTACACTACTGTCTAAAATTCCAAATTTAGCTGCCTCATCTGTTTCTTTGGCCCAGCGTATGATAGGAATCGATAGGCGTAAAATCCCATTAGCAAAGAAAGATTGGAAAAAGAAGGATAATATCGATCAATGTTGAACGCTCATATTGGGCTTGCTGATCAATAAATCGACAAAATATTACAATTTTGTATCGCGAATCGGGTCATTCGAAGAGAAATATACAGGAAATAGTGCGAGTTTTTCCCTCCGCTGGGATTGTGGAATCCCATTTCACATAAATAGTAGAGGAAGAAATAGTCTCGAATTCCACTAAATTAAAATGAGGAATATTGTTATATCGATTTCAGCGTTTGGGCCATCATCAGTAACGGTATCATGAGTTGTAAGACTGTTACTAATCATGGCCTAACTAAACGTCGAAATCAATAAAACGCAATTAAATTTAGCGGAATTCGTGATTTCTTCTCATATTCTTTCTAACGCGAGCGGTAGCCGACCACTCCTGCATGTTCTACCACTAATTTACGACCAAAACTGTCCAATAACTTTTTCCTTTGAAAAACAATGAAAATTACGAATTCTCTTCCCTTCAAAGCCCACGAAAACATCCTAAGAATTTAGGCAGCGATTAGTTTAAAGAATTGAGACATTGTGCGGCGTATGGGCAAATTTTTTTTATTGAAGATTCGGGTTCTCAATGCCTTGGAACGTAAAACATCAAATTTTGAGGGTGGGTTGAAAAAAAATTTTCTTGGCGCTTACAATGGTTTATTATTGAATAATAAACCAAAAACTAGCATTTTTAGAGGAGTTGAAGACAATTTTTATAGGACACTGTTTAGCCGAAAATAAGACGGAGAACACTTAGGAGAGCGTTTACCTGCCCCTCAAGTTACAACCTGTATAATGTCCTACCATGAAGCATTTGATCGCACAAACGGCCTTCGCGTGGGGCTTTCTCCGATTTCGAAAAATAATATTTCTTCCAACAGAGGGAAAGTGTAGCTGTCAGTCAGCGAGCAAGCACGTCACCCTTGAAACTCGTCCAAATCACCACAGATCTACCGTTATCTACTCAAACGCTTGAGACGAGAATAAAAATCAAACACACGTAGGTAAAATGCATTTGACCGTTATCTTATTCGAGGATTTACAACCGTTTAGCTCCATGTTGTCCCCGCTTACCGTTAGGAAATATTAATTTTAATCAAAACCTTCACGTTAATTCATAATGCGATTAGCCGCACATCAATTTTTCTACCTTTTATCACCATGCCAAGATGCCAAGTGTCGAAGTTAATCCGGAATGAGTTGTAATTAAAAAGAGTTTAATAGATACTCGAACGCTCCGATAAGTTAATGGATGCGACTAATTTGCTCGATTATCGTTATTCAGGTAGATTGGAAATTCCCCATCAATTTGAACGTCGTACTGAAAGTACGAAAGTATTTTTATAGCTATTATTTTTCATGTCTGCTAGCCTGCGCTTCATAGTTCCATCATGTTTCTGTTCTGCAAAACAGTAATTGCGGACGTTATCGCGCACGGAGCCCTGCGCTTGATTTTTTTCTTCAGTAAAAATATCAGTTTATTTGAAGTTATTCTCATTAGAATCGACTTGATCATTTGAAATTCAGAAAATATTTCGTTGATTTAGTGGACTAAAACTACTTCCACGACAAAAATAACGATTTGGATGATGCGCTCGAAATTCTATTGTTAGTGAGACGTCACGTTTTTTGTGACCGTGTGAGTCATGGGCGAATCAGCAATGCACGCCCTGCACCTGCTTTGACTAGTCCTCCCCTAGTTAGAACACTGACCCCTCTTCTTTTTGCTCTCTGGCAACTCATGTGTATCAAAACACTTCATCGAAGGGTTGAGGGCATTGCTCTCTCAGGATTTATTTCGAGCGTCACATAATTTTCGAATTTTAAAAATTTTTGTCGTATTTTAGAGCGAATGTGGCGAACAAAGTTGTAACTTCTGTACGTGGGATTTTTTAGCAGAACCACAAAATTATACTTATTCAACAAAACACAGCAGCGGGCATTATAACAACGAAGAATTTCCTAAAGCATAACAATATAATCATATAGCACAAAATGAATATAATCATACAACAATATGATCGTAATATAATCAGTAACATCATAATAACATAAATATAATATTATAGCATTGTAAAAATAAATAATAAATGAAAACGAAAAATAATTATAAATATAATCAATAACATTTTAATATAATCTCAATATAATAAATAATCATACATAACTATAATCATATAATATAATGTTAACATCATAACATAATCATATCTGACCGTATCCTACGTAATTTTTTTTGAATATTATTAACATTAATTTCAAATCAGTCGCATCAATTATTAATCTACCACAAGATACATCAATTATTAATTACAAGATACATAATTATGCAATAGCATTTAAAATTAAAAGCGTTTCTGTAGCCATCAGTTAATCACACATGATTGCGAGTTTTCAACACAGATTTACGTACCCGACAATATCTTCGATACGCGCTTGCCTATAAAACAACGAATGGTGAGCTATGAATTTCAAATCTCGTTGGATGACATCACTACTGCCGCCTTGACCAGAAATAGGTTCAGATCCGGAGCCCATCCATATTCTTTCGAATCTCCGAAATGATCATTGAAAAGGCAATTATCGTCAAGTCCGTCTGTTCGAGAATAGTTTCGAATGCAAATTTTCTATAAGTGTGTCTCAAGTTCATCATTCATCTCATTCTGTGTGGTATTGTGTGCTAAGCGCAGCCTTGGTATGCCCACGTGCTGTTGTTACCTCTCGTTCGAGAACAGTCGAGTATTTCTGTCGACGCTCACGGATAATGTGACTTGATATTAGGGAATTTGGCGAATCCAGATGAAAACAATAATCTATTCCCTTTGTTTCAATGCTCTAAAGTAAAATCATTCATTCTTTAAAACGCATAGTTTATTTTCGCGCAATAAAAATTATTATTTATACGTAATAATTTTACAGTCGCGTAGAAATGGTTCGAACGAATGTTTTCAACATAAATTAATCGATTGCTGAACCCTATAATATCTGAATCTCAGCGCTAAAGATGTTCAGTCCAAGTTCAACACGTTGAGAAGACAGGTCCATGAATATTTCTTCTTCGAAGGCCGATGAAAAGTATAGCTTATAAAATTCACGCTATAATAACAAAATTGCATACTATCGTTTTGGCCTTGGAAGAAGCTGGACGACACGAGACAAACGCGATTAAACGCTCAGTTCTTTACACTGACAAGCCCGCGACCCTGAAGTGAAGTAGAATTCTTTCTTGTATAGAAGGAAATAAACACGATTAAATGGACTTTATTACATAAGGTCTCAATCAAAGTCCTTTTCAAAGGAGGAGAATTTCCGATGAAAACTGCGCTGGTATTATGTTGCAATAAATGGACGAGTTTATATTGAAATTTGATTTATATTAAATCATTAACTTTGGGTCATTTTTTGCATGGCCGAAAAATTAGTAAGGTAGGACTGATATCAAAAGAGGTCTGATCCTCGTTATGTACCCGAAAGCTTGCGTTCTTGGTCAGCTGTGCCAGGTTCTCGACTTAGATCGCCCTAGGCGAAGCCGTAATAAACTATTGCTCCAAGTTTCAAACGAAAAAAACCTCAGCTTCTGATTGGATAAGGGTTTTTGTAGTGTCTCATTGAAGCTACCGCACTCTACCTATGTCACTGTTGAGGAATGTCACCTGATTGATGAACGTTTCGAAAAATCCCTCGTCACGCTTCAGACTCAATAATCATGCTTATAACTTGTAGGGACCCGGAGTTCTTATAGCTGCCGCTTTAGAGCATCAAGATAGATGACCCGAGTCCATCCTATACGAATTGGAACCTTTCAGATAATTTTTCTAGTTCAACCCTTCACACAGACGTACGAACGTCGATGGATGGATGGTAATTGTGATGGGAATTCAACCATGACCGCATTTCACCAGGGACCAGATATAATACTGGACCATCTAATGGCCAATTAAAGGGATTTCGCTCATTTTAACTCAATTTATACGAGGAAAAAATGAAAATGCAAAGACGTCAAATGCAAAGATCTAAAATGAAGGACCTCCAATAAAATATGAAAATGCTATACTATGGCAAGCCTAAATTCGGTATATTATTCAAACAAATGGTGATCGCCGAAGAAACATTTACCACCATTTCTCCAATATTAATATTTTTTGTTTCAAAGCATACGAAATCCGAGTATCAAAATACTTTATGGAAATTGACAATTTTTTGTCTTCTAAAACGATACACCAAAACCAATGCAGCAAATTTATCGAACGCCTGGTGAAAATCGCGGAGCAATTGATTATTTTGTGATAAATCTATTATTAACAGACTGGCGGCGCCCGGAAATTATAAAAACACGAAGGCTATCGGACTCGGGTATGAATGAAGAGAGTTATCTCTTTTAAAAAACGATTTGCTGAACAAATCTAACGGCAATCGATCGAAGAATAATACAACAGAAGATAAGGCTCGAGCACGAGACCGGCCAACCGCAACAAAAATAAAACATCGAGTGAAATGCGTGTGCAGAATTTGTATTGTAGTTGCGATCTAGAGACTCATTCTATGCAAATCGGCCATAGTATTCTTCACGTGGTGAATCATGAACAGTGGTAGAGAAAGTGGTCTAATAATTATCACCTGAAAACTTCAATTATTTTAGACATCCAACATCGTCTGCGCACAATAATCTAACGTTTAGTTACGTGATACGTTCGCACCTGATCGGTTTCTTTTACAAGTACCTAAATTATATTTTCCCTAAATCATAATTGAATCAAACGCTAAGAAATGGAAACCGTTGTACTATAATTTGGCTTTTTTCTCTTTCCTTTTTTTGTAAATATTTTGAGCTAAAACCGAGCGACGTATAGAATCATCGCAGTTGGATTGGTAAGGTGCTGTCCGCCTCGAGTTCAAGGGCCCCTCATAACCCCCTATGTGAGTGGCCCTGGTTTTTTCGTCTCGCTCTCCGCCCCATGTCCTTTCAAATAAAGTTGTTTGGAGTCCTTCAAGGTAAGGCACGACCGTCTTGTTCGAGTCGAAACTCGAATTTTCCCTTGTGGATGGAAAATGACCGGTGTTTAAGCGGTTTTCGGAACGATTTGAACGTATTAGAGCGATTGTGAGAGCGCATACGGTAGCTCTTCTAGCTCTTGCCTGTTTGTACGGAGTTGCTCGAAGTGGGACACGCTTGGCTTGGCTTGACTCACTCGGTTCCGAAGAGATCCCCCCTCAACGTCTACTCGATGTCCTTTCTAGGGTTTGCTCTCAAGTCTTACCATTATTCACTGTTCCGACGAGACAATCTAAGCCGCGAAAACACATGGAAATTCAAGATTCATACGGCTTAGCCATCATTTTTGAAATAAAACTCTATACACGACACATGAATGAAGTGAGCATTCCATGCGATTGTTTGGCGTGTGAAAATCTTCGTTCGGTTTTTATTAAAAAATAAACCATTATAATCGCTCATGAAAAACATTTCTAATAGCTTTATTATTCGTTATTGAGTTATCGCAATTATGTAAATTTTGGGAGATTTTCACAAAAAAATAATAAATAAATAAATAAAATGGATTAAAATCATAGTTTCGAAGAAGTTTTCGGTGGAAACATTCACAAGTGTACGGAACAGTTAGTATAGCAAGGATAGTCTTCTTAAATTATAATCAAAACAAAGGAATGATGTACAACCATTATTGCAACTTATTTTTTTTTAACTCCATAATTACCCGTATTGTTTGTTTAGCTAAACGAAAAACAAAAGTGTCTTACTAAAAATTATCCAAATGAACTCTGAAATAGTTTTTTCTCGGGGATTTAGAACGGATCTACTCAACACGAACGAAATAATAAGAAAAAACGAAGAAAAGTCTAACTCGCTTCAATTCTGATTAAATTCAAGCTCAAGGACGATCTTCATCTTCCGTGTCTCCTGAGCCGCTGCAGTTTTAACCAACCTCTTTTTAATAATTTTTTTTTCGAAATAAAAATACATCAAACTTTTTACTTTTTTAATAAGAATATCGCGACGATATCAGTGAAAAGGCTCTTCCTCAGACAGCTGTCAGCTGACCGAGATAATAAAATCATAAGCGCATGATCGAACTATCGATGAAATCAATCGTCTTTGAACGAGATATAAATCAGAATAGCTTTCAACTTTTATGGCATCCCTTCATCAGGTACAGACTGTTCGGTCATCAACTTCGTCTCGCTCTTTAGTTTCCTAATTTCCCTCCGTATAAGGCCAAATTCTCATATTCCCGCCTTTGCTAACCGACGATTAAACAGTTGGTTCTCAATTGCCTGATGTTAACCTGAATCACCATCGTAATCGATGCGGTTGTTGCGAGCGTGGCAAAAGGATATTGAATGACGCGGACAGGTGACTCAACTCTTGCATATAGAAAAGTAGGTTAAGTTTGTTCAAATCCTTGAAATATAATAATGAGATTGTGCAAATAGATAAGCGATCTTTAAAAATCAAAGTCATTTTGCAGGTATTTTTTAACCTACAAATGAAGAGGAAATCTTTGTCTAAAGAACTTGAAGAATGTGCCTCAAATGAACAGCGATCTGGTCAAATTTCAAAAAATAAGCTAGTATCAAGTAGTGTTTATCTTCATAGAATCACGTACAAGGAGTATTTAGTGATAGATTAAACGTGATAATATTTTTGCACAAAAGGGAATTTTCCCGTGAAAGCACGGAGTTCGATTTTTCATCACCTGTAATGCTACGATTACCTAAGCTATCGATATCAGTAACAAAATGGTTTTTTTCTCTCTTTTTCAAAGAGCAGGAAATTCAGCTGCTTGATTTCTATTGGCTCATTCGTTTTCCGCCCAACAAAAACAATTCGACTGCGAGCAGGACTTTTACTCGTTATTGAAAATTAAAAGCACGTAGTCGTTGATCAGTTGTTTGAGATGGCCGTTGTGACTTTACAGGAAGCGGCTCAGACAAGCAGAGGCGGGCATCCGCCGATAGATTTACGACTTTTACTTGACCAGAACTATTTACATTTCAGTATGTATCTAGCGATCTCCAGTATCTACCGTTAAGAGCTGGCGGTGCTAATTAGGGCTCATTTTCATTACAAAGATGCAGTCGTTTGTCAGCGGACAAAGGAAGGATGCTTGATAATTGGTTGCGTTGAGCTCAAAAACTAGTATGAAAAACGAATTTGTGGATAAAAATCATGGAAATTGACGTTCTAAATGTTGTCAATGGTAAAGATCTTGCTATAAAATGTTACAAGCGATCACTGACCTGACGATAGCGAAAAGACAATAAAGGGTTATCAGTGCCACTAATTGAAAACATTTACGAGCAAGTTCAAATCATGATGAATAAGAATTTATCACGGTTCTGAACTATTCGGGCAATATTTTATTGATAAGCGGGTCAAAACACTGGGAATGAATAATTAAACCAATCAACTAAGGATTATTTTTTAACTACATCGATATTTCCTGAAGAGGACTTCAAAATTATTTCATCGTTTTTATGAGCTCTTAAATTATTATTTAAAAATTTTGTAGGTAATTAATAGCTTGGAAGTTTTTTAACCCTCCCCAAAAAAAGTGCTCTCTCCTCATCATGCTTGCGCTTGCTCCCCAAATGATCTATTGGCGGATGCTGAATGATCTGGACCGGTCAACCAGCTGGTAATGCCAACCGGTTGCCAATGCCATAGTCAGAAAGTCTCTAAGAACAAGAGTGCAAGTTCAACCTAACTGTTTTGCAGGCTATTTTTATAAGGAATGGACGAGTCTCATTGCGCTTGACTTGCTTCTTGTTTCTCTCGCGAGGGAGCGAAGTTATGAGCTTCTTACAAGCTCCCTTCAAGTTGTGATCTCAATTTGAACAATGTTTTCCAAATTACGATACGCAACTATTGAAAAGAAGCGTCCTCGGGTATTTATTTTATTAATGTCTGAAAAAAAGGCTCTTGGCAGATTGACGTTCTATTCAAAAATGCTTCAGATATTAAGAATCGTGATTGTAATATGCACTCATCAATAGCTATTGAACTATTGATGCTATTAAATTCTCATTTCAATAATAGCACTTTTTAGCCTTATAATTACATAATTAGCATTCAAATTAAAAATTACGACTTCAAAATGTATCCTAGTCGGGAAAAAAATGGAATTTTTACAATTAACGTTCATTTTTCGAATTTTCCCTCATATACTAACTTGTGTAAATATAAACTGAGCAATGAACTCAAGTCTTCTTTGCGTTCCAATAATGTGCGCTGGTTGAGTTCATCGAGCCTAACCACTGCTGTTTCAGAACTCGATTAATGGCAGGAAGTACCGATGGCGAAAGCGTTAGCCAGCTTCCGCAGTATTTACAACCGTCGAACGAAAACAAACATAACCCCACAGGCATACATAAACAATCTAAAGATCACATTGGCCAGGCAGTTGATACGCTCTATCAAACTAAACGTCTACTTCCGACTGTTCGACGACACTGAATCGCGAAGGTTATAATCACTAGAGATCAATCTTTATTTACAGAAAGACATACCAATTGGGCCGGGGTCTCAGCCCCCTTGACACAGATAGGAATTGCAGAGAAATCACTAAAATAGCGACTTCGGTGGCTATTTTCGTCTTCATTTCAACATCAACAACTACCGTTTCCCTAGATTTCTCGTTGTGTTTGCCGATTATCCAATGAATTAAATCCACGCTGATAAAACGTATTCCGATTTTACGTGGTATTCGTGATTCCCGAATGTAGCGGTCAGCTCATAGCACATTTCATACGAATAACCATTAGTTAACACTACGAAATCGAAAAATGAGAACGATAACAAAGACCCAGTACGATAACAAAGAATAAACGCTAATTCGCGATCTCCGAGAACTAAGTTAGAGCAGCGATATCGTTAAACCGTCTCACTGTTCGCTAGCATCGGTGACCGAAGAACCGAGTTATGACCAATTTGTGTGTAATTGTGGTAATTTTCCAAATTTTACACAAAATCTGCGATAACTTGAGGACCAATAAAGCCAACCTCCCGATGGTCTCGTTCGATTCAGCGTCCAAAAATATATTGAAATTGACAACGATTACACCTTTTTCAGAAAAACGTAGGAAAATACGAATTTTCTTCCCCCCAAAACCCCCAAAAAATACACTTGAAATTGAGGTAGCGATTTAGTTGAAGAATTGAGCCGCTGTCCGACCAAGATTGATTTTTATGCACATTTTAAGTCGGTAGCTTTTATAGTTTCGTCAGAAAAGTGTTGACAACGTAAGGCGGACGCCAGACGGACAGAATGTATATATTTTTTTCAATAATAAATTATTGTAATTGCCTAAGAAATTTTTTTTCTTGCCCCCTCAAAATTTGATGTTTTACGTTTCAAGGCATGTAGAATCCAAATATCCAATATAAAAATGTGGTGGGTTCTGAGGGGGAGAAAAGTCGTATTTTCCAACGTTTTTCAGAAAAAGGTGTATCTGATATCAATTTCTATGGAATTTTGGACGCTGACTCCATTTTTGGACGAATGAGACCATCGCGGGGTCGACAGCATTATTGGTTTTCGAGTGGTCGCAGCTTTTGTGTCTAATTTGGGAGATTCTCACAAATTTGGCATGAGAGACTAGAGAATTTTTGGAACTATAAAAATCGTTCTTTACTCTTTGGAATGCTCGTCAAACACTCTCTTTAACTGTACCGTTAAACGAAAAATTTAGCTTTTACTTGGAGAATTAAGAAAAATAAAAATGATTAAGACTACAATAGTTGCTACGGTTTACATTACAGTAATTTTTACCGACAGTATCGCGTTATCGACAGCAGTATTCAGTCCTCGCCAAAAGGTCGCTTTCGTAGTTCATGAAAGTATTAATAACGAAATCCCTAGCTCATGACCAACAGAAGGGCAAGAAAGCGACTTTATTACGATACTTACTCGAACCTACAGCAATTCGCTGTCCATTATCTCCGTTGAAATAAATTCAGTACTGGTGTGAAAACCTGTGCGTTGAAAAACGCAAGCTAACAGTCTTTATTGCTCAACAGAAGACAAACTCCATCACTTACCTGCTCCGAGTTTCGGCCAGAACGTATCTTCTGGATCATCCTGGTCTGCGAAGTCATCTTGAAAACCGGACGGCATTTTCAGACGTCACTTCGCACTTTTGCAATCTCACTCGGCTAACCACCTAAAACGTTGTTGAAAACATAGTAAAATTTCGGAACGCAATCCGTTTGAATATCGGCTCACCTTGGTTTAAAATATAATTTATCCGACTCTCAAACTGAATCATTTCTCGCTTTACGCAAGAATCTTTGTCAACGGCAGTATAAATTCAAAACTTGTCGTATTTTATCAATGTCTTTCCTTGGAAAGAATGTCAAGTTAGTCAAGATGAAAAAATAATTTAATTCGCGATTTTCCGTCGTTCTTTGACTAGAAATTATTTCTCAAAAAATCCGCTTACGGGCAGCTAACCGTCGATGAATTTATCAAATCCTTATTTACATCTGCGGATAATCAAATTCGACTCCATTTAAAGGTATTAACACTCTCTTTTGACAGCTTATGGCTATAATAAAAATTCAATGACCAATCGAGATTTAGTGTTCATCTTTCATTTTTATTGATTTGCCTTTCACATAGTCAATAAATTATGATTAAGATAATTTTCATTTTTCTCCCTCGATAAGTCGCCGCGATCAACCAGTTTAACGGATTATCTCAAGCCTCATCTAAATGTAGAAAGTCGTCCTCAACGCGAATGTGCAACATTGTCAAGCGAAACACCCATTTAAATTGGCTACAGGTTTTTTCTTCATCTTTTCTACAACAGGCAGCATCTTAGAAGCGGAAAACCTGCTCGAGGTTGCTCCTGCCATCGTTTGAAACGGTTAACCTTTTACCACTTAGCATAAAACTAGGTCGCTTTCAGGGGAGTTGCTGTAAGGTCGCCCTTCTCGACGATTCAAGTTGGCCGGTTATATTTTAATAGCCTTTAAAACGCAAAGGTTCGAGCTTCCAGGTCGGCAAAAAATGCTTATAATTTAAGCAACTCGAGAGCAATTAGCCCCGGGCTCCTGATTTAATTCAAGGCCAATCTGAGAGATCTTTGAAGAAAATCGATAAGAAATATTGAAATCGTTCCTAGCTGCCCAACTCTTTTAAGGAGTAAATGTAAATTAAATTTATTATGTAAATATAGATTTTCAAGAGAGGTTTTTTAGTGAGATATCTTAGCTAAAAGTTCACCTCCGAAGCGTCAAAGCGTCACAAACAAACCATGCAAATATCTGTGGTACTTTACACACGAAGTACAGTATTTGTCATCGTCTCACTCTTTTGCCTACGTGTCCAGGCATATTTACTGAGAATGTAAGCTCGACGAATGAGCTTTTCCGTTCACTAAACGTGACCCTGATTTCATTACCGCCAACGGTTTGATAAAACGGACGTCGATAGTGCATGCGCCGTAGAACGGACTCTGAGTCGACGGCATAGAATGATATTACAGCGAACGTTGCAATTTTAATGAGCACTTTTGTTCTTTCAGAACAACAATTAGCGCCAGTTGTTTGACAAACACAGTCTGCCTCAAGAAACAGATAAAATTGAAAACATACCGGTGCAAATAATTGTTCAATTTCAGTATATTAACCAATAAAAAACCATTGTAATCACCCAAAAAAAAAAAAAAAAAAAAAAAAAAAAAAAAAAAAAAAAAAAAGAACAAAACAACAAAAACGTTGAAACACTTTTTTAAGGAATCTATAACCGCCGAATGCTTGAAATTTTCACCAAAAATCAATCTTGGTCTGACAATGGCCCTATTTTATTTATTTTTTTGTATTAAATAGTAAGCTCAATGTTAAGCGTATTTGTGGTGGGGGAAAAGAGAAAATTCGTATTTTCCAATGTTTTTAGTCAGAGATGTATCGTTCTGTACTCATTAGAACGGCCGTTCAACACTGTCTTCGGCTTTATCGTTTGACAAACAAGTTAATTTTTAATTAGCTAATTAATTAGATAAAATATAATTATCATAGTTGCTACGGAGTTTTTACTTATAAACGCAATCTGTTTTTAGGTTGAATAGTTACTATCACAAATGGATGGTCTTCTTGAATCATAATTGAAGCAAAGGAATAATTCAACAATACACAATAATTCGCAGCGTTTTTCTAAGCTAGGGTTAAAAAACCACATACTCAATCAAACCACAGACAAACGTCTGTTAATAAGTATTTAAGCCATTTTTCCTAATTCGCTCTCGTTCAAAATTCGACTTTTCCGAACATTCCAATACTAACATTTTCCACTTAAATGTCCATGTAACAAAAATAGGAGAAAACGGAATTCTAGTCAGTTTTGCTCTTTTCATGATGAGGTTTTACTCTTTGAATTCTTACGTACCTCGTCACGTTCAACTCTGGTTTATTAGGTCGTTTCCCAAGCTCGGAACTTTATAAAACGCTTTATTCTCCCGCCCGTAGGAGGTAAACCTGAGTAGGTATGCCTATTCATTGTGACGAAATTCGTGAGAGCCGTCTCAACTATGCTCTAGGCTCAAACTACTTCAAAACTGTTCTTCGGCTGAGGACCATTTCATTATTTGACCTTTTAGTATTCAAAGGAGTATCCCGTCGTTTCTTAGGTTAATATCTCCCTGAGTGTAACCTTTCTGGATGAGACCAGGCCGTGCATCGAATAGCGGATTCATCGAACCGCGTTTTCTTCTAGAAAACGCACGCACGCTTTGCATGTTGAGGTAGAATATTAAGCGAACACAATGAGTTTTTTATTGAAAATTTCAAAGTGAAGACGTATAATGACGTAATTTGACGTAAAGCGTATATTTTTTTGCCCTCGGCAACAAGTCGTAAAAAATGTTCTGAAAATGGCAAATGCCATTAAGTTGAAGTAACATAAGTAGCAGCGACTGAGTAAACATTTTTTTTTTTTTTTTGAAAAAAGTTACTTATGCTAATTCTGTAACTCCTCGTTTTTACGATAATAATATTTTTCAAGAAAAATATTAGTCTTGGAATGAACCCTTCGAATAATTTAAAACTGTGTCTTAATTTGTGGTAAAAAAACTTCTTCCCCACTCTGGCGAATCGTCGTCCTAAGAAGTAAAAAATAAAGGTATACGATACAAAAAATATTGAAGAGATTGATTTGAGACTGCTTGATTTGTTTGTGAAAAAATTTTTGATTTCGTTTAAATTTTGCATAATAATAGTTGGTGGTGTGTATATCAATAATAAATGCGACATCCTTGAATTCTTTTGTCCTACATAGATACAAAGAAGGTTTAAAGTAGGAAAGTGGGATTTTTCGTTTGTATTCCACCAATATTTTTGAATTCCGCACAAACGGTTGGCCAAACATGGCCATGGCCCATGGCCATGGGATATCATTGTCATTTTTTTTTGTTTTTCTCTCTTTATTTTTCCTGTAAAATTTGTTTATTATCCAAATTTGAAGCAACCCATTAAGTACCAATTTCTGTTAATATATAAATTTTTTTCTTTTCTTTCTCTGCCAATGTTCACTAGGTATACTCCTGACGTAAATAAGTTAGTTTAATATTTTTCCAATTTTTTTTTCTCGTTAGTTGTAAGAGTGGCTTGTAGCCAAAACTTGCGAGATTTTATAAATAAAAGCGATAATCAATCAATCAATCAAAGGATAGGTACATTACTTTCACAATATGTGGACAACTAAATTACCTATCTTTAGGTATAAATAACCAAACATCTAAATGTTATTCCGTCTAAAATTTCGCGCAAGCTGAAACACCAATACCTCCTTTGGAGTACAAAACATGGATATACCACTACCTACCTCATTATTATTACTACGATACCACAAACTAATATACCAACTGTATATGACGAGTCCATACAGAGGGGAAAACTATACAGGGAAGGTATAAGATACATAATATATTATTATCCTAGTTAGCGGAAATGTATTCTTGAAATAAAGCAAAAATTTAGCAATTTGGA
The DNA here is from genome assembly GCA_037159825.1 of Tupiocoris notatus. NCBI lineage: Eukaryota > Metazoa > Arthropoda > Insecta > Hemiptera > Miridae > Tupiocoris > Tupiocoris notatus. The sequence continues at coordinate 29,789 of JASJUZ010000582.1, forward strand.
TTTATATTGAGCCAAGATCTACAAACAGCGGAGTAAAACCTCGCAAGTCCGAGTAACGTCTGTAAAATCCTCGTAAAAAAACTGCCTCAAAAACTACTGGAGTCCTCTGATTTATAATTTACGCCTTCTTCAATTATTAAGACATGTGCGCATAATTATAGGATGTGGTTATTTTAAAATTAGGCGTCACATATCGTTGTGATGAAGTTTTTGGGCCTCCTGTAAAATTTTGGGAAATTACGAGGTTTCGCAGGTACGCTGTCGATATTTCAAACAAAAAAGGGGAAACGGAGAAATACGTCGGGATTCTATCGATTTCCGGAATCTTCGAGATTCTAGCATAAATGTCCTCTTATTCGTAATAAGAATAATTTTATCGTGCGTTCCTAAATTAGCCGATACATCCGTCCGTGACAACAGTTGTCCCATTGTTTTCAGACCTGTTATCTTCCACTCTTCTCCGTTACCGTTTCCGTTCTGTTTCGTAGTTCCACCTGCTTCTCAAGCAACTGTGACAGACCGCATTATTGGGCATAAAATGCCAGCAAGATGCGCTTATATTTTCCGTCGCATTGAACATCAGCACCTGCCAGTTTTGCTCAGCATCTACAGATGAAACTGGCGATTTTACAGCTCCATTGTAAAATACATGCTCTTAAAGCAAGATGTGCCATGCTTTTATTGTCATCGAGTTATGTCCCATCTCGCGTGCACTCTGGAAAGGTTCGGGTTGTTGCTCAAATACCAGTTATTACACGTTGAAACTGCGTTTGAACTACGAAAAAGAAAAGCAGCCTCATCTTACAGAACGGCTTTCATTTTTGTCATGCAAAATTTCCAGTTGGCGAAACTGCCTTGTATTTCAAGACACGGGAATCTCCATTACGTAAACTTTTTATCTACAGTAATCAGTCGTGTCGAATTCTCTACCATTTTACTACCATATTTAAGTAGTTTTTGTCGCCCTTGTTACGGGATTTTGACTGCCCTTTTCAGAGCTACTAAAAATAACTTGGGAGGCTGATGAAGTAATATTAAAGGATGATTCCAAATTATTCACGAAAGCATCATAATAATCGCCGCTCAAATGAAAGCCCAGGAACAAGACACAATAAACGAACAAAAAACGAAGCTAACAGAAGCGTAGTTTAAGTCCACTTTCCTGCTGTTCTTGCTTCTCTTATATTTGGTTTATTATTCAATAATAAACCAGCGTAATCGCCTAAGGAAAATATTTTCTAACACCCCCTCCTCAAAAGTTGATGTTTTACGTCTCAAAGAATGTAAAATTCAAGTATATAAATAAAATAAAATCTGTCCGCCTTCAACACTTTTCTGAAGAAACTATAATAGCCAAATTCTTGAAATTTGCACCATAGGTAAATCAATCTTGTTCTGTCAATGGCTAAATCCTTTAACCAAATCGCTACTCAATTTAAGGGTATCTTTAAAGGAGAGAAAATTCATATTTTCCAACACTTTTCAGACAACAATTTTTGGAAGTTGAACCGAATAACACTATCGAGGAGTCCATCGCTTAAATAGTTCTTGAGATATAGTAACGTTCGTGTATTATCTACCTTTTCAAAATTTTGGGTGAGAGATCATGCGAGAATTTTCGGAGCTATAAAAATCGTTTTATAGTCGTTGGCATGGTCGTCAAACACATTTGCAGCTGTACCCTTAGCCGAATCATATAACTCTTAATTAGATAATATAATAAAAGTACCATTAATTAGTCGCTAAGGAGTTTCCGCTTATTGTTATCAAGCTTTTGTTAGGTGAAAACGTTCACAAACGTTCGGGACAGTTACTTTCTCATGTGGATGGTTTCCTTCGTTCATGATTGAAGCAAGTGAATAATAATCCGCTGTTTATTTGCAGCGTTTTTATGTATAATTTTATCATTATTATTGAATGTTTTAGTGACAGTTAATTTGACGAAGTTAATTTGATGAATTGAAGTTGACCGTTAATCGCCGTACGATTTTGCGTCAAAAATGTGTTAATTTTGAAGTCGAATTTGATTTATTTGAAAACTCCGTTTCCCTTGCAAAGTTTTTCACAGCCATACCCTTATCTCAGCTTAATCCAACAGTGAGCTTTTTTATCCCTCATTTGCTTCAAACTTAGCTCTGTGGAAGTTTAAGATTTTTTTTAAATTTGGAAGTTTTTCTTGTCCTTTTAGCCTAAGATTCTTGGAGTTCAATCACCATGAAATAACGAACTTAATTACAATTTTTAATATCATAAAAATAATTTGCGAAATATTTGGTGAAAATACTTCATGAACTGCATTAGAAAGGATTATTATAGTCCTTTCCAGAGGTTTATGAGGCTGGCTACCCCAGTAAGGGCCATTTTTTCAAACCAATTAACAAAACGGTCGATTGGGGAAAATCCCCTTTCTCAAGCCTATTGCAGAGGCTATTCGAGAAAAATTCTTCGTCTCGAACGTTCCGTGAGAAAACGACGCGGCTTTTGCCGTCATAACGAATCGCCTGTGATTAGGTTAACGTAGTAACGGTGACTACAGGGACTGTTCCATTTCTCCGCCTTAAAGGCTTGAAAGATATATCCTTCGGGCAATTTCGTGACCATCGACACGACCCGACTGTTTCTCCCCGTCGTTGTAAATTGCTGACGATTTTTCGAAAAGGGCTCTCAATTTTTCTTCGCTTTTTTCTGGCCAAAAATGCGCGGAACGGATTCGGCCGAATCCTCTCACCTTTCGCGTTGAGTTCACCACGGATGAACTGAGCTCCCGTGGCGAATGCGTGAAAGGTTCGTGAGAGACCCCAATTCGAGCTAAATTTAAAGCGAACGCCCGTTTTTTGGGCAATTCACGGCTACAGTTTTTCAAACATCGAATTCACCAAAGAGGGAGTCGATTACTAAATTATTATACCTTTCAGTGTTGAAGGTCAAGCCTAATCAAGCGTGGCCAACCAATAATCATACTGAAATTACTGGAATAATTCTATATTGAAATCCGCGCGATTCCGGCCGATTAAAACGGTTCACTATTGAATAATACACATTTTGATAGGTATTGGTTCGCTTGCGTCACAAATTCGGCCCTAGAGAAAGGACTTGAACTGTGTGCAGTTTCAGTTTAGCCGGTAACTCGCTCACGTTTGACAGCTGAGTGAGACCTTTTCAATCGTCCGAAGGGAAAGATATGAGACAGAAGATGCCCTTAAGGTAAAATTGTGTTTTGTCAGTCAGCCCCGGACTACCGAGGATGGGAATAAATTAGAAGGGGAGTTTTTCGCGTTCGGTGGACCTCTAATGTTCGATCGCTCGAGGGCTTCTCAAAAAGACAAAGCACGAGAGAGCTAAAACAACGGAATAGACTGAGGTAGGAAAAAATCAACGTTTCGTAAGACGTGACCGAAGGGTATCTTGAGCTAGTGATCTCCTATGTCTACGGTTTGAGAGCGTAAATCAAGCCAAAGAGTTTTAGAGGCCGTATTTACTCAAGTTGGGCCCGCTCTCGTATTTTCTATCTCGAATAGGCGAAAGTCTCTCTGCATTTAGGTCAACCAACTGTTGTGGGAGTAGGCCATTTTTTCGTGTTCTTCCAGCCGTTATCTGATCGATAAAAATATCACGTATGATCGAATTAATGCGGATATTAAGTTAGAAGGACGTAGGAAATTTAAACGAATATTTTTTTTATTTTCGGGGAAATTTGACAGATTATTTTACGACGCGTGTAGAAAACTTCTAAGGTAGTTGAAGCCTTAAGTGCCTATCAAAGTTTTGGTATTGAAATCATACGATAAATAACTCGTAAATAATAAACCATTTTAATTTTCCAGATTGCTACTTGATTACAGCGGCGGTGGGTGAAAAAATTATCTTTTTCCAAAGTCAATATTGGAGCAATGGCAATTCGGAATAATTAACCCCGTACGATAATTTTCCCAGCGTTTTTATTTTGCATGGTAGCATCAGGGGCGCAAAATGAGAACCGTCCAACGTATTAGTGCAGACCGATGTAATGTGCACTGATTACTGGCTTTTGTCAGGGCAGTTGGTATCTTTACGAGTTTTTTCATTGCCCCGGTTTTTTACTGATATTGTCCTTTCAAATTGTTGACCTGAGAGTTTTTACGGGCTTCCTTCTTGGGTGGCTTGGTCGCCTTCCGTTGAAACGCGAGCCAATTGGCAGCCAACCCTTTTTTTCGTAGCATTTCGGTTTGTGATTACCCTTCAAGCGAGATGATATTTAGTGGCGAGCCTTTTCCGGAGCAATCTGGTCTCAATAAGTCAAAATTAGAGGACCGTTGAAGACCTCACTTGACCTATAATAATATTCCAGAAGAATGACACAATCAAGGCGGAGCGGTACGCTTCTACGTATATATAAAAATAGAGATTTGAAAAACTGTTGAAGATGTTTTTAATTACGAGAAATTTGAATCCTATGTTTATTAATCGGCCATGAATCTTTGATCATTTTGGGTGCTCATGAATGGTTTGCACGTGGCTCTAACTTTTAATTAGAACGTTTAAGTATGTAATGCAGCAGCATGAAGCATGTAATGAGTATATTTTTATTTTCGTATTAACCATTTGATTATCGTAATATTTCTACGCATTTCCACATACTACATAATATAATGAGAATTAGATAATTTTCAAGTTACAAAATTCTATCATTTTTAGATTTTCCCCATTTTTCTAAAATTGTTAGATTTTAAGATTCGATTAACAAAATGAAATTTGTACTGGGTTGGTGAGTGGGAGAAGAACCAGGCGACATGTTCTCCAATTTTTTATTTACTGGCCGAGTACTTTCGCCCCTTCGGGCATCCTCAGGGCGATGTGGAACCATCGGTTACCACAGCCACATGGCTTTATTATTCGATTCAAAGACATCTTCTAGATTCTTGCTCGAAACTTGATGGAAATTCAACTGGTGATTTCCATTTAAAATTAATTCACATTGTATTCCATTAAAATTTCCAATTAAAACAGGTTTAAAATTAAATGTAATTTTATCTGATAACCAATTAGAATTAAATTCAAAAATTGATTCCACTAGACGGATATCCATTCATTACTACGCCAATTTTCTGTACTCTCGAAACTTCTAGCTCGGAGTGCGCTATAAAGCAAAACTTGCAAGGAGCGTTTCTCGTAATGAATAGGCTAAGCCATGCATGAAGGTTGAAGGGGTCGGTAAATGTATAATACATGTTATAAAACCGGAGACTCCTCGTCGTAGAACCGCATGAAAAGAACGAGTTGAGGCTCAAAAGGTAAAAGTATAAACTATCGTTACGGTTGCCTACTCTGATTCCTGTGTGTGTTGTCCGCTTGTGTGCCCGCCTGTGAGAAAATTAGTTAACAGGCGAATCTACGTGTGGAAAGGGTCGGGAGAACCTGAGACGAAACTGTTATTTCACCAGTTTAGTACATGAGAAACGGAAAGAAAATTGACTTGAGCGTAACTGTGGGAACCTGCAACCGAAGAGAGCGAACTGAAGAGAGTCGATTATCTGTCGGGAAATAAACGAGTTACGCTTTGTCTAAGATAGCATAATACGTTAGTGCTCAAAATAAAATAAAATAAATGACTAGCACACGAGGAGGGGACTATCGGCTGATAAGGAATAGAAAAAATTAATCTGTTCCGCATAGTCCGCACCAGATACCTCCTAAAACATGTTTTTTTTTTTTTCACTTTTTTAGAACGAAAAATTATTGTAATAAGAGCAATTAAATATTATTTTAAAGCTTCCCCTTCGCCGGACCCAAATTCGACCCTGAACCGGTTCGGAACAAATTAGTCCCATTTTCGGATCGACGCCTCCGAATGAAGTTCACACTCCAGATGCCTCTATCGTCCGGCCCAGTTTCAAACTCAATCCGTCACTCTATACATCATCAGTCAGGACAGGAGGTCGGCTACCTAATTCATCATAAGCCGTTACTATGTTCTATCATCAGTTGGAAATATCTAGGTCAAAACAGAGGCCACAACTAGTAATAAATTGGTCGGAAATCGCACCGAGGTCCTCAAATCGCTGCGTTGCGTAATATCCAATTTGTTTCATTCGGTTCGTTACAGATGGAACTGCACTATCTACATCCTCTTTGATCCGGTCATTATCTTCGTTAATTAATCTCCGAATTCCCTGTCGCGTTTCGGATCACAAATGAAAAATTCTACTCCCCTTCTTTTAAACAAAGCTTGATCGATCGTGTATTTGTTGTATTTTTCAATAAAAACGTAACTACATTCCGTTTTCCAATTGAGATTAAACATTTAATCTGAGCTTTCTGGAACGGTGGTAAATATTTCTCGTAATATTATGACAGCAGTCAATTTCACAGTGAGAAAGGGCGATGTCTGAGCTGTTCTACTCATCGCTACTGTCTATCGCTTTCCTTCAAAGTAATAATATTTTTAAGGAACATTTTTTGAGGAAAATTCAAATTAACTGATACCATTCTGTATTATAAGCGGAAAAATTATTATAAGAATATTAAAAACCAAGGTGAAACCAATAATGTTGTAATAAACAGATAGATAGATAACAATTAAGTAAAAGATTATAATCTTATCGAACTCGCACGACCAAAATAATGTGGATTCACACAGATATATATATCACAAGAACGATAGAGCAATAATCTCTAAAATATCGTGAAAATAATACTCCTTGTATTGATCAAAGAATTTTGAAAAAAATGTTTGGTATTTAAAACCTAAGGAAAAAATTAATTTTAATTTTATCAAAACCTTGTTAGTAAGGCCGAGCGAGTTCTCTTCAGATAATCGCTATTTCATGGGAATCAATAAAAAATCGATATTTTCCACAATTTTTAAATTCGTAAAAAACTTCTACCTACTTGGACAAAGCTCGTGCGAGCGCTAAAAAATCTTAATATACAAAACGCAAACAAACTATGGTTCAGGGGAACTTACCTTCGGAATAATTCTCGACGGTCGAACCGCTGAGGAAATCGCACATGACACAGAATAATAAATAAATAGGTAGCTGAAAGTCGACGAGAAAAGCTTCGAATTCGATCACTGTCAGTTCGTACACCTGTTGAGGACGGGCAACAGTCGTGAACCGCGAGCGTGCGCAGACGCGACTGAAGCCGCGAGAAACGGACGCGAGTGACAGCCCCGAGGGGGCGGATACATGAGCTCCCTCTCTTCAAAAACCATCTTCACTACCGCCCCCATTCAGAAATCAGTACGTTTATGTGAAAGAACGAAGTCAGAAATTGGGGAAAATCTATTAAAAATAAATAAAAAAATAAATAAACAAGGAGTTTCACCTTGGATATTCGTCCAACTGGGAATATTTTCCCGTCGTGGACGTCGTCAGCTGTTCCCACATGGGAAGCAGAAGATTAATCATCGATCATGCACTTACTAATTCTGACGATTTCGCTCATGGCTACTCATTCCCTCACCCCCCTGAGTGTGGAGGACGAGGGGAAAATCTATTAAAATAAATTAAATCCTGAAAAAATGTCTTTCCCCTTTCCGCCACTGTTTTTTACTTCATTTTTCTCCTTCATTTTTTTCCAGCAGTTCCATTTTGATGAAGCTTATTAATTTTGGTTTTTATAAAAATTTATAAATGTAAACGGCACGGCACAATTTAAAGGGTAATAACTACTCCAGAGAACCGCTACCTATAATTCAAATCAATTGGTGATTCTAGCTCAACTCCAAGTATCAAACCTTCCACATTGAACACAGTAATGGTTCCAGTCTGAGTAGATAAACATCTGCTTAATAAACCGGGGCTTATTTTAGTCCCTTGGACGGGGTTTGTTTTCACGTATGACGGCCGTGTTTTCAACGTCATCTCCTTTTTCTGACAAGTTTACGCCTTCTACGAGCCTTGTCTTGGCTTGTTTATCTCGTCATTGCGCCTTCACTTACAATTACCTCGCCTCACATAGTCGAGTAATCTACGAATTATTTACGTAAAACGAAATCGTTTTCGGCTGCAGGGAGCGGAATTTACAGAAAAAACGTGACGTTCGGAGGGATCGATAGTATTTCCCCTGGCGTATGTATTTTTGACTATAAATGGTGAACAAGATCAATAAATACACTTGCCAAAACTGGTTAAGAGAAAGTCAAGCCCATGGAGCAAGCGAATAAACTGATTTCAATATATAGAACATTTATGTGGCCTGTGGTGCGTCTGTCGCCACCAAATGTGTAACTCCACAAGGCGTTCACAGCCGTTATATGCGTATCAAAGAGCCTATGCTGGGTTTTTTCTTTTTCATTTTTTTCCCACAAGCACATTCAGTAACAACTGGCATTCATTCACCCCGGCGAGGGTATGTTTTTTCAGTCGTCGAGACGAGAAGGCCAAAATCAGCTTTGAACGAGAAAATAAATTTTCCCTCCACGGATTTGTTTAAATTCATTTTTCCACGTAACTTGGTGAAGTTGGCGGAATTTATGTTCTCAACACACAAATCATTTCGGTAGAGATGACAAGGAAAAAAATCGTAAAAAAAATATTGTAACTACTTCATACACATTCAAGTAAAATCCTCATGAAAACCCCTCGCATTATTTCACACTTAATTATTTCCCTTTCGCTCGGCTCTCTTACAGCTTATTTTTTCTAATCTCAAAAGGAGCGGCAAGAGTAAAGAAAAGGAGCCATGGCAGGTTTATTACAGGGCCGTTAATTGCGCCAGGGAAAATCCAACATTCCGTTCCAGCAGTACGAAATAGAGAAGCGTTCCGTGCGAAAATTATTATACGTCGACCCATGCGAACGTTTCGGTTTTCTCCGGCGGCCATTATTTCAGGTTTTTTATCGGTAGAATCTTCCGCACTGTTGAATCAAGGTGATAAAGATTTCGTCGGAAATCAGGCGCACAATGTTTGGCGAGATGTCAATTTGATAAAATAGTTCGTTAAATGTCACGACGGTCGACGATGTTTCCAATGCGAGCCGAACAGGATAATCGGCAATCATAAATGGCAAAGGAAAGAGAGAAAATATTATGGTAGAGAGAGAAAGAAAGTGAGGGGAGGAGAAATTTATTTATTAGACGAGGAGATTAATAACTGATTTTAATATTTATAGTTTACATCACGCATCGTGCCTCGCCATTTCCTCTACGTGGAACGAATAAGTTTAGTTCATTTTCCCTAAATAATTTCAACGCCGTGTTTTGGTGTCAGAAAAGACGAAAAAAGGGCCAAGAATACGAAACTATCCATATTTTTGGCCAAGCTTGAAGACCTTCAGAATTTCTTTCTCAAGTTCTCGTCTAGCTCCAAGTGGATCTATTTCACTCGAAGTCTTCCGAGTTGTTGAATAAACGACGAAATTATTCGTAATTCATACTGAGTAAACAATAAAGACATCGGTTGGCAAACGAGCTGCTTTACGTCGTCCAGTTTCATTCATAGCTGAGATTTTGCGTAGGCAGTGATCGTTCCTCCTTCAGAGACCCCACGTATGGGTCCCGTGGGTCCCGAGTGTCCGATCGACTGTGAAATATGACCGTAATCTCCGTGTAACGGCCTGCATAAGCCCACCTTGTTCGTTTGCCGCTGTCGATTTTACGTGGGTTTACCTTCGTTTCGGATAGTTTCAGTACAGATGTCGAACTTATTCAAATCTGTTAACATCGAGCCATTCTTTTACGCAAAATGCATTTTTTTTGCGATCGAGTGCAGAATATAATTCTGAGGCCACACTGAGGTAAAAAATGCGCATTTTTCTTTCGTTTTCAAGCTTAGCGAGGAAAAGATCCGAAGGGAATTTTTTTCCGCAAGCAAAACTGCTATTTTGTTTTAGAAAACAATATCCCAACGCTGTATGATAGACACTTAACTTATTAAATTTGATTCATCTTCGGCTACAATTTTTGCGAAGCAAAAAAATGCAATATCTCTTGTTGTGACCGCTTAAAATAAAGCGGCAAAAGAAGATCGGTACCAATAAGTTTCTTTTGGCCTTTTTAGTGAACATTTTTTCAAAAAGTGTATTTGTGAGGCCAGAAACCTGGTACATACATTTTTTCAATCGCCAGAACTACAGTCAAGAACTGTAATAATCATATTTCTCAATTTAGCAACAAATTGAATTCAAAGACACTAATGCTAAAGAGAAAGGAAGACAAAATTTTACTTTTCAATTCTTTACTTTCCTATTTCATATCTTGCGCAGCTATATTCGATTCTTTTCCCTTTTTCCTACTACTCCGAAGCATTCGAATATGAAAACGATTATCTTCGATTAGCGCTCGGTTCGGAAATTAATGTCCCAGAGCGATAGGGCTTCGGATAAAATCGATACGCTTTTTATACTGATGTACACAATAAATTGAGATGTACTCTTCTAATGAAGAGATCACAACACGATCGAAAGTACCTCTTAATCGTACCTACGAGTTAGAACAAGATAACAAGTTCCCACCAATGAAATTCAGGTAATTGTATACAATTTTTTGTGCTCACCGTACCGCGGAGTTCATTTATTTCCGAATCAGCGTGTGGGCTGAGCCGAACTAATGGAACGGCCGAGTAGGAGAAAATAAATTAGAGAAAAAGAAAAACGACGAAAGATTTAAGGTTCGGTTCCGGCAGCGTTTATGAATCCCAGATGGCCCGGGTTGATTGGCTACCATTAGTACCTTTCACAGTGAACGATTTGTAAAGTATTTAAAGTCAATGACAATTTCGAAGAGAAAAAATTCGTTCTAAAATAAGCTGCACAGTGAAAACCCCGTTTACCTATATAATAAAAATTAATTCCATAAAAACCATTACTTTCAGTCGCATTTTTTAATGTCCAGGTGGTGCGAGGGGGAGAAAAACCAGGCTACTCATTCTCCGTTTCTTTATTTGCTGGTCGAGCACGTTCTTCTTTTTGCTGTGGACCCTGGTTTCACGTCACCCTGAAGAAGCCCGAACGGGCTAAAGTGCTCGGCTGCAAATAAAGAATCGGAGAATGCGTCACCTGGTTTTTCTCCCCCGTCACACCCCCTGTAAATATTTTTTGTCGTCGAACCCAGATTTTTTTTCCACTTTGCTCTCAAACCATTAAGTAGTTTACGTAATTTTTGAGCTACGGTTATTAGTGTAGCTACCGAATAATCAATTAAAATCCAATAGTTCACGTTTTGACGGTCGATTCCCGAGCGACCAAATAAGGTTCATTCAGGTTAAGCTACCTGCTGTTGAAGTAAATCGAGCAGAAAGAAAAATAAATAAATACACAGGAAAAAGAGAAAATTGAACGGTCAATCGACTAGGTACGAAGTGTGCCGAATACAAAAAATTTCCGATTCTCTATTCATGTCTGATAGTCTGCAAGAATTAATTAGGATCCACCTACACGGTCTGCTTTTGGCATCTCTCCAAGATGATCTCAGCCGACAATCCCCTAAGGCTAATGAATAAATCCATATGCGAAATCAGAATATAAGTGCGTCAGATAAGAACAGGTGCACGTGATGCAATAGTTGATCATGTTTAATTCTAATAGGTACATCGGAAACCGAACATTTTTGTAATTTTGTTTTGTTATTATATTCTTATATTTTATTATATTATATTTTTTATTTATGTTATTTATTATATTATATTCAACAGTAATAAACCATCGTAAAGCCGATGAACATTTCCATCACCCCTCCCCATTTGATCTTTTACTTTTCAATGTAGAATCCGAATATCCAATAAGAAAATTCTATCCGTACGCCGTCAACACTTTACTGACGAAACTATAGAAGCTGAATTCTTGAAATGTTCAGCAAAAATCAATCTTGCCTGACTGTGGCTGAATTCTTTAACCGAATTGCTGCCTCGATTTTTACGGGCATTTTTGAAGGGTTTTGAGGGGGAGAAAATGAGTATTTTCGTTTTAATGGTTCTCAGGTTGTCGCAGCTTTCGTTTAATACGAGATTTTCAGAAATTCGGCATAAGGGTCGAACTCGAGAATTTTTGGAGCTATAAAAATCGTTCTTTACTCTTTGGAACGGTCATCAAACACTCTCTTCAACAGTATAGTTAGAAGAAAATTCAGCTTTTAATTTGAAAATTCAGAAAACAGAAAATAATTCAAATTACCATAGCTGCTACGAAGTTTTTCTTTATAGTTACCAATCTGTTGTTATGTGAAAACGTTCATAAATTAATGCTCGGAATAGTAACAATCAGAAATGGATGGTATTCTTACATCATTATTGCAACAATGTCATTTGCAGCGTTTTCCCTACAATTATAAAAGCGAGAAGAATTAAATTGTATACTCAAAGATCTCAATTTTTTATCAAAAAAATTTTCGGATTTGCGCCATCAGATTGAACGCCAAATTTTATCACCCGAATGGTTTCATTTCTTAATGATATTCATTTGAAAAAACGTTTTTCAAACGTAATTGCACCGGATGCTGCTTAAAAACGAGAAAATATTAAACTCCTTCAAACTCACAATCAACTAGCTTTGACAGCTGCTCTGTCGTGGGTGGTAGCATCACAGTCTGATTCACCAACCCAACGACAAACACCACAACCACGTATTTTCATCAGTATTCTTCAATGAAAATGTGGCTACCGTCAATCAACGGCCCTTTGTGACTGCAATGATGGGATGAAACGTTATGAAGTTTGAATTTTTCTGGAAACATGGCGTTTGAACAGCTGCACAAAATCTGAAATTCGCCAATTAAATGCAGACCGGAAAATTATTTTTCTTGAAGCCAAAATTTAAATAATCAAATGCAATGGTAGTATTTTCGAATGACTAAAAAATAACATGATTCTCGCGTAAGTTTACTATAGGGTTTTTCGTAATGATTTATGTTTTAATTTTTTTCCCCCGAGCAACCATTTAACGCAGAAACAAAACATTTCAGCTCAAATGTATTATTCATATTCATTTCAAACGTTTAAAGCTAGATAACAATTTCAATCGTATCAAGAAAGTGAGCTTTTTTTATTATTTTTCGAAAACATCAGACACTATTACACAACGCAGCCAAGTTGCGTTGGTCTGACAGCGAACTTTTTCGGAGGAGTTAGAACACTGGAGCCCTGTGTTCTTGGTTTCATATCATCGTATGAAAATCGAAAAAAATTAATTAAATATTAATAATCGCTAGAAATTGATTGTTTTCACTTTGGATTCGAATTCTACGACTAATTTCCTGTAGGAATCATTAATTAATCAAATTTTAACAGTACTATAAATAAGTTTTTCAACGGATTTTCAAAGCTGAAAAACATGAAAATGTGTAGTATTGAAATTAGTAAAACGCGATAGTTGTTCACAGTTCCGCCGTTTTGACGTCATATTCGGATTCAGCGTTAAATTTCCTATAAGAATAGCTTTCAAAATCGCTTTAAAACGAAAATTTAATTTTTCACTATTACCGAGCTCGGGATTTCGGCCGGCGATAAACTCGATTTACGGAAAATAATTTCTCTGGCTCTGTTTAAATTTTTTTCACCAAATTTTTTGCTATGTACGTATGTAAGGCGTTCAAATGAAGACTCCTGCATAATAAAACAATTGATTCGCATTTATTTTGACCCCGAAAATCACGGTTAAAGTCCAATTTTTGAGCATTTAAAAACCGATTTTTTTGGACCACTAGCAGATTTTTCCGAGAAATAAAAAAAATCACAAATATACATCTTGGTAAGACACAACTTCCCTAAAAATTTCAGATTTTTATCTGTATTGAGAGACGAGTAAAAAATCGTTAACTGCTCGGTTCTAAAAAATCGCAGGGGTACCCCTTGGATTTTTCGCCAAAACTTTTTTGTAATAGATTTCGCTCAAATTCAGCATAATGATAGTTGATGATGTGTATATCAATAATATATGGTTCATTCTTTGTTTCTTTCGCGCTAAATAGATGAAAAGAACGTTTAAAGTTGAAAAATGTCATATTTTCGCGTTTAGTCTACCAATATCGTTGAATAACACAAAAACGGTTGAAAAATGGATAGGTACATTACATTAGGAAAGTGTGGGCAGTTAAATTACCTACCTTTTGGTATATTCAAACATCTGAATTGACGACGTTTTGTTTGAGTTATCCACTGTGCAAGTTAATAATCTTGGAAAACTTACTGTTGTTATGTCTAATTTTGCTCCTACGTTGCTCCAGTTGAAAAACCCAATACTATATGATACAAAGAACATGACAACACCTCCACCAACATACCAAATTATATCAACTACTACTACCTACTATAAAAATACCTATAGATTCCCACTCTGCATACACAAAAATAATGAACTACTAACTACTATACCTTTACCTATACCTATACTATATATACTTTATTATATAGTAGTGACAAGGACAACACCCCACCCGAATAATACGTATAATACGACCGCGCGCGATAGCCGCCAGGGGCGTTCAGCCCCTAGTAAAATATAAAGTGCTTAATGTAAGAAATGTTCAAATGACTTAGTTGAAATAGCAAATAGTATTTTCACTCCTAATTAAGTTATTATTGCTACTAAATACTCCATTAAAAATTCGATTTGTTAGATAATAAGCTCATTATAATTCCCTACGAATTTCATCATCCGAACTAACTTGAAAAGAGCAACGTTGCATAATTATGTAGCGAACTAAAAACTAGAAAAATGATACGATCATGGGTTTTTGGTAGATTGATGGCACTTGCGCTTAAATGCGATGTCAGCGTCTAAGTTTCAAAAAGAATTAGGGTGAAAATGTAATTGAAGGAAAATGTCAGTCACTCAATCAATTTTGAATATGATAGGTTACTGGAAACGGAAAGGTAATCTTCAGTGTTGATTTAATAGCCGATGTTGTCGCTCGTCACTTCTGTTTCTCTATTGAGCGAACGATGAATGCGATAAATTTGGGAATTCGAATTGGAAGACTGGTTCTACGTAACCCTGAAGATGCTTTAAAGAGTGAAAGCGCCTGGCCATTCCAAAATGATTTTAGACAACTGGAAACTTCGTCGCCCTTATTCCGTTTCGCAGGTTTTTCCATTTCAAATCTGTTCCCCAAGATAAACCGGTTCTTCCAGTGCTTTGTCTACAAGGAAAATGCGCGTATAAATTGCGACTAAACTCCCATTATATATTTTCGTAAAAATAATAAAATCCTTTAATTCAGTGACGCAGGTTCTCTCCGCGGGAGTGTTAGTTAATTTATGAGCTGTTCCACACTCTCGGCGACCACTACAGTGATTGAAGTCGATTTTATCTCCGAGACTCGCATGTCGTTAATAATCGGCGTCCGTGATGACGCTGGAAAGCTCTCGACCGCGCCAAGTAGCCGAGTGAATCTCGGAGCAATATAAAGTTCAAAATGTCTAATACCGGGCTAATTCGATTGAACAGAAAAAAAAAAAATTATTTAAAAATTAAAAAAAAAAAAGTGGTGTGCATGATGGCGTGTGTGGTGTCACACAGTATTCCAATGTTGGAGTCGGCCACAGGAATAACCAATTATAAAATCAAGAAGCACGTACTATGGGCGCAACGTTATCACTCTACAAATTAATAATGAACCTTAGAAATTAATGATAATTATTTGTATGATATTAATAATTAATTATATTTTAACAGGGTGTTTTTGTGAACAATTGTACGCTCATTACTTCGATAAAATTTGACAAATTGGGGTACCAAGCGTATACGCGTAATTTTCCATTTCTATGGCCAATACAAATTGATAAAGAAAAAAACTAGTTCTGCAAATAATTTATCTCAACTCCGTGCATAATTAAAATTTTCTTGAGTAGTAATTCCACTCTAACATTTCAATTTGTGATGTGATTTTCATTATAAATATCCGACGACTGCGTTTCATTTCATTCATAATCGACTTTCGTTGCATTCGGACGCGTCTGAAGGTCGCCAGACCCCTTTCTTCTCCTTGTTTCTATATTGGAATCACTTTCGGTTTCACGGCCAGACTAACTTGTCTACAAGCTTTGGACTAAGGCCAAATATGCAGGGGCCCTAGTCATCGGAATTTCGTGGCTAGAAAACTAAAAGATGGCTGGAAAATGAAACATTTCAAAAAAATATCACCTCGATGTTGACCGATAATTTTTTTGACGACTAAAGAAAATTAATGAATACAAAATAAAAACCGACGGATAATAAATACAAATTCACAAAAAATGCAAATCGGAGAAATTTAGGAAAATACTATTTCCAATAAATTGGTCTTCCATAAATATTTGCATTGTAAGTTTCTGAAGAATTTCTGATACTGGTAACCGTTGATCAAGATGTAAGGATTAAAAACAAAACTGAAACAATCGCTTCCGTTTCCTGAGCCAATTTTCTCCATCTAACCCAACACACTTCTGTAATTGCTTGCTGTAACGATGCTCCCATGAATATTCGCACTAATAGCGAGTAATAACGATTTTAAATGATGAATATCTCACGTAGGTGCAATCTGAGGCTGGTGTTATTAATAGTATCTGAAAAAACGTCCTTAAATTATTTCTGCCTCATCGAAAGTGCGATAGTTATTAAAATATTGTATTACGAGTTAATATATATTCTCTTTGGACATGGATAATAGAGGACACAGATAGACACACCCAAATAATGTTCGTTATTGTTACTATAAAAAATGAATGGTCTTCTTAAACGATATTATGATTGAAGCAAAAGAATTGTACAATCATT
This sequence comes from Tupiocoris notatus, assembly GCA_037159825.1. Taxonomy (NCBI): domain Eukaryota; kingdom Metazoa; phylum Arthropoda; class Insecta; order Hemiptera; family Miridae; genus Tupiocoris; species Tupiocoris notatus. The sequence goes on from JASJUZ010000582.1 coordinate 46,459, forward strand.
TGCAGCGTTTTTGTACTAATAGTCATCCAAGTAATGAGCTCACATATTATGTAAATTCACAGCAAAAATCTACGCAATACTACCTATATTATATAGTAGGCATCTGCAAAAATTATCCTACCCAAAAAAATTCCGCTCCGCTAGCGTCAAAATCAGCGAAAAAACATCCGTTTTTTATGGTTTTTAGAGCTTTTATTCTTTGCGAGTCAATGGTGAACTTCGAATCGAAAGAAACATATTTTCTTTGATAACTCTGATTTTTATTCAATTTTTCGCGCTTCAAATTTGATCATTGGCGAATCATTATAAAATCATACATCGTATTTTGGTTCAATTTATTCAAGTTCAGTTTATTACCCACACACATTTCCCACAGTTTCCCAGATATTTTCCCTATTTGTCTAATATTTAAAATCTGACTGAAAATTAGAAACTAGCGAATTCGACTATGATTCATCTCATTGCCAAGGTGACAATTAAGGCTAACAGGAGAGGCCTCCGTAGAGATAAATGCGGAGGAATCACATCACGATGGGGACCGCGAATGCACCTGCTTCTTGCACAGATGCATTCTCAAGGCTACGATGTATTCGAAAACGTCGGAATTCGATAAACGTCGGAAGTCGAATTGGGGAAGAGGCTTTAAAAATCTTCAGCAAGGTCGGAATGTGATCGTGAGCAGTTTATGGCCACCCGAAAACTGTACTCTGCGTTCACTTCAGAAACACGAATGCCGAGATTCGACGTACGTGTTAATTGTCACGACTTCCACATTTTCAGAAGTAAATTATAATAATATAATCGCTCTCCAACTACCAAGGATTCTTGGAAGTTGGTGTCTTTGCGGACATCGCGTGCTGTGCGTTAAACGGAACAAAAGATAAAATATCATTCGTGAGAGAAACAGAAGTCAAAAAGAGGGGAAGTTATTAAACCATTGGGACACATTTATAAAGGTACAAGTATAGAAAACAATCCGTTTGCTAGTCAGTGTATTTTGCGATCTGCAACGAGCCAAAATGGGAAACCTGAGGATTTTGACAGTATTGTGCGGCTGTGTGTTGACTTCTGTGCTTGGTGCCAAATTTCGTGAGTATGAAGACTTGCGATTTGCGAAAACAAATCAACCGATAGCTTTTGCCTCGAGTGTACTTAAGGCAATGTTTCCAAAATTTGCGGTGTGAAAGCTCCGCAACATGTACCAATTCTAATAGAATCGATTTCCTACTTTTGTAATTTATTTTTAATATCGAACTTATCTTTTTTAAATTTTTTTTATTATTATTATTCTAATTTTCATCTTTTATTTATTATTTTTTTATTTTTTTTTCTAAATTATTATTAACTTTATTTTTTTTTTTACTATTATTATTTGTTCTGGCACTCAAGCTATGATGTTTCACTTTCGAGTTCTTCTTTTATATTGTCATTTTGTATCTCTTTGGCTGCTGTACTAATTTCTCGTTCGGTTTCCTCTTTTAATTCACCTCTAGAAGTGTACATTGAATTCATTGTTTCTTTACTTGTATTGCCCAACCTTTGTGAAATCTTTGTGATAACACAATAAAACCTAAAAAAAAAAATATTGAACTTATTGATAGAATACAGATACATAATTTATTAACTTGTACTTTATTGTAGTTAAATGGAACATAACCGATAGGTATAATAATAATAATATTAGATATAATTATAATAATTTGAAGTAGCTTACCATTATTGAAACCTGTTGGATAAAGTTCCTAATGATCGAGACCACTCACCTGTAACACAGGATTGTCATGAATAACAAAAAGAAAGCTTTGCAACAGTAAATTCAATTATAGAGCTATATGTAAGCTTATTTTTGTGTCAGAGAATGAGACGCAAGAGCCAATTTTTAGACCCAATTTCACCTGAGTTTTGACAGAGGGCGCATTGATATTTTGACGGATCGTTTATCACCTTTTATAGTTTATAGACCGAGTGATTTGAGTTTTGTGGAAAATTATTAGAATTACATTAAGCAAATTACATTAAGAGGAATAATTTCACGTACCTACGGGTTCTTCTAAAATTATTATCACGTTTACAGCGAAAAATTGGACAACGTGCAAAGTTGATGAGAACCTGAACGCATGTCTCAAGGATTCGATACAAACTGCTTTGATGGATCTTATCCCTGGTAATTATTGATTTTCAGCGATAAAATTCAGCCGTGTATTTTTGGTTGATACGCGTATTTATCAAAATGGACGATTAATCATTACAGGAAAGCCAAGCGTTGGCGTTCTACCTTTGGATCCACTACACTTCGAAGCAATTGCGATAGACCAAGGAGAAGGTCCGGTTAATATAAAATTGGAATTCGCCGATTTGGACCTTATCGGAATCAAAGACATGAAGATCGATTCAGTCAGGTATTTTGTCGAGTTCGAAAATTGGAATCGCAATCTTTGAAGATGGGATGATCTCAGTAAAATAAATTCAATGAATTATGCATCGGGGAAAATCATGGTATTTAAATCGTGAATTTTCTCATTGAAGAGCAATCAAATGCGATCAATCGTCGTTTTAATCGTCAATAGTCGCTATACATGATAAGAGACGATAATAATGTCCTCTATTTACGCCAAAATATTTTCTCATCCCATTCCAACTTACCATTTAACCATAAATTATTCAAAAGATTCGCTTTTCGTTCACAGCGGTGATTGGAACGTGATGGAAATTGAAACTGTCGTACCGAAAGTTATAGCGAAAGGGAATTACAAGGTTGGTGGGAAAATTTTACTCCTGCCCATCAAAGGAGATGGAGAATGTGTTTTGGACATGGGTGAGTTATTCAGACGTACTTTTCACTAGAACTAGCGAACTTCAACTAGAATGTATTGTAACCTGAAGTATTTTGTAATTAGTAAATACAATTTTTTTTTTAATCGAAAGGAGAAATAAAAAGCACACTAAAAAGCTTATGAGTTCTTTCCAATTTTCTACTGCATCTCCTTTTAATTATTTTTTAGATTTAACATCTCTTTTCATTAATTTTGTGTGCTTCACTAATTTTTTTTTAAGTATACAATAATTTTCTAAATTCTCCTAGTTTAATTTCAAGATTTAATTTTACGATTTGATTTTTGTTTTACACATAGATCAATTCAAAGGACACGTGAAATTATTCTTTACTGAAAAATCGGCCGGAAGCAAAACGTATTACAGTATCGAAAAATTGGATTTCGATTTCGACGTTGATAATCTCCACATGCAGTTCGACAACTTGTTCAACGGAGATAAGGCTTTGGGTGAGTGAAAACATTTAGAATAAGTGACAGTGACCGCATTAAAATCAAAACTCTTGATAACATTAGGTTAAAAAAAATAATAAATTGACTACAAAAATATTACTCCAAAATTTCTTACCAAAATTTGTGTTTCAAAAACCTTTTTTTCTATTTAAAAAAATAATAATAACCAAAAAATGTCTATGTATCTACTGATTCAAATCATGGTTTGTATTTTCTTGCCAATTGAATTTTCCAATCAATTGGACGATAACTCGGGTATCAATTAATTTTCAGGCGACAACATGAACAAATTTTTGAACCAAAACTGGAAGGAAATCCTGCAAGAGCTGAAGCCCAACATTGCAGCCACGTTTGCAGTCGCATTCCGCGAAATCGGAAACCGGCTTTTCACCAGGATTTCCAAAGTTCAGATAACACCTGCATAAGAAACTCCGAGAGCCGGTTTTTTTTAGAACACCGACTCATGCACTATTGTTTATAAATGTCAACCATTTGCAAATAAATTGCTTTGTTAATGATTAATCATCATGTATCCAATATCACCAAGGATATTGAGCGATTCATTTCTGAAAATTGAATAAAAGTGAATATAAAAAAAATGGAAAAGATAACTAAACGAGAATGGCATAGAAATTATTGGGCTGAGTAGCAAAAGTACAAGCAAAATGCACCTATAGATGATTTCCATGATGCTAGACATTGATCTTTCTACTCTTTAAATGGTCATGGAAAAATCCGTCTGTCAATGTGATAATGATAGTTTCATAAATTCGACTCCAAACAAACGGCTCAGCTCCTTAATAGGCAATGTTCTCTCTACAGCGTATAATGAACTTGCAATTTTGGCCACTTTGATCTTAATATTAATTACGATCTGGTGACGTCAAATCAAAACCAGAATAAGGAAATTTTTTCTACGCTATTAAAGTCGAACGCCAATTAACTTGAAAATATGAAGGTTCAATTATCGCGATAAATCGGCGCGATCTCTGCGAGCAACTGTTTATCAAGAGGTTGGAAACGCGTACAGGAAACGCACACAAAGCATAAAAACGGCAGTTATATAATGCGCATTATTAATCGCACGGATGAAAAGCAGAGGATTCGAACGGGTAAAATCGCGTTACGTAGGTCAATATCAATTATTACGATTTTAACATGTTTCATCCTCTGTAAAAATGGAAATTTAATGGAAATGCTTCGCATTATATTTGATCCAGTCTCGTGCGCAACCTTGAAGGAAGTTCTCACGTGCTTTCAAGCCCCAAGTCTCAACTGAGAGCTTCGTTGATTGTATCACACCCCACCCGGTTCCAAACGACGCGAGGAAGGACTTGATCTCAAAAAGAAGAGGGGAACTAATCCATTATATTCTCCCTCCCGTTTTACGCATATATATACTATAAGGCTGTCCAATAATTTTTCTTTTGTGCGTGGCCGAAGTTTGCGCCTGGAAACGTTCTAGTAGTTCATAGTGGCGATGGATTTGTCAATTTGGCTATTGGCCGTTTTCAGTTGCATCTTCGTTCTAGCCGATTCGGCTGATTTCCGTAAGTAGAATTCGATCGGTTAAATTTCAGAGCGTTATCGAATAATTAAAACAGAGGCGCGATATCATTTTTAATTTCCAAAAGTAGGGTGCGATTTTGAAAATAATCTTCAAAAGAACTGCTTCTAAATCGGATAAGACTCGAAGATACTTTTTTTTTTAAAGTAGATAAAATAAGGATACCTACATAGATAAGATAATTTAGTCATTAAACGCGAATGTAGTTCGTAAATGACCTCAATAGAAACCATGGCAAAAATATTGAATTCTCGGAGATCTGAATGGAATAAATTTTTGAATACATGCTATGGCGACAGAAGAAAAAACTAAGACATAAAGCAGAAACATAACAATGCGGAGGTATATTTTCCCGTCTCTAAAATAGAGAATAATTTTTGCCTATATTGCGAGAAAAATGAATCCATAAATAACAAACACCCACAAAAAAAAAGAATAATAATAATTTTCTTAAATGAATTTTTACCAACAGAAAATTAAAGTTTATGAAGGTTCAATATTGACATTAATTTCATTGAAGATTCACATTATACATGCGTTCTTTATTTGAAATTATACCATTTAAACACCGCAATTAGAGCATTAATCACGTCAGTCGAAACGACGAACTGGCCGCAATTTTATTTGAAGTTTGGTGTTCCAGCAAAAACATGGAAACCGTGCAAAAAGAACAAAAATTTGAACGCTTGCATCAAACAGTCGATCGAAGGAGTGATTCCGGACCTTGTTAAAGGTATGCTTCGTCTTTATTTTTATTTTTATTGCTACAATATTTTATTTTTCATTTCTTAATAATCGATTGGTCGAAAAAACTGGACTACGATTTCGGATAGCTAAGAATGGAATAATTTCATCTATAAAATTCTTCCATATCCATAGTCGCTGTTCTTTTAGCATGTGTAAATAACCGGCTTCAAAAAGATAGATGATCTCGACGATTTAATCAAGCGAAAAACCGAATCGTTCACCCTTTCTTATTATCATCAAACTTGAACTCCGAACGTGAATCGACTCAAGTAGACGGCTATAACGAGAAGTCGTCGAGAAAATTTCCGTAATCAAATATGATCAGCGTTTCGGTTTGCAATTCGACAGAAAGGTGTGAGTGGGTCACATTAATTGTTTTCGACGAATCCTTGATCCACTCTTGCCTAATTCTCGAACATAGGCTTCATCCATAGGCCTAATGCCAATCTTACCAATGAATACCAATCTTTATTCAATGTCAAATAAATTACAATGAAGCTATCCTCCAAAAATGCTTGCCTTGTTATTTAGCTACCGAAACGTAGTAAGAGTATTAATTAGAACTTCCTACCAATTCAGTGGTATGATTGTAACCATTGAATTCCTAGATCTACATATAAATCTGATTACAGATCTGTGTAGATGTGTAGATAGGGCTGTTCTGGTCATCAGGTCGCGACATGCATTTCATCTAATTAATGAGCGGGATGCTTGATATTTGCAATTAGTATTCCTTACAATTTTTTTCTATTTTTTCATTTTTTTTTTTAGGGATACATCTCAAAAGCCCATTTTATAGAACGATCAATGTTGCATTTTTCTCTCAACCGTAGAGATAGGATACATGTAAATTTGCAGGAAAATTGTAAGACTTTAGATAATGTAAATCACTTGGTACCTACATTTTTTCAAACTTGGGAGAAAAAATCTACTTACTCTTGTCGGAAAATCATCCTTCGAAGGTAAGAAATAAAAAAGGTTCAGCACCTGGGAAGCTTCATTCAAACGACTAATATGAGTACATAGAAAAAATTACGACAAAAACATTTTTGTGCGCGTTCAGAGAATTATTTTCAAGTCGAGTCTTGAGGATCTAGAATGTATTCTGACGCTGAAATCGATTATATTCAACCTAATTTTTGAAATTGCAGGAATTCCGCAGCTTGGAATGAATCCTATTGATCCTCTGCATTTCGATACATTATCGATAGCTCAAAGTTCGAACCCAGTGAACGTTGATTTGACTTTTCAAGATTTCGACATTATCGGACTGAAAAAACTCACCATCGATTCAATCGAGTAAGTGACATCTCGAAGATCAAGATAAGCGTTGGTAGAAGACTGATGTCAAATTTTTAATAAACGTTTTAATTCTTTGATAGAAATTATCACTTTATCAGAATGGAAGTTTCTAGTCGAATTATGCGGTAATGTCGTTCGATATAATTTTGCCACATTTTACGTTTCAGTATGGACTGGAAAAGAATGAAGGTGAACGCGTCGGTGCCGAAAGTGATTGCAAAAGGAAAATACAAATCGGACGGCAAAATTCTATTTTTACCGATAAAAGGTGGTGGCAATTGCGTATTGGAACTCGGTAAGCAATTATTCACTTTAATGATTCTCACCATACGATTCGATAATTAATTAATTGTCGGAAATGAAGTGAAGTGCTCGAACCTTTTCAATGTCCTAATTCTTTGAACAATGTTCCTTTTAGAAAATTTCACTACGTCTGCTGTCATTTATTTTACGGAGAAAACCATCAAGGGCAAGAAATATTACCAGATCGAAAAAATGTCAGTGCCCATCGAATGCGAAAGGATGAAATTGAGATTCGACGATTTTCTCGGCAATGATAAAACTCTTGGTGAGTATGAACCGACAACTCAAAGCTGATAGGCCAGACCCCGAAATTAATTACATAAAATTGGAAGAACCAAAAAACTATCCCGCCAATGTCAATTTTGACTCACGCGACGATTTTTTGCGATAATGAATCAATTACGTTTTGAGACGGCTCCGGCAACATCACGAAAGAAATGCGAATGAAAACTAAAAATCATCAACATCCTTTGTTTGAAGACGTTTGATTTATCGTTGGCTCATACACCGTACTTCCACGTAGGAGCTTTTCACGTTATTTCTCTAGTGACCATTTTCTATCATAAATTATACAAGCCGCTAAAATCTATCATATTTGAACGGTCAAGGTCTGCAATAATATACTACGGTGGGTAAATAATGTTAGATTTTTATCGTTAGGCTCGTATTTATCCTCATTTTATCGTTATTCTCATAAGTAGGGTTTTTTCGATTGTTATGCCTCCAGGCTAGAAAAATTGTTTTATTAGATTTGTTTAAAATATTTTATAATCTTATCACTACCATTCTGATTTTTAAAGCTAAAAGACGGCACAAAACATTGTTCTACCCACTCTAATATACCCTTAATTTTTAATTGATTGAATAACTGGTTTTACCTGTTTGTTGACTCAAGTATGTGAGTACTGTGTGCTCTATGTACGCCAAGAGAGAAAATCGCTCCATGTATAGGGAAAATCTTCATTTTGAAGTGGTAAATCGTAATTTTTTCCTTCGAAATTCGACCATAATCAAGCTTGGACGCCTTAGGCGCGTGTGTCTTTCGATATTAATATATTTTACTATACAAAAAGTTTTACATTTTATCCTTTCAATTACTCTTGTTAAATTAAATTACTCTTGTTTTTTTTTTTTTTTTGGCGTTACTTAATAAATTGTTTTATTTACAGGCAATCAAATAAACACATTCCTCAACGAAAACTGGAGACCGATTTTCAACGAAATTGGACCAGCAGTTTCCGACGCTTTAACGCAAGCATTTACGATAATGGGAAATCGCCTGTTTTCGAAGATTCCCAAAGATCAAATCACTCCTCCTTGATATATCGCATTCAATTTGACTGTTAATCGCCAAAGAGTGTTTTTGTTTACTGATTGCAATCGAGTGAAATATAGTCATAGTGTTTAAAATGCTCTACTGCGAATGAATTGATGAATTGAAGCTGTACAAATTTATTATTCCCATTCAAATTTAAATCGAATGTGCTCAATTGTTTTTTTTTCATTTTTCAAAAAAATTAATATGGAAATAGAAAAAAAAAAAAAATTCTTCAACCTCTTTGTCACAACCCATACTACGTACAAATGAAGCACGGCTGCGGTTTTGAGTTGGTTTTTTTTTTGTGTTCATCTGCGGAAATGGGAACTGGCGGTCGCTCGAAGGTCACCCGCTACTCACTTCGGACAGTGCGGGTTCAACATTTTTCATCTTCTTTTTCTCCGCTCAGACCTCACAAACTCTATTATTTTTCGCAAACAAAACACAGAAATGCATTGGGAGACTATTGGCTTCTGAAGCTCAAACACACTGGGTGCCTCTGAAAGTAAAATAAAATAAAAAAGTTTCAAGAAACCAGCTCGAACTGAACTTAAGAATTAGCTTCCGCATGGGAGCATGGATCAATGGAAAATAAATAGCTGGTTTGAGATAAGTAACAAAAAAGTAATTGTGCGATAAAAATTAAAATTTTGAAAAACTGACATGTTTGAAAATATTAATTTCAGGATTGTTAGATTTAAGTTTAAGAATATGTGCAAAATTTGAAAAAGACATATTTGGTTAGAATTGGGAATATAAACAAACAATATCAATAGTGAAAGACAATGGCAAAATCATTGAAAAGGCGGAAGTATTAAACAAAAAACAAAGAGCTTAAGTATTTACTCTACTCACACTTGGAAAATCATTCAAACTCATTTTTGTATAGATACATTTTCTAATCTAGTTTAGTCCAATGAAATTTAATTTCTCCAGGTCAATTAAAGTAGGAAATCGTCATAATATACCTATAATGTATTTTCCGTGCGCTGTATGGAAGCACCATCGAGTTATTGAGTTTCTTCGCACATTTTCTAGATGGTGGAAAATGTTATTCCAATTTCTACAACCGGTTGTTCGGTCTCATTCAAGGAGACCAACATTCGCGGCGGGGAAAAGCTCAGACACTGGTGAGCTCATTGCTACCTTGTGCGTATTGAATTTATTTTTTTTTTATCAGAAAAATATAATAAATTATACATTCTAGCATAATGCGAATTCTTCCTCTTTGTCTTGACGTCATTGATCTTCGGAGAACTTGACGTTAATGCGGACATATTTTTTATCGTATTCTCGACCGGGAATTATCGTGATAATTCGTATGAATAAATTACATAGGTGGCGATAAATTCGACCAGCTTTATTCGATTCTCCCACTTCGACATTTTTGCTCGGTCAACGGAAGGGCATTAAGAATTGTTTGCGCCTCAAAAGAAAAAAAAAACTTGATTTCCTGGAGCCGAAACTCGCTGGTCCACACGCAAGCGAAAATTCCAGGCAGAGAAAATTAAAAATTTCAAAATAAAATGGCCGTTTATTAACGCCTGAACTGGATAGCTATTACCGGCCTCAAACTTTGCGAGTCAATATTATTATCACGCAAACATGTTGATGAATGATCTCCCCCGAGAACAAAAAGGATTTAAACATCTCTGGGAGGTCAATTTTGCCGCGTATGGGTAATTTCAAGGGTGAAATTTCAAAAGCTTTCTTTTCGATAGCACCAAAGTCAGTAGAAAACCTTAGGTTGAGTAAAATCATTTTTATAGCAACGACACCCAAAAATGTATAATCAGCCCTGAAAGGATAATCGTCTTCGAAAATCACGTAAAAATCGAAATAGTGAAACAAACCTCATAATGTGGAAGTACTGTGTGTGACCCAAACTATACAGAATCAGTTTTGTGAAAAAGCCATTTTTATAGAAAGGAGACCTAAAAATTCGAAAACGCTCCAATAAAATAATTTAAAATTAGCTTTACAAGGAAGTACTGTACGTGAAAGGGGAGTACTGGTAGGAATCGGATGAAAAAAATTAAATTTACTTGAAAATTAAGGCAATCGGCCGAAATCAACCCATATCCATTCCATTTTCGGAATTTTCATTCTCTACCTTGAATGTTATAAAACGCTGCAAATGATTCTACAGTCGTGGTTTATTCCTTCGCATCAATAATGAATTGAGAAAATCATCCATTTGTGAACGTTCCGAACGAAAAACAGATAGGTCACTATAAGAGAAAACTCCGTAGCAACTATTGCAATTTCGATCATTTTTATTTATCTTAATTTTCAAATCAAAAGCTAAATTTGTCTCTTAACGGTATACGTAATGAGAGTTTTTGACGGGCATTTCCAACGAGTATAGAATAATTTTTAAAGCTCCAAGAATTCTCGAGCTATAGGGTTTTCTCCCCTACAAAAACCCCCCAAAAATATTCTCAAAATTGAACTAGCGATTTGGTTAAAGAATTTAGCCGTTGTGAGGCCAAAAATTGATTTTTGGTTCAAAATATTGACTATTATAACCTGTAGTGTAAATATAGGAAAAAATTGTACTTTCAAAACTAGGAAGTACTGTGTGTTAACCTGAATCTGGACCTCTTTACAACGTAAACTTGGAACAAAAAAGCTCGCCCGCGTACTTTCGTGTCTCCCACAATAGCTGCTCCAATACTGACGCTAGTTCGACTTCAGTTCAAGACAGAAAACAAGCTGAGGATTTACCAATAGCAAAAAATGATATTTTAGGCGCCTATTCAACTGTCCAAAGCTAGATCGGGTCAATTTTCCCAAGGTGGGTTAATTTCGGTACTTGCAAAATTGACCATAAATTTTCATCAGCTCTTTTAATACTTGATCGAGTTAGACTCCAGCGTGTAAGTAAGGTAACTTCTCCGCAAAAACTAATAAATCAATAAATGAAAACAGCGGCGACAAAACAGGAAAAATCACGTCGAAAATCGCGCCTTTGCTTCTTCCAGATGCTGGAATCCCAACACGCGCAAGCATTTGAAGACGATACGGAATAATTGATGACGAGAATGAAAACCGATACAACAGTCGAAATGAAGAAGCGGAAGAATTGGAAGCTGACCGGGACGTGATTTCCGTGTAATTGATAGTTGCAAGCTGAATATTAAAATTAAAAAAAAAAATTTGCACTGCGTCATGAAATTGGTTTCCATTGATTTGTACAATTAGACCTCCGACGCGAGAGCATCGTCCAAGTTGTCGTTTTTCCTCTTGACAATGAGCCATCGGCTGAGCTCGGTTTTGAAAATCACGATCAATCTCTCTCTATAATTCAGTTCGAAATAGAGTAATCCGAGTTGAATTGATTGCTTCGGCCGTGGAAGGGTAAGGAAGAATATAAAACACGCTCATGGTACGTGAAGAATGCTCAGTTGATGCTGAAAAGTGAAAATGCGCGTCGTGTTTTTGGCTGTTCTCGCCGTTTCTGCGGTTTGCAGCGGTGCTAAAATTCGTGAGTACCTATAGTCACCATCGGTACATTTTTAAATCTGTAGGAACCTAATCAACCCATAGATATTCAACTCCACTAATCAGGAACCTCCAAACTCCTATGATCTTCAAATTATTATGTCAAGAATTGACCTGCGAGATTATCATGGATTTTCAGCAGGCGAAATTATTTTATTGAATTCCTAATGTAGGAATTCAACTCTATCGGAAATTATTAGAGCTCCATAGCTTACAAAACACTCAAACTAATACGAAATATAATTATGACACTTGACCAGTTAATTAACTGTAAAAATCATTTCGTTAACAAAGTGTCGACCATTTGCCAACTGTTTTGGTGATGTTTTCCAGCGAGCAATTGGCCAGTTTGCAAACCGAACCAGCCGCAATTCGACGAATGCATAAAAACGGCGATACAAAAAATAATACCGGACCTCGTTAAAGGTAAGGCGTTTTCAACGCGGAAAAATATTGGAGCGCTCAGAAAATCGTACAAAAAAATTAAAGCTAAATGATTTTTACAGGTCAGCCTAAACTTGGAATCACAACTATCGATCCTTTGCATTTCAACTCGATAAATATCAATCAAGGTTCGGGCCCAGTCAGCATTGATTTGCGATTTAACGATTTGGACGTATTCGGAGCTAAAAACACCATCATCGAATCTGTCAAGTAATTGAAACCCATTCAGAACGTCTAGAAATAATAATTTCTTTGTGACGACGCGTTAAATTGAATGTTGTTGCAGAAACGACTGGAAAACGCTTATTTTAAATATATCGAATCCATCAATAGAAGCCAAAGGTAGATACAAGATCAACGGGAAAGTACTCGTTTTACCGATTACAGGAAATGGAAATTGCAGTCTTAAACTGGGTAAGTACCTCACAATATCTAACGGGCTGAACCGAATTTTCTACGGCGTCTAATCGTTCTCGTTTTGCGCAGATAACTTCCAGGGAATGCTGAAATTCCATATCAAAGAGAAAAAGGATGGTTCGAAATCTCATTATCACATCGAAAAAATGGATTTAGATATCCGTTGTAATCCATTGCGCGTCCGATTGGACAATTTGTTCAACGGAAATAAACAGCTCGGTAAGTCGAACCAAACATATCCATAAGATTAAGCGTTTCCAAGGAACAGTGATTGGGCAAGGATTGGTGTAAGAATTGGAATAGGGCTAGACCAGACGAGGCTTGACGAGGACTAGATTAACCTGAACTAGCGGTGAACTGAGCTACGTAGAACTAGACTAAATGAAAGGAATAAGGCTAGGAAGGACGAGGCTAGACTAGAACTTGACAAGAATATATGACTAAACTATATAATGACAAGACTTGACAAGGCTCTATTTAGATCAAGCAGGATAAGGACTGTACTGGACTAGTACCAGACTTGAGAAGGACTAGACTCCTGCAAAATAATAATTAACCACTGTACAATAATTGGCAGCGTTTTCTCATTTATATTTCACCAATGCTGTGGAATACCGCATAAACGGTTAAGAAATGGATTAGAAATGGACATTAAAGGAAAACGTGGGGATATTAATCACCTATTTTTTGGAGTAATCAAACTATAAAAGTCACGAAATTCTGTCGAAGTTTGCTAACTTGATATGGTGAAAAGATTATTGCAATGTAAAACATGGACAACCACTATATATAATTACTATAATTGAACATGTTAGCCTGAGGCAATAGTAACTGGATTCGTCCCATGTTCCAATATATAAACCATTGCAATCGCCCAAAAAAAAAAGTTCTAACCCCCTCAAAATTTGATGTTTTCCGTTTCAAGGCATGTAAAATCCGAATATCCAATGAAAACCCAACCAATTTTCACCAAAAATCAATTTTGGCCTCACAACGGCTCAATTCTTTAACCAAATAGCTAGCTGAATTTTGAGGATATTTTTGGGGGGTTTTGTAGGGGAGAAAATTCGTATTTTCCAACGTTTTCTGGGTGAATTTGGTACCAATTTCTACAGATTTTTGGACGCTGAATCGAATAAGACCATCGCGGGATCGATAGCTTTATTGTTTCTTGAGCTATCGCAGCTTTTGTGTTGAACTTGGAGAATTTCAGACATTTGGCATGGGAGAACTTGGGAGTTCTTGGAGCTTTAAAAATCGTTCTAAACTCGTTGGAATTCTCATCGAACACTCTCTTCAGCTGTATCGTTGGGCAAAAAAATTAGCTTTTAATTTGGAAATTAAGAAAAATAAAAATGATTAAAATTACAATAGTTGCTATGGCGTTTTCTCCATAGGTGGAACGTTCACAAATGTTCGGAATAATTACTATCGCAAATGAGTCTTCTTAAATTATTATTGAAGCGAAGGAATAATAAACCACTGTACGATCATTTGCAGCGTTTTTACTTATAACATGAAAAATCTACTTTCTATCGTATCACTATGAAATAATCGATAACATCTGAAAATGTGATGTCCAATTTCGACTTATTTTCAGGTGACTACATGAACGTTTTTCTCAACGAAAATTGGCGGGAGATTTTCAACGAACTAAAACCCGCTATATCGTCCGCTTTCGCCGAGGCTTTCCGTCAAACGGGGAACCGCGTCTTTTCGAGAATTCCCAAAAGCCAAATTACACCATCTTAAGACTCTTCATCTCCGAAAACAGTTGAAAAAACGGCGAATCCATTTGACACAGACTCAATATTTTTCCATTTCGATTTTGTATTTCTGATTGGGTGAGATTTTGTTCCGCAAGGCTGCAAGGACCTGCAGTTATATTAAAAACTTTTTTTCTGTTACTAATACAATAAATTATGATTTCACCTTCTCAATTTTTTTATGCTGTGAAATTAATTTAAAGGAGCGAAATAATTCAATTATGCGGGAGTCGTCTCTATTCGGGCAGTATCGGGAATATCTGGGGAAATAAGTGAAGATTCAGCGCGGTTGATATGAGTGATATTTTAGGGCAAATCATGCTTTTCGTCCTTAACCGATTCCATCGAATTCGGACTATTGCCATTCTTCCCAAAACAAGTAAACAATAAGAGCGTTATGTCGCATTAAGATCGTCGTCCTGATAAATAATGATTAAAAACCAATTAGGTACGTTCCAACGGAAGCTGAACATTGAAGGCCGTCTGCTGGAATAGCCAATAGGCGGAACCATTCAAGACATTAGCATTTTCAAGAAAGAGCCACGAGAAGCATGTTAATTTGCATTTTCAAATCGACTAATCGGATTTTTTCGGGAAGTCTCACGCTCGCTCCACCTACGATGCTGATAAATAATAGAAGAAAAAGACGAATACGAATTTTATACGAAATAGTAGAAAAACACTGGAATACAAATGAGAAAATGACAGCATTGGTTAACACATGGAAGGGGGAACTAACGAGAATGAACCGGTTCGTATAAAACGTGAACTTGTTCGCTTTGTTTGAATCAGTGAGCGCTTTCGAGTCAAATGTGATACTCCTTAGGGGGAAGTCGGTACTGTGACAAATTCGGCAGATCCGTTTTCTAATAGGTTACTTATTGGTGCCGAAATGAAAGCGAATAAAATGATCATCGCGTTTGTGCTTGCCGTTTTCCTATCGTTTTGCAGCGCCGCCAAATTTCGTAAGTTCGGGTTGATTCGTGCGAAAAAATTATCTGTTGCACCGCTTTTCTTGTAAATTAATTTTCTTGTACACTTTTTATTTTTATTTTGAAGATCGATTGAAACAATTGAATTTTATTACCCTGATAATTTTTTTGAAACATATTATGGCTCATATAAATACATGGATATCGCAAAATTTTCTTCCAAAACGGGATGGAATATTCTCAAAATACCTAGGTGCGAATTGCATAATATTGCATTTTCAATAAAAAAATACCAAAATAATATAGAGAATGATTTTTGGAATAGTAAAAGCTGACTAATCTCTCCAATTTGAAATGAATTCTTGCGAGTCAAGTTTTCACCATGGTCTTTTCAGTATTCAGCTAATTTTTATTGTTTTGTAATACGATGCTGCAGTACGATCTTTTACAATGTTCGGTACATTCCTTACGTTTCAAGGCGATCGGGATTTTTTGCCTCTTACAATTATCTTTAATTTAGGTAGAGATTTAGTAAAAGAATTGAGCCACTGTCAGGCCAAAAGGCCTGAAGGATTTTTTTATTGGATATCTGGACTCTACATGTCTTGAAACGTTGAACATCAAAATTTGAGTGGGTTGAAATACTGAACCATTGTAGTCTCCCGAGAAAAAAATTAATGTCCTAGCCCGCCCTCAAAATTGGATTTTTTACATTTCAAGGCATGTAGAATCCGAATATAGAATTTTTTAAAATATATATTCGTCCGCCGCACGCCGTCGACACTTTTCTGACGAAACTATAATAGCTGAATTCTCGACGTTTTCATTAAAAATCAATATTGGCCCGACAATGGCTCTATTCTTTATCCGAATCGATACCTCAATTTACGGGTATTTTTGGGGGTATTGAGAGGGAGAAAATTCTTATTTTCCAACGCTATGCAGGAAAAAGTTTATTTTGTATTTAATTTCTATAAATCTTTGGACGCTGAATCGAATGAGACGATAGTGGGTCAATAGCTTTATAGGTTCTCGAGTTATCGCTTTCGTGTAGAATTTTCGACACCGTCAAAAATTTGCATGATGGTGTGTAACTCGAGAATTCACGGAGCTATAAAATTCGCTAGACGATCTCGCTTGGTATCGTCGTGAAAAACTCCCTTCAGCTGTACCGTTAGATTAATAATTCAATTATTAATTTGAATATTAAGAAAAATAAAATTGATTACAATTAAATAGTTGCTACGGATTTTCTCCTTATAGGCACCAATCTGCTGTTAGGTGGAAAGTTATCAATTTACTATTACAAGTAGACAGTCTTCTTAAATAATTTTTGAAGTATAGAAATAATAAACCACTGTATAATAATTTGCAGCGTTTTTATTCGATAATTGTGTTCCACATACTTTGAAACGTCAAACATCAAATTTTTTAACAAAATTTTTAAACATAATTGCATTTATGTCGACCTTTTTTTTTACAATGGTATTTCTGGTAAATTCAACGTACGGCTAGGCGCTTATACTGTAAATTCACAACTTACAGCTAGCAGCTGGAAGCCATGCAAGCTCAACGACCCGAATCACAACGAATGTATGAAAAAATCTATTCAGGGCACCCTCCCCGATTTTCTCAAAGGTAAGCAATTTTTTAAAGTAGACGCTATTAATTAGTTGAATAAAATTGATGTTACGAAGGGGCTTGAAACATTTTTTTTTTACCCGGGTGCTTCAGCAGGATCATTAAATCAATTATTGTCATTTTAATTAATTTTATATCGAAAAATGTCCGAATATGAGTAATTGTAATTCCAATGTCAACAGGAATGCCACAGTTTGGAATCGCCTCAATTGATCCGCTCCATTTTGACTATATCGGTATTAAACAAGGGAACGGCCCTGTGAGCATCAATTTGGCATTCAGAAATCTCGACATCCTGAACATAAAAAATGGACGCGTCGATAAAGTCAAGTGAGCCAGAGTATTCTACATTACCTTATTTATACTTCATAATAGTACTTTCTAGTTCACCTTAATCTTCTTATTATTGCAGGAATGATTGGAAAACGCTCATTATCGAAGTTACAGTTCCGGTTTTAGAACTGAAAGGCGATTACAATATAAGCGGAAAAGTTCTCGTATTGCCCATCTCCGGTAATGGGAAATGCCACTTGAAACTAGGTAAATAAATAAAAAATATTATTCCTACGTTCGCAATAAATATTTTGAAAATATATTTAAGACATTGTATCGAAATTGATTTTTTCCAGAAAAGTTTTACGGCAAAATGGTGGCTAAAATTGTCGAGAGGACCGTCAAAGGCAAGACCTACTATCTGATAGATAGTATGAAGTGCGATTTGGATGCCAACCCACTGCGGCTGAAGTTCGACAACATGTTCAACGGGAACAAACAACTGAGTAAGTGTATAAAATTAATTCAAATAATAACGGCACACTATTATTTTTTGCGGACGATAAGATTTATTTAATTACACTCTTGTGACTGGGGCTGTTTCCTTTCGTCTCAGATGCTCTACTCGAGTGAATTATTTCTTCTCGTATTTGCCGCAATTTTCTCATTGCGGAAATTATGATCATGAACTCACAAACTTGACTGATTACGTATTCTACTTCCAGGCGACCAAATGAACATTTTCCTCAACGAAAATTGGAAGGAAATTTTCAAAGAAGTTAAACCTGCAGTTTCGGATGCTTTGAGTCAAGCGTTTACAGGAATCGCCAACCAGGTTTTTTCGCGAATACCCAAAAACGAGATAACGCCACCGTAACGAGGAATTGAATTGGAAATAAAATTAAAAGAAGTTGTAGGTAGTAATTTCGATTTTGGTTTTTCGAATTTTGTCGAATATTTAAATAATAGACTCCTGTATATAATGTCAATGTGATAAAAAAATATTCAAGAGAGTTTTTTCACTTGCTGGTGACAATGTATTTCCTGACTGGACCACGTAAGCGAAAACGCGAGGGAAATTTTTCTCAATTTTTTTAGCCACGATAATTGTTTTTAAACTATTCCTAATTCACCTCCAGTTTACAATTCTGGTGCCTAAATCAATCGTGGGTGAGAAACTTGTCAAAAATTTTTGAAATACGCAATCGATCTGTAGGAAAGTTTATTCTTTCATATCTGCTGTAATATTTTTATTTTAGTCAACTAAGAGCGCTTCATGTGAGTAACAGTAAGGTGAAATTGAAAAAGAAGCCAAACAAGAGGATAGTTCTTTGGATCAAAATTTTTATTCAACATACCTTTGTCAAATTCCTGTTCTAATAAGGATATAGCATCATCATCCCACTGCATGTTTTGTAGCCCATTCCTGCAACATTGGAGTTTATTTTTAAATTTGCACCGAACATTTTTTGCTGAGCAAAATTTTCGAATAATTTTAACCGTACTTGGCATCTGTGAAATTTGAAGTCCTAATATTTCACCCCATGGCCTTGGAATTGCCATAATATGCGATAGGGAAATCTAATCTCGGTTTCTATGTCGATTCGTTCATTCGGTGTTAGATTGCCAATAATGGCGGCTGCTTCGGAGGAATAAATTTTAACCCATCTCCAAAAAAACGGCCAATTCGGAGCCAAATATCCATAGTTTGAATAGCCTAATATGTTTCGCATTTGTTCCTATTCGCGTGCGATAAAATAAAATAATGATTCAATTATCTGAAGTTCGACGAATTCCTGTTTCGAATTTATTACATTTTTTCCGAATTCGGCAGTCACATAGGCGAATCTATACTTTCGCTTTCAAGGGACGCTCTCTCGAATTAGATTCGAGTTAGAGAGATGCCAAAACGACGTCTAGATCTAAAAGTAACCGTTCGACGGTATCGACATTATCTATTTCGAGTCGCCACTTGGATTTCAAATGCTTAAGATGTCTACCATTTTATTCAACCTTTGCCAATTTATGCTATACGAATTTTTGTGGAGTTATTTATCAGTATTGGCACGGTTGATTGATTTAAAATACCCACGAAGGCGAAGTTACTCTATAATTTTGTTTCTAACACCAGGAAATTGTTTTAAATATATTTATTATTTTTTTCGTACTTGTCCGCTCGTGATTAACTGTACAATCATACAGATTTCCAAGTTCGAGTTCATAATTTTGTTTTTGGAAGCGGTAAAACGTCTCTGTTCACATATGAGCAAGCGAATTAAGCGGGCAAAATAGTTAACCACGAGTAATTACTAAAATTAAAATAGGAGCATATTTGCTGTGAGCGAAGTAGCCGAAAAAGGCGTATAGTGAAGTCTGAGAGCCGTTTAGAACCGTCTCGCATGGGGCTTTTTTCCTACTATTTTTTCACCACTCGCCCACACGAGAATCCTTTCAAGCACTTGGATGACACGTCCCCTAGTCGGATGGTGTCTGTTCAAAATACTTTTGGACCCCCCCTGGCCGTGTCAGCTGCACTTAAAAGCCGCCCATCGAACCCTGAAAGTAAGGAAAGTGGTGGAGCAAGCGCTCGTGTACAAGAGTTTACAAAAATAAACAGTGACAAATGAAATTCTATTTCCGGTTTGTGGGGGTGAGGGAGTTTATCACTGTTGACTCACACCTTTCTCATTTCCCTGCCTCAAGAAGCAACTTGACAAAGAGAGGTTCGAGCTTTAATTCGGCTTTCTGCTACTACCATTTTATTTATTTATTTATTTTTCTGGTTGATTGAGAAAACGTATTATAATTCAATTATTCGCCTAACTAAAAAGCGTAGCTAAGTGTTCGAGGGTCATTCCAACGAGTATAGAACGATTTTTATAGCTCCTAAAATTCTTGAGTTTTCACGCCGAATATTTGAAAATCTTGCATAACTCTTCCACACGAAAGCTCCGATAACTTGAGAACCATTGAAGATATCGACCTTCGATGGCCTCATTCGAATGAAAAATCTATAGAAATGTATACCAAAAATGTTTCTGCAAAACATGGGAAAATACGCATTTTCTCCCCCTCAAAACCCTTAAAAATAAAATACCCATAAAAATTCAGATAGTAACTATGTTGAAGAATTTAATTATTTTCAGGCCAAGATTAATGTTTGGTGAACATTTCAAGAATTACTTTCCGTGTCGTTGCATTTTTCGATGTCCAGGGCTGGGGAGGAGGGAACCAGGTGATTCATCCTTTGATTCTTTATTCTTTAGAAAATAATTAACGCCGTACTGCGTACGGCTGACGGGCAGCTATTTTTTGGATATCCGGATTTTTCACGCCATGAAACGTAAAAGAGCAAATTTTGAGGGGGTTAAATTCCTTTTCTTGGGCGATTACGATGGTGTATTATTGAATAATAAACCAATGGGTAACTTTAGATTTTAAACCTCATCCTGACACGGTTTAATCTAGTTTCCCATGCCTTTCAGCTTCAATTTTGATGTTGTAGAAGGAGTACCGACCCTCAACCATAGGTTACGTCGAGTAACGGTAGAGGTACTCTGTGGAACACCTTTCGATCATACTGGTGTGGTGAACAGAGGTAATTTTTACTATAAATAGCAATGAAAGTAATTCAAATCTCAAAACTATTTAAAAATACTATAAGTCTGAACGTTTATACAAATAAAGTTTAAACAATAAAATTTTTAATTTCAATTTTTTCACATTTAAAAATTTTGCCAGGATAAGAGTTATTGGATGAGTATGTAGTTCACGGTTTTAAAATTGTATCATGTAGTTTTCACTGTGGTTTCGATTGCTGGAAGATATTGCACCAGTTATTGAACTTCAAAACCCTCAAAATAATACCAACCTTCTTAGTGGTCGAAAATGGCGAATTTCCGTTCACAGAAAACGCGACAAAAACGCGCACATGTTGAAACCGTTTTCTACTAATGTGAAAACAATTTTAGGATAACATTCACTATAGTATAGCAGTCCGAGACTGAACTGTCGCGAGGGCGTATGAGACGTAGAAGGAAAGGGGGCCACTTCGGGATTCTAATTCTGGCCACGACTAGCGGGGCAAAGCCCTCTAATGTCAAAGTGTCAACTATTGCATAGAATTGAATAAAAGCGATAATTTAATAAGCGAGCATTAAACGAGTGAGGAACTTTGCAGCCGACTGAAATGTCGATGCAATTAATAGAAAAAAATAAAATCATACCTTAAAGAATTTCTTCACAGCTCGAAAAGTTGCTGGCTCGTTTCGTTCTGAAAAAAAATATTAGATTAATTTATTTATTTAAACTCTGTAAATACGTTTTCCTCTCGCTTGGGGAATTATTGAAAGCCATCAATCACATGAATAATATTCTATTTTCAGAAAACTCTTCCTTGAGTAGAACCTAATAAACCAGGGATGTGCATAGATCATACAGCACTTCGGTCACAGGTAAGTATAACCAATTATAAAAACAACTATTATACTGGAAAATTAGAGCGGTAACCAAAATATAGAACACTTCACGAAATTTATGTTAACAATGCGGAAGTACAGTATGTAAGCCTTACGGGACAAGCCAAGTTTTGTAAAATAGGATCGTTTTTATAGGAAACAAGAAGAACTTTTTACGGAAATAAAAAGATAACATGAAGAAAATTCTTCAAATTATATAGAGAATATTTTTTATTCTAAGTAAACTACGGTGGACCAATTTAAACGTATATTGGCTCGGTTCACGTAGACATGCTTGAAAATCAGGGAAAGATTTCTAAAAGGAGTTAGAAACGCATTAAAGACCCGAGAAAGACAAATGGATAAATAATCTCTTACTAGGGTACACCGCGAGGATGAAACTATAAATGCACCATAAATTTGTAACCTTGTTTACCAACGTTTGACAGTTTTAACGGATGAATTTACACCATAATACGTATCCCATTTGTTGGAAACTGCTGTTGAACAGTCATTAAAAAAGCAGTAGACAAAATGAAACGGGTAACGACTTACGACGTTTCCAAAACGTTACGACCCTGTGTATAAACGAATTCCCTCACTGGAGGGCGACGCTATACGCATATTATCTTCAGTGTGACTAGACAAACCTCGGTACTTGGCTTCAGGCCGCTTTTACTGTTGTCGAGTTTTATTAAATCGAACTTTAAAGCTCCAAATTCAGGCGATGCAATTACAAAGCGTTAATTGGAAGTATTCTCTGGCTCGGAATAAATCCACCAATTCTAATGGGATTTATTATCTCATGAAGTATGCGTATGAAGGCTTCAATATGCCAACGTCCGAATTTCAAAATCGCCGAAAGCGAATATTTTATCAATTTCGACAGACATCTTCAGACAAAGACGCAGTCCCCTAGTATTGAGATGGTAACTTTAGTCGGGGAACAGAAATAAATTAAACGCCAGTCGTCTCGCCGCGCTTCCGCTCCAAGATTCCCTTGAGCGTCACGACCTCACCTGTGACAGCACACTGATACTTTTGTCTCCTTTGTCAACAAGACCGCAGTGTTACATTAGCTTATTACTCCATAAGAGATAATCTAAGTTACCAGAAAACCCTCACACAATCTTTTGACAATTCGTACAACTTTCGATTAACAGTTTACTTTGCGTGAAATAAATCTCAAATACCGTGGCATGATACAGTTTGGAAATTGCGTAAAAAAATTTATTCGTTTCATGATTCCAGCGATAACTATCAAAATCGAGCTGGAGATCTAGTTATTATAGTTGTTGAGAAAAATCCGCGCAGCTTCCACATACGTTGTAATATTGTGTGAAATTCAACCTAGGGGTTTAAAACGGGGTATAAAATTTTTTAAAAACCCAAGGATACAATTTAGGATCTATATAGTACCCGCTGAAGAAATAAATAAATAAACAGGTTAGCAAAAAATTGAAATGTCTCCGAAAAAAGCAATCAAAATCTATTAAAATTACATTCTAACTGAAAAAATTTTCCCAGTGGTTGTGCAGAAACTGAATTTTCTATAGCACACAGTACTTCCGAGATATAAGCGTTCAATGTTTTTTCTATATTAATTTTTTCAGGCCTAAGAGTCAATATTTGAAACCCGAGGACTTGAAATGTTTTTGTTATGGCAAACGAACGGTGCTCGAATTATGTTATTTAGCTCACAAACCTTAATTCCGCTTTGTGGGCTATCTCTACTGAGCTTTTCCATACTGGTATTTAAGACCGCAAAAATCAATATTATTTGAACGCTCGAATCTTGATTTTTTTTACGGCAAGCGAGTGATTCTTAAATGACCTTTCTTCCATTTAATTTATTGGTCATTCTGATCGATTGGGAATTACACCTATAATAGTGCTGGTTAATATATCCGTAACATAACCAAATTTAAAAAAATCACGGAAACGCTTTTCCGTACCAAGTTCTAGAAAAACCACAGTATTTTATAAATTACATATACATGGACTAATATAAAAAATAAAATAAAATAATGTAAATCCATGGCAGGTACATAAATAACCAATTGATGCGTCAACAACGACAACGCGTGTGGCTATTATTTTATATTTTATTATTTTTCAATTTATTAAAGCAAAATACGCACGTGTACTTCTAGTACAAATGATACAATTAGTGAGGTGAAAAGGAAAATATGGAACTATTCGAAGAAATAATCATGAAAGCAACTTACATTGTCGATTTCGTTGGGTCGAATCGATGCTCGTGTTCGTTGTTCGGTACGCCGAACTCTATCCTATCAAAAATTGGATTATTTATAAAATTCGAATATCGATTCAATTAGTATAAAATTCATCGGCTATCTGCGCGAAAATTGCGAGATGCCGGTCGAAACGCTGCACCCAGTTGTGAAAAATCTAAAATAGTAAAGTAAGAAAGAAAACGGAAACGGAAACCGGAAGCAAATGACTTGAAAACCGGTAGTAATGTGTCGGAGGTGCAAGCGCGAACTAAAGGGGTGTACAGAGGTCTCGTCGTCTAATATAGTCTCCCCTTGAGGCGACGCTTTTAAAATAGAAATAGATTCGTTCAATTTTGTAAGGTGCATAGGAACACGTCGAGACGCGACAGTGTGACAAGTCGTTCGAATCATCCGTTCTTCCAACTTAAGGCCCGGAAGTGTCGGGGTTGACGGATGTTTTTTATTCTTGAGAAATTAATTTGAGAACGCGCAACCGCGATAATTGCAAAATTGATTCTTTGGAGTGTTCTTTGCAAATTCAAAATGAAAAGATATTTTATTTTAGTTTGATTCAATTTATAATTTGACAAGTTTCTTGGTTTTGAATCAATTCAACTGTTCAAGTTGCCATATTAGTCCATGTACAAGTCCTGAATAATACCCTGCCATCCATTTGATCATTGAGAAGATCATTTGAAGTAATCAAGTCTAAATGCATTTGAACCGGTGCATTGAAGTCATACACATTCAATGGAAGACTATTTTGAACCCTTAGAGGAGCATTCTTTCAACAAAAGTGTTCTTAAACTCGCACAGATTCAAATAATGACGATCGGCGCTAGTGGCACCATGTCGATACCATTTGTTGCAACCGCCGTTCCCCAGGGCTGTGCTCTTGGCCCTCTTCTTTTTACCGTTGGAATAAATGTCATGGGCACGATGCTTCATGTGCAGCTCCTGTTTTAGCGGACGATGCACAGCTCTTCTGCTGCGAAAATGATATGTCCCCAATTGTATGACTCTCCAGGATCGTCTATGTCTTCACAAGCTCATGCTCATTCTTGGGCTTCTCTTAACTCGACAAGTGCACGGATTTCATATCTACTAATCTACTACACGCATTGTCACCTTTCCTCTCAACATCAATTGTTCGGGACCCCTGAGTTTCAAATCATATTCTCAAACACATGACAATAAAGACACAAACAATTGCAATAACGTTTCAAATCAGAATCGTTCCTTAATCTTCTCCGAGTTCCTGTTACGATTATGGGTTACTAAGTAAACGAAGGATGAAATGACATTCTTTATGACTAGTTACTCTTAAATAACAAGTTTTTTGCCCTCGCATACCACATGCTGGCTCTTAGTCGCTAAAATGAACAAAAATCAAATCTCTTCCCGCCTTCGATAAGCAGCTTTGACAATACTGTTCAGCCAGGACTTGTGCTCATTGATGTTCGTGTACAGTGCGAATTCTGTTGAATTTTGCGGTTTATTACTGACCAAACCGTGCAAATAGTGATGACTATTGCGCACAAAAGTTATCCCGCTGCCGCTGTCGCCTCGCGCAACTGTAGTGCCTGTGAAAACAGATTTAATTTCAAATTTTGGTATCATGAGTAATTTTGTTATTTGTACGTAAGGGATCCAGTATATATACCGTTGTTAAGACCAGCGCAGAATTTATCGTAGGTCACATACGGGCGGAAATTGCTGTCCGCTTTGTCTCTGCACGTTTCGTAATCCATGTACAATAAGTTAGCCGACTGTAAAGTTTTACTGGTAGCGTTCGTCTCGTCGATTCCCCAACCGACTACCTAAAAAATGCAAACGATTTAATTATTCGTAATCTGGAACTATTAAATATTTTTGGAAATTGCTACAAGGCAGTCAAAAAATGACTTACCGTTCCGATCATACCATTACTAAGTTCACCTTCGGACGTCCAGTCGACGCAAACTGGTAGAACAATTTGACTGAATACTATGCTCTCCTTTAATTCGATTGTCGCGATGTCCCTTTCAAAATGGTTCACCGCTCCTGTGTAAGCCCGGACAGGAGTGATTTCTCGAACCTGATTGTAAACGAATGGAATCCGTTACTTCTCATAGAATGGAAAATAATGGAAGATATGGAAAACATGTCGATGGAAAATAATGTGATTGCAATCTTGCAAGCATTGTGAATTCACCTCCATTATTTGTTCGTGTATGTCCATTTTGGAGAAAGAACTATGATATTTGCCAACTGCAACACGCATTGTATTTGGAGATCTTAGCGTGTTGTCAGCCTCGTAAACGCAGTGAGCAGCTGGAAAAAACATGAGTGAGTACATTCAACGATAGCAACAAAAATCCAGTGTTTGCATAGATCACACAGTACTTCCATGTTTCAGTCTGCTGACACATATATAACCAATCATAAAATCGAGAAACTCATTCAAAGGCCGCAAGGTAAGTACAATATTATATTGTAACTGAAAAACTACCCAGGAAACTCGAAAACCGAAATTTCTGCAGATATTAGGTAAATAACGCGGAGTTATGGTGTGTGAGCCAAATTATGCAGTGAAGGTAGCTGTGATATGGATCATTTTTACAGCAAGAGGAACCAAAAAGAAATATTGAAATGGAGGAGCCAAAAAAAAATTGAATGATAATAATGTTAATAAAATAACGAAAAATGTGAATCACGTGGGTGTGCGGTGTGTGACGCTTGAAGATAAAAATCAAGCATTCACTCGCCATAACAAGG
Source organism: Tupiocoris notatus (assembly GCA_037159825.1). NCBI lineage: Eukaryota > Metazoa > Arthropoda > Insecta > Hemiptera > Miridae > Tupiocoris > Tupiocoris notatus. The sequence continues at coordinate 73,408 of JASJUZ010000582.1, forward strand.
CTGAGCGTTCAAATATATTCATTTTTGCGCGTAAAAATCAAAATACGCACTATTGAAATAGCGAAAAAGCTCATACCGTGGATGTACGGTGTGTGAGCCAATAGATACCAAAATTAAGCGTCATCCGCTCGCCACAACGAACATTTTACACTAAACCCATCCGAAAATAATAACTCTTATTATGACCTTGTAAAAATCAAAATAGAGAAAACATAGAGAGGCGTACATCTCAGAACTACTGCTTGTCATCCAAAATCAGGTAACGGCTTATTTAGCTACGTCATTTGGGAAACATGCTCTAAAATTTTCATTGAATTTAATTCATTTTTCACAGAGATACGGCCGCTTTTGTCATTTATTGACCACAAACATATGGCCACACAGACACTTGTTCAGAAAGTTTTTCTGAGTTCGATACTATGAAAATTTCTTTCGAATTCTCCTCCGAATTCACTTTTCGAACGATCACAATATTTCCATTTACTAGGTAAACATGGACGTAATAGTATTCGCGGTATGAAGCGAACTGCGAATTCGTCATACTGACCAGTCAGAATGATATGAGGACTGATAATGCTTCCTCCACAATTGAATACGAACGTGTCGTTTTCGTTTATGTACAAAGCAGCAGCCCAAGGATACTCTCCAATCACCGTATCGGATCCTTGTCTGATCAACGTGCTCCCCGCGTTCGAACTTTGCACTCCGCAATCTAAACAAATGAAGAAATTACGATAATATATTAATTTTTATGTTTATATATTAACAAACCGGTAGTGAGAGCCCGTCCCATCAAACCATGTCGTTACCTGGTACACATTTGAGAAGCAACGGTGACCATCTGCCATCCCCACCGCAGCGAGTTTCATTTTGCACATTGCCCACGACGTGATGTGATGCTTTGCACTTGGCTCTTGCAATGGTCCCAGTTGGCGCATATCTGTAAAATATATAAAACTGCAGAACGAGGAGGAGGAGAGTTATACGATTGATTGAAAAAGTGGCCGGAGGGATTTGATTGAAAAAATAGGGGTTGCTTAAAATTTATGGACATCAGCTGAAAAACTTCTAAAAGTTTGATTGATTACCTTGATTTTTTTAACAATTCGAAATTTATTTAAAAAATGTCGTTTTGTGTAAATATTTAGATGGCGAAATTTTTTCTATCGGGCGATGTAGCGGTTTAAATATTGGGTTTCGTATACACTAAACGCATTACAAAGTTACACAAGCGAGTATCTGACTCACCTCTGCGGAGCAGTGGCGATGAAGTCGAAACTTTGAAATTGCGTTTTGAAAAAACTATCACGGGTGGTGCAAAATTGTGAAACGATAAAAATGATTTTTTTTCGTTGTTGTTTTGTCGAATCGATCATTCTTCGCTGTTGAGATTGAGGGGGAGAAAAACATGGCGACTGGCTCTGGTGCTACGAAGCCCTGATGATGCCCGAAGGGGCGAAAGTGCTTGGCAAGCTAATAAAAAACGGGAGTGCAACGGCGGCGAATAAAAATTATTTTACGACGTTCTCGTCAATTGAATTGAAATTCCTGATGCTGTTAAATCGTAATTTTTTCGTCTCGCTAATTGTTTTTTTTTTTTCTACAATTTGGTATATTTGAATATATTTTTATGCTATGTACCCAAGGAGTTATTAGCACTCGAAGAAAACTCGAAACACGTTTTTTAATAAAAAGTGGAATATATATCAAAAACCAAAAATAATCTGTGTTGTTTTTTTATTTTTAATCGAATCTAAAATAAATTTCCTCTAATGGCGTCCACACAAACTAATTTTTCGAAATTCGAGAACGTGGTGAATAAAATTCCAAAGTTGAAAAAACTTCATAAAAACCGAAAAAAATATTAATCGTTAGAATATGATCCTTTTCACTTTAAATTCGAATTCGACGCTCAATTTCCTGTAAGATTGTCATAAAATAGCAGTATTGTAAGTATTCGCAATGAATTTTGATAGTTGAAAAACATACAAGTAGTACCTATAATACAAAAAATGGGTTAAACTTATAGTTGTCGTTCAATTTCCGTCGTTTAGACGTCAAATTCGGATTCAGCGTTAAATTTCCTATAAGAATTGGCCTTTGAAAACGCTGAAGAACAAAAGTTTAATTTTCACCCTTGCTGAGCTCGAAATGTCGGCTTGTTAGAAACTCAATATACGGAAAATAATTTCTGTGGCACTGTTTAACCTTTTTTCGCCAAATCTTTTGGTATGCACGTGTGTAAGACGTTCAAATGAAGACTCCTGCATATTAAAACAATTAATTCACATACATTTTTACCCCGAAAAAGGCTGTCAAAGACCAATTTTCGAGAGTTTAAAAACTAATTTTTTTGGACCATTTGCGGATTTTTCCGAGAATTGAAAAAAATCACAAAAATACATCTTGGTAAGATACAACATTCCTGAAAATTTCAGATTTTTATCTGTATAGAAAGACGAGTAAAAAATCGTCAACGCATCGATTTAAAGAAATCGCAGGGGTACCCCTTGGATTTTTCGTGAAAAATTTTTTGATTCGGATTTTGCTCAAATTTAGCATAATGATAGTTGATGATGTGTATTTCAATATTATATGCTTCATTCTTTACTTCTTTCGGACTAAGTTGATGAAAACAATGTTTGAAGTTGAAAAATGAGATATTTTCGTGCGTATTCTACTAATATTGTTAAATACTGCAGAAACGGTTGAAAAATTGATAGGCACATTACATGGGGAAAATATGGACAATTAAATTACCTAACTTTTGATATATTTAAACATCTGAATAGACGGTTTTTCGTTGATGCTATCACTGGTGCAAGTTACATATCTTGGAAAACTTGAAACTTGGAGTGCTTATCTTGGCAAAAACTTTGCGCAAGTTGAATGCCAATACTTAATGATATAAAGTACATGCAATACTCACCACCTGCCTACGTAATTGTAGTTACTGCTATATTAACTAAACACTACAGCTCCTCCATACAGAGTAAAAACTATGTATACGTAGTAGTGAAAAGGACACTACCCCAACTAATGGATGGCACGGCCGGAGGGGCGAAGCCCCCCTGACAGTAATTATGTCAAGCAACAGCTCATCGCTACCGTTCTCATTCGATATGTTCTTGGTAATCATTCATTTTTGTCATCTTGGATTGGCTAGCAAGCTTAATTGGGTCAACTTGTCAACTAGGTAGGCCATTATCTAGCATTCTAAGGGCCAATAACTTATGTTAACTAATTAAAATCAATCTTTTCGAGACCTGACCTGCCGCATGGGATATTCTTCTTCTCTCCATGATCGCACTTCAGTGTCAATGATTCCGAAAGCAACGGTCGGCACGTGCCTAAGAACAGAGCAAATCATTAATCGTTAGTTGCTGCTTCAATTAAACCGGGTTCACTTCATTGCGCTGTGGGTCTGCATTCGGTGCCTGAAGTGGGCAAGCCAATAAGAATGCTAAACGAAAGAATGAAGATTTTCTATCCAACTGCATTTCTTAACTCACCTGAAGGTGGATCTGAGACAATCCTGACGTCATTCGTGGCCCCAGAGGATAGCGAATTCTTGACGCCCGTACTCGTAACACCTGGCTTTGGTCGACTACCTGAGGATGCTGTACGTGAAGGAAAAGTCTTAATCAAAATGGAGACAATTAATATTGTAGAATTCTCTGGTTGAAATTCTCGGGTAATTGAGATCTCAGCCTTTATTGCGTGAAATTATATTATAGTAATTTTTCGATTTAAAGCACTGTACTGCTGAGCATAGTCTTTCATAATATGACGTCACCATACAGCAAAATGAAACTAAATAACCGACCCCGATGCATCACAAAACACACCGTCAATTTTTCAGAGAAAATTTTCACACAACTCACCTGTGCTACCCAAAATTTCTCGAGTTTTCCATTCTTCGTAGATTTTGTTCAGCGAATCGACCATTTCCGTCCACAATTGTATGATTGCTGTTTGAACCACGAATAATTTGATGTTCCAATCTTTCGGTATCTTCTCGTTCGCCTTTTTCCGTGCGGACAAAACATCTTCGGCTCTTTTAATCAGTTCTTTCACCGATTCTAACGTGAAGGAATTGTTAAGTGCCAAGGTGCTCGGGTTTGTAGATTGGAGAGACCTGATCTGATCTATTTGGCTCTCCAACAGGTATCTGTACTGGTCGCCATTTTTTTCAGGAACATCCTTGTCGCCGGGTTCGTAAATGAATTTCCACGAAATGTAACCGTTTTGCGATTTATTAACGCTGCTTTCAAACTCGGCTGATTTGGCGTCCGAATAGAGGGCGAATAGTTTGCTCCAAAATGTATATTCGACAGACCCACGTGCCAAAGGTTTATCACAGTACCAACAAATGAACTCTTCGCTAAGCGAGCACGGCTCAAACGAGGCAGCCTCGTCGTTGAACGAAAAGCCTTTCAGGTTTTCGTGCCATGGGGAGTTTTTGAGAAAATACCTGCAAGGTATACATAATACAGTACATACATAGTACAGTGTTTATGAACTGGAAGTAAAAATAATCAACCCTAACATTTTAAATAATCGATCTCGGCTTCCTATGACCTCTTCGACGCTTTTGAAGTTTTTCTACTAAAATTTAGTTTTAGTAAAAAAAAATTGAGGTCTTTCTAGTGTCAGAAATTAAAGGGTTTATTATTTCTCTTTTTTTTTAAATCGAGGTTCTTATTACGTTATTCAACTAAAAATTTGCGTTTGATTTGATTTTCATTCGAATTTTTGACTCTTGATTTTTCCTAATTAAAATTCAACAAAAATTATGCTCTAATGCTTATTGTTATCTTTTTTTTGAAAAATTATTTACTATTTGTCTTTTAAAAATAATTTAACCACACGATTGTGTGCAAAAAATATAATTTCTTTTATACGAGTAAGCGGGTTTTTTAAACTCCGTTTGAATAATTCATACGTACCTATACGCCAATTTATTATTGAGTTCACTTCCACCCTCCGCTACCGCATCTAAAAATAGTTTCCGGTCTTTTATCGAGAACTTACGTTCAGAGAAATAGTCTTTACCTTACGTTTCCTTTGCATCCTGGCTGACTGTACAAAGCAACACATCGGCCAAATGAATTCAGCGAACTAATCCGATTCCTCCACGCTTCTTCAAAATCTCTGCACCCGTTTGTGTATTCTATTGTTTCATGGGCTCCGTTGTGATTCGCGTCCTCGTAGACAAATAATTTGTTACCAAGTGCGGCCCATCCCGTCACGAAAACGCAGAAAATGATCAATTTCGGACAATCATTGAACATTTTAAGTTTTATCGACTGCGCTCTGAGCACTCAACTAAAAACAAAGATTCGGACTATCCTTATCATCCGATCGGACCCTGCGTACGGGGAAATAATTTCAAAATCCTTGAAAGCGGTTAGCCTTGATCTTCCCAGCCTTTAGAGCAGTAGCTGCAAAAATAATGGCTGAATATATCAAAAGTAAAATTCCCGCGCGGTAATAGATACCGTGAAATATTAACAAGCTGGGAAAACCTCTGAAAATTAGAATTTACATTATGTAAGTTTCGAAAAATATACTATCCAGCCGCACCCGCCGATTCTTCCAAGGACGAGGATGGACTCTTGATAAGTTCGTTACAGTTGCTTCCAAAATTTTACCGATAATTAATTAACCGTCACAATTTTTCGGTGAAACCAGCTCTAAAATTCCGAACTACCAATGTCGCCATTCTCCACAATTAATCGCTGTAAAACTTTTTTTTCAATGGTGAGGTCACCAAATTTCAAAACAAAGGATTTCAATTGATAACATCACCTTCCTCGAGAGAAATAACAATACTGGATATTAGACTTTTATTTACAACATTACAATCATGAGTAATCTTCATTTGGATACACTTGAGTTACAACAGAAAGCTATTCTACAATATGAACAAAGGAAAAGTGTCAATAAAAAATAGAAAATGAGAGGATAAAAATGGAAAACCAATAGCACGCAGTTATTTCGTTAGTAGGGCTCCTGTGCAAATTTCATAGACCATTTTCATACGCATGTACGGCATATTTTCTTGAGTGAAGTTGAATTTCGCCCTCCTCGATGAATATTCGGCGAAAGTGCAAGCGAACACGCCGCAATCGGAGCCATTTTGTTGAGCAGGTACTGTCTTGTCGCACTGCGCTGACCATCCAGACATGTCCAAAATGGCATTTTTCTTGTCCTTATGTTCGGAAGCGATGTAATCCATAAGTACATCGAGCGCATTTTGGTTCGTACCGTGCATAGAGTCGTAATAGACAACTTCTTTTTTGCGCATGTCGATCTTCGCCATACACCAATGGACGCTTAAGTGAACAGGAACAAGAATTAGGTCCTTTTCAAATATGTCCACTTTCTTAGTGAATCTTCTCACTCTTTGGTAGCCATTAGCTGAGAGCGTTGAATAGAAAAATGTATTAAACGCATAAACGGAGGGGTAATTGTCATTCTGAAGACTTCTCTCAGCAAGTAGCTCCATGTAGAAGTTGATAACATTATCGTTGAGCCAGGATAGCCCGCTCAACGATAGAAGATCAGTGCGGCGTATGTCCAAACGAAATTTGGAGATTAAAATTTCGTTCGGATTCAACGATCGGTTCTGAGCATAGCGGATTTTCGCCATTTGCTCATCAGTGAGGGCTGGCAATACTGTATCAACTTCAACATCCTCTTCTTCTTCAAGTAAAGCTTCAGTGATTTTGAGGTGAGCTTGAAGCCGTTGTTCCACACGTTCGATTACTGCGGCTTCGGCTATTTCAGCTGCACATTGAGCTTCAGCTTCAAGCTGTTTACGGAGGTTCAACGAAGCTTTTAATAGTGTAGCCGAGTGATCTTCTAATTTGGGGAGGAAATCACTTTTAGAGCATTTCAAACCGTCGATTTTTTCTTGGAATGAATTCACACGCTGAACCCTAGGACGAGGTGAAGTAAATGACATGTGAGACTTGTCATTGGAACTTAGGGATGAACTGAATTCTGAACTGAATTTCAATTTTGGGCTCACGATTTTGGAACGAGGCGACTCTTCATCAATTACAATAGGTCGCACTGTGACAATTGGCGTTCTTTGTTGACCAGACACTGATGACACGTTGTTTCTGGAGAAAATCGTTCGATTTTTGTCTTGATACCTAGAACGCGAGAAGATTGAACCACTCGAAGTAGGGAATGGTGAAGATGTAATTGTTGCCATCCCAGTTGACGATTTTGGCGCTTCATTGCGTGTTAGATCTACTACGTCCTCATTGTCGTCCGTTAAATCGATGTACGCTGTTGCTTTCGGTTTGATTCGTTTCAGCCGCCGTTTAGCACCGTCTGAGAGGATTGAGCCGAGTAAACGACCATACTCGTCGCGCGACATCGCCTCAGCCATCGACCAAGTCGCAGAACGAACTATTTTCCTCGAAGATTGGGATCGGCTCCTACTGTGCGACAGCGATTTCAGATGATCGTCATCCGGTGACGTCAAATCTATGGTCGCTGGACTTCGAAACGCGATCCTAACAGATCGCACATGTTTGGGAGCTTTGTAAGCATTTTTGAATTTTGATGGGCTTACTGTTTTATCATCATCCACGACGATGACTTCATTATCAGAAAATGTTTGTGTGGATGAGTTGCGCCTGTGAGTGATTTCCATCAATGTTCCTCTTCGAAGAAACGTGTCGTCGAAACGTAGACGTTTGGGGGGTGATTCGTCGTCTATAGAAATGAAATTTTCATCATCGCTAGGACGCGGCCGTTTGTTGATATGACTTTCTGTCACGTTATTTCTCGAGCTGATTTGATGTATAATTCCACTCATAGACGCGAGCACGTTCCGCAAAAAATCCATTTTGTCTCCCAACGAATACAATCAGATTGGCGAAAATGGTTCAACATTGAAAGAAAATAGGACAACTTTCGAAGACGGAAATCCGAAAGTTGTCAGTTGGATATTCGTCAATTCCAGCGGGATAATCCTGAAACAAACAAAAGAACAGCTGCATTACAATTGTGGAGAGATTTGAAGGAAAAACTTGTGATCCAGTAATGAGATGGTGTATTTTGAAACACCCGGAGCAGAGTGCTTAGGCTTGCGTCAATGCAAGCCAATTGCCTTGCTGCGTTTTGCATTCTGATTCGCTAGGTGATAGCACTTTCGCGATGGGTAGTCATCCGAAATACAGAACGCAGCAACGCTAACGCATTTGGCGGTGGTCTGTGAACCCTGCTTCGCCTTTCAAAAAATATTGCCCACGCACACCGAACAATTTCTCCAGTAACATTTTGTCGCAACTAAACAATATAAATATTCCACCATGCAAAATACGATGGAGTTACCTAGTAACTCGTGGGGAAGTTAATAATCAAATAATGCTAAAAACTAGAAACGCAACTTCCTAGAGCACTACATGCATTTCGCTAATTCATTCCAATACTTCATCCACTTACCATTATTGTGAACCGGTTTTTTCAAAAATCATGAATTCTTATTGCCGATCAATAAAAAACTAGAGAGAAACTATTAAGTTCAATAAATGGAGATCAAAAATTGAATAAACACAAAATTTCAGAAAAGCATCACAACGATCTGCAACTGCACCTCAACAAAATAACCTTTTTGTCAATCAATGAATGTTTAAGACGTTAGTCGTGATAGACACATCGTATTATTTATTCAATCTACATTTTTTCAGCGTTACCCGAAAAATGAGATATTTTGAACAAGCATGATATAATATTATATACATTCATTTAACATTGAGTTTCAGCTACATTCTTGACAAATACTTGAAGCTATGAAACACTCCGATGATAGACACACTTTTCCTCTTGAGTGGCAACACTGACCGACGATTTGATAGAACAAGGTGTATAAATGACAAGGTGGGCTCGATCATTAAGGGGCAGCTTTCTCTGTCGTCACTGGTATAAACTTTCCTCATAGCCGCATACGAATTTCATTGCAACAACGTTACTTCTCCGCTTTCCTTTCAATGAGAATGTTTTGTGTACGCCAAGTTTTTTTTATTACAGTTTATTAGTTTTAATAGAGAGTTTCATCAAGGTTTTTTTAAATCATTTTTAATAAGAATGGGAAAACCAGGTGTAGTGTGTGCGATTGCGGAATGCCGCGATACGTCTTCTCTTCGCAATGATCTTTCTTTTCACTGGTAAGTTTACTATTTTAATTATTTATTGCCCGTAGATCCATTCTAAAATGTATAATTATGTAGTATCATGATTACCGTTATTAAATTATTATTTGAAGAATGTATTGGCTGTAATATTAATTGTGGAAACTCTGAATCCTAAACATGCCTGGACAAGTTTGTCAGCGTATTTTTCTCTCAACTCTTGTGTTTTAAATATGTGTATTACTTACCTAATTAATTGCTATTTTGTCAGATTTCCTACCCATAAATCCATTAGGAAGCAATGGATCGCTAAGTGCCGGAGAAAATGACGATTGGAATCCCAATACCAGTAGGATTTATTTGCTCCGAGCATTTTGCTGCAGAAAATTTCGAACGAGATTTAAAGGTGTATAACTAGGATGGGGTATCTTAACCAGATCAAAGAAGAGGACAATTTATAAAAAAAAAAAAGATTTTCTTCTCCCCCCAAAGCCCAAGGAAAATGGGAAAAATGATCAATCTAGCAATTTATATACTCATTTTTATATAGGTACACATTTATATATACATTTTTTATTTTATTTTAGCTTTTTTTTGTCCAGTAGTTTATTTTTTAATAAAGTTTTTTGTTCTTCAAAACATGTTCTTCTTGTTTGTTCTTCTACATTTGCTGAACTGATTGCTGACTTGATTTTTGGAAAAAATTTCAAGAATTTAGCTATCATGGTTTGGCCGGAAAAGTGTTGACGGCGTACGGCGGACAGACATAATTTTTTTTATTGGATATTCAGATTCTACATGCCTTGAAACGTAAAACATCAAATTTCGATGAAAAAAGGGGGGGTTATAAAAAATTTTTTCTAGGGCGATTACAATGGTTAATTATTGAATAATAAACCAAAATTTAGGATCATTAAAGGTTCAAAAAATATGCTAAATACCGAACAACTGATGTATGAAAAAAAGTATATTATAACGAAGAAACTAATTGTAGAAAAATTGCTATTATGATAGTTTTTTTTTCTGTCTCTAGCCACCAAGTAATTAATAAAAACCGACAATTACAAATTTCTAAAAGCCTTAAAAATATTCAAGAGGATCCACGTTGTCCAATAAATTAAATTCGACCGAAACGCTGGGTCACCGGAGGGAAATAAATCGTTACGTGCGCCTTCATACGAAATACAGCAGAACCCGCAATACATAACTGCAGTTGCTGGCGTTGCCTATGCCGCTGTTTAAGGCGTCGATCGGACGCTGGTCAGGATTTTCCGTCTGTACGGTATCGCTATCGATACTTCCTCAGTCTCAAATATAAATCGAGCATTTACTCGGTATTTTCAAGAAATATTGAGGAATTATTCTTCTCAAGAGTTTCGATATTATTATGGTGAAGTTTGAACAGAGTGGAAAAATTGCTATTGTGATAGGTTTTTCTAGCTCTAGCCACCAAATAATTAATAAAAAACGAGAATTACACATTTCTAAAAGTCTTAAAGTTATTCAAGAGGATCCACGTTGTCCCAAAAATTCGACCGAAACGCTCGGTCAGCGGAGGAAATAAATCGTTACGTGCGCCTTCATATGAAATACAGCAGAACCCGCAATACATAGCTGCAGTTGCGGGCGTTGCCTATGCCGATGATTAAGGCGTCGAGCGGACGCCGGATAGGATTTTCCGATTGCACGGTATCGCGATCGATTCTTCCTCAGGCTCAAATATAAATAGAGCATTTTTACTCGGTATTTTCAAGGAATATTGCGGAATTATTCTTCTCAAGAGTTTCGATATTATTATGGTGAAGTTTGAACAGAGTAGATAAATTGCTATTATGATAGGTTTTTGGTTTATTATTCAAGTCAATTATTATTATTATCAATTATTATTCTAGTCAATTGTTGATAGAACATCGTGCCGGAAAGTATCGATTATTGAATCGACATTTTAATACTTCGAGCCAAAGGAGATTGAATCGGTCCAGTATGAGAGATAAAGATTGTGAAATCAGTAGTTATCGATTATTTATGACCGTTAAATTTTTAGTTTGAAAAAGAAATTTTCAACAACAATTTTCAAGCATTTTTTTAAGATGGAAATTTTAGTAAAATAATTGCAATAGTGAACTAGAACTGTTTTACTAGAACTCGAAGACCTTCGATCAAGCGTATCTTCTTCTTCACCTCTGTCACAGTCGAATTATGTTGAATGAATCTGTTATCTCGTCGAGGCCGGTTCCATTCTTGACCGTGTGTTGATCACGTACGAGGTGTTGACGGATATCAACACCAAATTCCTGTCGTAGTCACTTTCTCTACAGAGCAGCGCAGACAAGTTTTGTGTTTGTCATCATGAGTGGTAAGCTATTTTGGATAAGAATCAAGAGTTGCTTATTTCACGTACATGTAGCTGTTTGATACATTATTACAGTTTTCTTTTCATCCTCGTCCACCTGCAAATCTGCCGTCTACCGATCGCAATTACACTATATCTCTTATCTCTCTCCTGCGTCACATTCCAACTTTTGACACCTGAATGACGAAATTTCAAATTGCAAAAATAATAGCTTTCCCACGACGAGAAAAAGAACCAATTTTTGAATAATTGTTGCCCTTTCAAATTTTTTCAGTTTTTCTTAAAATCGTAACGTCGCCTTAGCAGGCAGAAAATTTAATATCCGAATGGAATACCTAATACTAGCAATAAAGTTGATTCTCCATCGTTCACGTGGAGCGTATTTCATTAGATCGAAAAACGTTCATCATTGTTAAGATGTGCGCAACGCTCGTTGCGTTATCTCTATTTTATCCTCATAGTCATTAATAGATTACGTAATAGCGATCTCGTCTTCGCTGCTACCTTCATTGAGAGCAAAGTCCGTTATTTATCTCGTTGAAATTTTTATTGTACAATCTATTTCCGCTCCCACCTTCGACTCAGAAGTTGAAAAAATATTCACGACACAACCGTAAAAAATCATAGCACTGTTTCTGATGTGTCATGAAAATTCTGCGAACGATTGCTTCGCGCGGATTGGAAAAACGCAAACATTTTTCGGCTGTTAGTTCTAAAAGAATTATTCTATAACAGACCTCAAGCGGTTCTGACTAATATAACTGGTACCAAATATAAAAAATATCTGAAAGAATGAAGGCGTGCAACATTTTGTCTCCTGTGTTGATCTATTACAACTGAGAACATTCGATCATGTTAAGTATCAATTTTAACTTGGCGTATTCTGTTTCAGGAAAAAACCCGTACGATCGTACTTTGAAGGATATTACCATTGGCGGAAAAGCGTACAAATACTATGATTTGAAACAACTTGGTCCTAAATATGGTATGTTTGCGGTTTAATTTAGGTAAAATTTTGTTTCTGTCGGTTGAGGGGGAGAAAAACGAGGCGACCTCTTCTCCATTTTTTATTCAGCCGAGTACTTTCGCCCGTTCGGGCTTCTTCAGGGCATTATAGGACCAAGGGTACCTATGGCCTATGGCCTGGAGAAGTAAAAATTTGGTTTATTATTATAATAAACCGTTGTAATCGCTCGCGAAAAAAATTTCTAATTTACCTCAAAATTTGATGTAGTTTGACCTATATGTTTCATGATACGTAGAATCCAACTATCTAATAAAAAACTTCTGTCCGTCCGCCGTTAACACTTTTCTGCGAAACTGTGAAAGCTACAGAATTGACATTTTCACCAAAAACCAATCTTGGCCTGACACTTGGCTGAATTGTTTGGACAAATCGCTGCTTCAATTGTAAGGGAATTTTTGGGGTGGTCTAAGGGGGAAATTTGTATTTGCAAAAGTTTTTTGTGCGAAGGTGTGTTTAATATAAATCTCTGTAGACTTTTGATTCTGAATCGAATGAGACCATCGCGTGGTTGATAGCTGCAGTGGTCTCGAGTTATCGCAGCTTTCGTGTAGAATTTTCGAGATGTTCATAAATTTGGCATGAGGAACTCGAGAATTTTCAGAGCTATAAAAATCGATTTATTTTCGTTGAAATGCCCGTCAAACACTCTCTTCAACTGTCGTACTTCAATCGTCAGCTTTAAATTTGGAAGTTAAGAAAAATAGAAATAATTGAAATTACCATAGTTCTTTTCCGTGACAGTTATCAATCAGTTGTTTGGTAGTAACGTTCACAAATGTTCAGAATAGTTACAATCATAATATGGGTGGTCTACTTACATCATTATTAGAGCAAAAGAATAAAAAAAAAACCTTTACAATCATTTGCAGCGTTTTTTTTTTCATTTTTTTTCAATTTAGATGAAGAATTACACTTGATATTTGCATTATTTACTCGATATTCGGATGCATAATACGCCTAATCACGTTTGTCGGTACGAGAGGGTTAACTACTTACGTTTTAAAACTTGGCTAAGGTTTCTCCCATCAAACATTTTCCCCGCCACGTCAAAACTTGAAGATTGGAAATATTTTTGTATAATTTTTTTATTTATTTGAATGGAGGATGTATTCTTCATTGTCGTTTTTGTGGAAGCAGAAATTAGATAAACTATTATAAGAAATGTGGTTGGTTTTATCAGCTAGCTATCAAGCTTGTGGTTCCCTTGCTCGTCCAAAGTAAGATAATGGGTCCATAGAGGTCGGTATTTTTTGTTTCCACTCCAATAATTGTTTTTCACTTGTTTATTTTATTTTTCAGAAAAACTACCGTATTCGATCCGAGTTTTACTCGAATCCGCCGTAAGGAACTGCGACAATTTTCAAGTTAGAGAAAATGACGTTACAAATGTTTTGGATTGGGAGAGGAATCAAGCAGTTGAAGGAGGAGTTGAAGTCAACTTTAAACCTGCCCGTGTCATCCTGCAGGTTTGTATTGTTCGATTTTTTTTTATTTTTTACATAAATTGTAATAAAACCTACGCCGACATATTTCATTTTGTTGCCACATACCGCATTTCGCATATTGACAATACTTTGATTGTTAAAGACCGCAAAAGTTAACTGTTTCAACCCTGGGGGAGTTTAAATGTGTCTTTATGTCAACTGAACGTGGTTGATTTTTATTATTTGTGTCACGCAGTTTTTCCTCGTCAAACGCATTTTTAGTTATTTTATTTGTGCGCTTTTGTATGTTTAAGTCTCCTCGCTATAAAAATGGCCCACTTTAACATTTATTTGGTATAGTTTGGGTCATACACAGTACTTCGCCTTATCTGGGATTTCTCACTATTTTGATTTGTACGTCATTTTCAAACAACGCTTGGTTTTCCCTTCAGAACATTTTTTAATGTTCTGTTATAAAAATTATCCGATTTTACAAATTGTTAGTCTCATATACCCCACTTCCTTATTATTGACCTAATTCGGGTGTGTTTCTATTTTTGGTTCTCCTAGGTAGTTTTTCGAGAGCAGTTGTAAGTTACTGTGTTGCGGCCTTTGTATGAGTTTTCTTATATAATTAGTTATACCTGTTACTGACTCATAGATGGAAATACTGTATGATCTATTCAAATTGTTTGAACGATAATTCTTAGGACTTTACTGGAGTCCCGGCAGTCGTCGACTTTGCAGCGATGAGAGATGCTGTCAAGTCGCTCTCCGGCGATCCTGATAAGATCAACCCGATTTGCCCGTCTGATCTTGTCATTGATCATTCGGTCCAAGTGGACTTCACTAGAACGTAAGTTTGCCTAATGAGAGTCAAAATAAAATCTTGTATCAATCAAATATGGTCTAAGGATGTTTGTCAAGGTTGATTTACATGAGGAGTTCAATTGGCTCTTGTTTTCATCGTTGTAGTAAAATTATGTTATTATAGGTGGCGAAATTTTCTGTTCAGTTAATAACTTAGGATTGTTTTACTGAGCTTTGTAGCTATGATAGAAAATTAGTTACGTTTTAAGGCTATCATTTTGGTTGCTGTAAAAACAAATGATTTTACGGCGCTGAAATATCATACATCGTGAAATTTCATTGTTTCAGGGATGACGCGCAACAGAAAAACGAGGAGCTCGAGTTCGAAAGGAATAAAGAGAGATTCACTTTTCTAAAGGTTAGCTCAAGTATACACTGTTTAAACGATGATCACTTATTCATTTCATGATAGGTATCTTCTCTATTCATAAAACTGCCCAACTAGAAGGGGAAGAGGTAGAGGCAGTAATTTTTGACGTCAAATACACTAAAAAATGTAATTACATTTCAATCATATTTTTTTAATCTGTGTGCGATAAAATTCATGCAATTTTGCCAAACATGTTTCCCAATTTTATTCACAACTTCTTCCCAACCGAATGGAATCCGTTTTTTTTCACTCACAGAACAAATCGGTGCAATTAACGCTTTTCCTAGCCGTTTTCAGGTTACACCACTGTCAAAGTTAATTGTCGTACTAGAATCCAGCCATATCCTTGCACATGAAAAGCCAATCATGTCCCCCAAAGTGGGGGCTTTGAAATTCATTCAACTTTTGAGAGCTTTTTTCCTCATTGCTTTACTAATTCATCTGTAACTGTTTTACTGTTTTCCCAGTGGGGAGCCAATGCTTTCCGTAATATGCTCATCGTACCTCCTGGATCAGGTATCGTCCATCAGGTTAACCTTGAATATTTGGCTCGTGTGGTCTTCACTTCTGGAGACATCCTCTACCCGGATAGCGTCGTTGGCACTGACTCACATACAACAATGATTAACGGCCTTGGCGTTGTTGGTTGGGGAGTCGGAGGTTAGAAGTGATATTTTTTTACCCTAAGGCTAAAAGTATTACTTGATATCATTTAATCTCTTTCAAATTAGCCTGGTAAATTTTAGCGCTTACAAGTACATGTCTTTTCAGGAATTGAGGCAGAAGCTGTAATGTTGGGCCAGGCCATATCAATGCTGGTGCCACAAGTGGTTGGGTACAAGCTTGTAGGAAAACTGAGCCAGTATGCCACGTCAACAGATTTGGTACTTACTATTACCAAGGTACTGTGTCAATTTTCAAACTTCCATTAGATCGCTTTTAGTCTGGCCTCTTGAAATGCGTGTTTGTTTGTTGTTTTTTTTTCAAATTGTGTGAAAAATATTTCCTACATGAGGAAAACGGGTTCATTTTACTTTCAGAATTTACGAGCCCTCGGAGTTGTCGGCAAATTTGTGGAATTTTTCGGTCCAGGAGTTGCCGAACTTTCAATCGCCGACCGAGCTACAATTTCAAATATGTGTCCTGAGTATGGGGCAACTGTGGGATTCTTCCCTATTGATGATAACAGCTTGCAGTACTTGCATCAAACTAGTACGTATGGAAGCTATTTCTTTTCTCGATATCAATATCTTTCAAATTTTGCAACATACTTTTTAACAAATCTTCATTCATTATCTGGTTGGCATCGGAACTTCAATTATGTTCGTTGAATTGTCGTTTTGCCTGATTGCAGACCGCGATCCTCAGAAAATCGATGCTATCGAAAAGTACTTGAAAGCGGTGGGGATGTTCAGGGACTTCACCAATGCTAGCGAAGACCCCGTGTTCAGCCAAGTGGTCGAACTTGATCTTGGCTCAGTTGTGTCGTCTATGTCAGGCCCTAAGCGACCTCAGGATCGTGTTTCCGTGACAGACATGAAACAGGCGTTCACCTCTTGTCTAACAAATAGGGTAAGTGCAAGTGACATTTTTGTCCCATCTGTAAAATGCGCATGGTAAACTCAAGGTGGAAATTAATTAATTCCTGTGGTCTCATTTAATTTTTAATATTGCAGAAACTTTTTTCACACGTGATGCATTAGTGTTTGTATCTATTAATGAATTTTTCATCGAGTGTGGAAAAATACTCGTAATCGTGGGACTTTTTTAAAATTATATGAAAAGGAGCTGCAATCTTCATAAAACAACAACACATTTTTGACAAAACATTTTATTTGGGTGCATATTCATTCATTTAGGGGCAAAGTCCTATAACATTTATAGAGTTAGCCAACTTTTGTCATTTTTTCCGTAATTGGTTTTCACAATATTTGTTGACCTTAACTGCTAATTGGATATTTATAGCTTTGCTTTCGATACTAGAATAATAACAGTCTATTTACGACGTGGAATTTTCCTTCCGTTCTACGCCAAAGGCAAAATAGTATTGACCTTGATAGGAACATCTTATGGCGCAGGATAACGAGTAGGGGACCGTTTTATTCCACATCTGTTCCGACCGAGTCCTGTCCCGACCAGAAGGGCAAACTCAGCAGCAGGTGGTTAGATTCCTTTCTCTTCAAGATCATTACTACAATTGTAGAAATTGTATACTAACCACTCATTTGCTTTTAAGTCATGGAACCTTGATGCGCTCTGTTGTTGATGTTGGTTTATTTCCATTGTAATCGCTCATGATTTTTTTTAACTTCCTCTCAGAATTTCATGTTTTACGTAGAATCCGAGTGCAGATTAAAAACATTGCTGTCCGTTGGCTGTCAACACTTTTCTGACGAAACTATATAAGCTACATAATAAAAATGTTCACCAAAAAGCAATCTTGGCCTGACAATGCTCAATTTTCTAACCATACCGCTACAGTTGAGTGCTTACACCTTTGCTTCAAACATAATAAAATTTCAGACGACCATTCATTTGTGATAGTAATTTTTACGAACATTATTAGTGAACGTTTCCACCTAATAACAGACTGTATCTATAAGGGAAAATTCCGTAGCAATTGTTTCCATTTCAATAATTTTTCTCTTCATGTTCGAATTAAAAGCTAAGTTTTTCGCCTCACGATACAGCTGAAGAGTGTTTGGCCACCGTTCCAACGAGTATAGAACGATTTTTATAATAAAAAGATGATAATGTTAATAATAATAATTTCTGAAAATCTCGAAAATTCTACTTGTAGACTAGGAAAGCTTTCGACCCCGCTATGGTTCATTTGTTTAGCGTGCAAAAATCTAGTCATTGATACCAAAAAAATACACCGGTCGGTAAATGTTGGAAAATACGAATTTTCTGCCCCTCAAAATCCCCCAAATACCATCAATAAATTGAAGTGGAAATTGCGATTAGAATGGTTGATTATTGAATGATAAAAAATAGAAATGAACGTGTCCCTAATTCAAATAGAAATATTTTAGTCTCTTTGATCTTCCCGTGTTTAAGCAGTTCTAACGGCTTGAAACTTTTTTGCTTGAAAAAATGTTTTGCATGTTTAAAAAATTGTATTGAGCGGCGCCGATTTTTACGATTGATTGCCTCCATTTCACCTAAGGGTACTCAGTTTGGAACCGGTTTTTTCGACAAGATCTTCATAAAGGGGAAAAAATCGTCGGGGAAAAGGGCGCCAACTCGAAATAACGGATCTTTTGTGATAACGTTGGGACTTGAGCCGAGCCAGGTTTCACAGGTAGCGGTTGAAAATTCCAAAGAAATAAGATGGCTGGGGGAAAAGCTAAGTGTCTGTTTGGAGTTCACCCCTAGTGGTCCCTTCTTTTGTATCATTGAATTATGGCTTGCAGCGACCATTCGATAAGTGTAGGGAAGCAACAGATGGTTCTCCCCTCCCTTGGACGTCAGCATTACTGGCGGGAAACAGTATCGACATCCGTCGGTTGAAACTCCAACGCCTCACCTTGAAACTGAGAATTTTTTGACCTAGCCTGAATTTATTTTCACACGTTTTGTCCGATTTCTATAATTTATAATACCGATCCCAACACTTACAGAGATTTTCGAAAGATTCTCGTCGACTGATTTTTGAGAACTTTCTGAACTGAAAGATGCGCATTGCAATTTCTATGGTTTTATTTTTATTTCTTATTTTAAGCCCCCGATTATTATAATCTTATTGTTTCATTTTTTAATACCGGCTTATTTATTTTATTTTTTAATCCAATTATTTATATTTTTCGAGTATTTTATTCATTTATTACGTATATAAAGAAATTCTGTAAGCTCTGACTTTTTCCCCCGATAAAATTATGTTTTTCCATTTTTATCCCTTCGGTTTCCTTTCTGAATTTTTATTTGTCGAGCGAAAATTTAATGGAAAATGCATCGAATTGATAGCTTGGAAGATTAACTCAAGTGGTGAAAACTATTTGTTGAAGAAAAATCGTCATTTTTACTCGGTAAAAATAATATAGCTGGGCCTCTAACCTGCTTAAAAATGAGCTCTCCCAAAACACTAAAATTGTCTTAAAGAAAAACTTGAGTTTCTACAGGTAATAAATCAAGTTCTTATAAGTTTCAGTTTCCGTCGGGATCTTCAATTTGTTGTGGTAGGATTACAATGATTTAATAATTTTGTAAATGAAATTTTTATTAAAAAAATGAAAATTTACAATTGCATTACATTATCAGATAAATTAGGTTGTTTCTCATGTTGAAGCTTCGAGCGTAATAGTGTTCTCAAGGTACAATTTCGGAAATTTCAAAATACTTGAGGTTTATTAGCTTTCCACAAAAGAATAGACATTGCGCAAGTTTATTACTTATATGACCTACTTCAATTAGGAGAACATCATAATACTCGCATATTAATGAGCTACTAAATTTTATTCGTAAATAAAATCCACTCGTTGTGATCGGCGATTGTCGAATTTTAGCCTCAGACCTACAGGACTATTACTGTGATATAATTTTCAATACAATATATGCACACTAATAGTTCCTTTAGTTTCCAAGGCCGATAAAAAAATGGATCCACGTTGGCTCTGAATAGCTTCGCAAATTTGCAGGCAGATGCATAAAAGTATGGTAACAATAAAAAATACAGAACGTGGGCAAATTATATTTTTTTCTGCACATCGCTGAAATCGCTCGAATTAGCTCAATAGTTGGAAGACCTCATGTTTCCTAGAAACTCCTAGAACGCTTAACCTACATTCAGCTGAAAGCATTTTCTATTAATATAGTGAACAGTTGTATCTACAGTTTTTCTTTAGAACATTAATAATTTAAACAAAATAAAATAATAGAATACGATTCAATCGGAAATTATCCGTCCGAAGAAATTCGTAGGATGTGCCCAAAAAAACGCCCATGCTGACACGCCGATTACCAGGCTACAGGACTTATTGCTGTGATATACCTACGGATCAAGTCCGCCAAGGCAGTATATGCACACCAATAGTTCCTTGGGCCGGGCACGGCTCTTCGTTACAACGTTGCTGTGTCGAAAAATGTCTGAAATTGTGAGGAAAATAACGCGTTTTGGACTCACCCGGTGTTCAGTCGGCAAGGGAAACGTACCGCGCACGAGGTCCACGCCCTTCCGCGTTTCTAGGCCATCTGAGACCAAGATTGGTGAAGCGAGTTGCCAGCTTGATCGGCTGGGTGTTGCCTGGTTTCCCTACGTTTCGTATAAATTGTCCCGCTGAACGTTGAATTTTCCCCTCGGATCGTTTCCACGCGTGTACTACCTATGCCTGACTGCACCAAAAATGTATCAAAAACGCTTTTAGTTCCGCAAGAGTTGCCTCGATCGTTGCTGTTTGATTTGAACAAACGTTCAACAATTTCAGACATTTTTCTGGACTTAGACCTTCTTACATAAGAAGTCATAATATTCTTATTTATTACGAAAGTTTTCTACAACAAACAGTTAGTTTCAAGACGTTCTGAAAAATTGATATTAAAGTCCATCGATCAGAATGAGAACCCTCGCAATGGTCTCAATCGATTCAGCGTCCAAAAATCTAAAGAAATTGATATCAAATACAAATTTGCCCAAAAAACCTTCGAAAACATTAATTTCCTCTCTTAATACCCTCAAAATAGAGATAGCTATTTGGTTTAAGAAATGACCCGTTGTCAGGACCAGATTGTTTTTTTTTTGTTTTTTTCTAAAAATGTCAAAAATTTAGATAATAATGGTTTTGTCAGAAAAGTATTGAAGGCGTACGGCGAACGGACATTTTTTAAATGCATTCGGAATCTAGGTATATGGTTTGAAACGTAAACCATTAAATTTTGAGGGGGTTATACAATTTTTTTTCTTGGGGCGATTACTATGGTGTATTATTGAGTTGTAAACCAAAATAGGAGTATTTTATAGTTTCTTCATTGGTAAGGGTCGTGTATTTTTTGTCCTAAATAAACTCATCACAGGAACGTGGTTAACGAGAAAAAGTAATATTCGGAGATGATTTATTCAAAATAAATATGTTTAAAATTACATGCATGAGCCCCTCCTTTCCCTAAGCATTTTTTTCCTTTCAATATTCCATACAATTAGCTAAAATTTATTTTCGCATAATTGTCTTTCTATCGTGTGATTTATCAGCATTTTATAATAAATAATCTGGACTTATGACGTTAGTGATGATATTTATGGGGTTCTTGACTTCGAGAGATTACTCTATTGGTGATAATATGTTCTTGAAATCTGCAGAGCTGCATCAACACAAAAATTAAAAACCAAAGGAACCTTGACTTTGTGCACAATTAACAAAAGAACAATATTGAAGAATGAACCGCCTGAATATTTTTGAGGGATGAACAATAGTTAATTTTTCTACTTTCTTTTCATGTTGTACAAACAGTTACTGTTCCTTTGGTTTTTCTTTTGGTTTATTATTTAATAATAAACAATTGTTGTCGACGAAAAAATGCTCCTCTCAAAATTTAATGTTTACCTCTCAAGGCATGTAGAATCTGAATATCCAATTTTTAAAAAAATCTGTCCGTCCGACGTCAACACTATTCTGACGAAACTATAAGAGCTAAATTCTTGAAATGTTCACCAAAAATCAATCTCGGTCTGACATGACTCAATTCTTTCACCAAATCGCTTCCACAATTTTAAGGGTATTTTTTGGGGGTTTTGAGGGGGGTACAAATTTGTATTTCTCTATGTTTTCTCCATGTCATCAATTTCTATGGATTTTTGGCCGTTGAATCGAATAAGATCGTCGCCGGGTCAAGAGCTTTAATGGTTCTCAAGTTATCGCAGCTTTTATTAGGAATTTTTGGGATTTTGAAGAAATACCCTGGATGGTATTACTCGAGAATTTTTGGAGCTAGGTATAAAAATCATTACATACTCGTTGGAACGATAGGCAAACTCTTTAGATGTACCGTTAGGCGAATATTCAAAATTTAATTTGAAAAAGGCGAAAAATGTAGCTATTAAATTGAAAATAAGAAAAATAAAAAGAATTTAATTACCATTGTTGCTTCTGAGTTTTCCCGTATTGATACCAATCGGTTGTTAGGTGGAAACGTTCGGTTACAAATTTTCGGAATAGTTATTCGCGAGTTTTAGTGCATTTCGTGTTTCTTTGATAATTTAAACGCAGGAATTTTGGTCTCTGTAAAGTCATGTCTCTAATGGTCACCACAATCCCCCATAGTGAAGGCGCTAACCGAAACGTATGATTTAACAAAGTAAACAAAACCCCTAAGTTTAAGTTTTGAAAATAACACGAGAAACTCTAAAACTCTCCACTGTTATGTTTAAAGCTTAATTGAAGCAAAGGAATCTTCAGTACAATTATTTGCCCTGAAAATGTCGATCTGATGAAACGTCAGCAGTTTGAGCAATTTTCCAACCATTGACGAGCATTCAAGAACACAGTTCCCATGGTGGTATTTTTATATTATTTGGGACTGAGCTTCGTGGAGGAATATCTGTTCTTTCTGTAATCTCCCACGGAAAGGGAATGTTTGATTTCGCCGAACACTTGCGACCATCTGTTGGGCTAGCACCCCCCCCCCCCCCCGTCAATCTAAACCGTCGTAGATTGTGCTTCTACGCGTTGCAGACGTTGGTGTAGGTATAATAATTTTAAAAGCCCCTTTTCTACAGTGTATCGAAGGTAGATTAATTCTTTTTCGAACTATGCCAAATTGAAAAATAGTATATTAAATCATAAGTGTTCAAAAATGACTTTTGTTCAAAAGTTCGCCCTAGTTTCAATATTATACTGATAGGGGGAATGGTAATATATTTTTGCGCTCAATTCAATCGCTCCTATAGGTACTCTGATGGCTTTTATCTATCAGAGGGGAAAAAATTGTTACGTGAAATCGGATAGAAATGCTTTCGTGCGATGAGACAAATATTTCTACCTGTTTAGATTCTTCAATTTCACCTACTTGCTGTTCAAATTTTTTAAGCGCTAAAAGCCGATGTTCATTTTACAGAGATGAAATATTTTACTACAGCCCAAATTGTTTATCATATTTTACGAATGAATAAGTACCCATCTATTGATTATGTAAAAATATCCTTAAAACAATACTCGGTTTTTATTATATTTATATACTTTTTTTGCGTTTTGGCTTGCGTGTAAATTGTTCAAGCATTTGTGAATCCGTTTTCCGATGATGTACTCCATTTTGGCCACTCTTTGCTGACCTAGCTTTATGGAATAGCAATATTAACCAATATAGCTAAATCACCAAAGGGTGTCCATGGGAGCACTTCGGAGTACATGGGAGAACGTCGATGTCTTGATACGGTGATGGTTCAGCTTCAGAAGCATCGTGCCTACCTCGCCGTCAACGAGTGTACAATCTAGTCATGGCCAATTTAAATTCTGTTTGCCGATAGGATAGGAAAATGTAGGCATCTCCGTCGGTTTCCGCATGCACGAGATGTACACCCATTGGCGGTAAGGCGCCACATGATGGAAATGAAGGTGGATTTCGGGCGTTTTCGAATTTCTACGGTGCTTCCGGAGGTTTTTGGCCTTTCTTTACTACAGAGCGGACGAATCCTACCCGGTGAAGATAGAATAAACACTTCTACCGTGGTATGATTCGACCACACTGCAGTTCCTTCGACCAGTTGTAGAATTCAAGCTAAAAATTATAGTCAAGTGCATATAATTTCTAAAGTGCAACGTGCAGTACGTACAAAACATGCTGAAAACGTTCTGTTGATTAAATTTAATAAATAATTTAGTTGAAATTGATTATGAGATTTTTGAGGAATATTTTATGATTAATTGAAAGAAGGAATTGAATATAATAATATCCAAAATTTAATAATAATAATAAAATTATATAATAATGGGTAATATGTATTATTATATTCCAATGGTTTATTATTATAATTGGATATTGATTGGATTGAAGGAAGTGATTTTGATGACTTAGGAATTGATAAGATTTTTAGACTGGAAAATAGGAAAAACCAACGGAATCCTAGGCGACAAAATATTTTTCAGCTATCTAGTGACTTTTTCGTTTGCATAATTAGCTATCAAAATCGCACAATAATTTGAGAAGTTCAGGTAGGGGAAGTACCGGGTCATGTTGGGGACTATCTCAGCATTGGGAACTAATATCTCGCACTAAGAATCGGAGAAATAAAAGACACAAAATAGCAGACTTTTGAAATCAGGCGAAAATTGACAAATGATTTGATCGATTTTTGATAAACGTACCCGTCGTGCGCAATTGTACTTACGTTTATGCTGTAAGTCTCGTCGAATATTGGCTGCTTGTTGTCTCAAATCCACAGTGATTCCGAGAACTTGAAACGACGTTGTTTTCGATAACGATGAACTGCGACTGAGAATCGACTCTGAGACTCGTCCACTGCTGTGACAGCTTTGCAACTGATTGTTTTTCAATGGAGGCACTTGTCCTTTATAGGTTCGGTGCTACGTCATTATGAATCCATTTCGTTCAATCCCCATAACATTACTTGTCCTATAATTTCGAGAGAAAGGTTTGGGGGAAAGCCCAAGTTTGTGCAACCTAGATGACGCCAGTGGCCCTTTCCGTTGCCGTTTCTCAACCCTCTGAGATTATTTTCAGGTCAGTATCCGCCCTTGGGAAGATTTGCTTTCTTCTCATTAGCGAAATCCCTTCTGCCATTACAATTGTCTAACGAAGGATACTACTTTCAGAATAAAGTGGCTTATCTTATCCTGTCGCGACATGGCATGACCAGGACAAATGTTTATCGAGTTTCGACCCTGTGTTCTTACATTTCAATGAATCTCTAGGTCATTAACCCAAGATTTGCTATTCCATTCGGCTTGTGGACATTGTCCATCGCAACGCTATTAAAACTCGGAAATCCAAGTTTTCCATCCGAATTTTCCATTTCGAAAGTGTTTGTCCGTCAATATCTGATTATGTGAAAAATTGAGTTCAAGAATTTTTTTTAGTGTTATTGGCGGTACCGAAGTTGAATAAGTATCCGAGGCACGAAACATATACAGAGAAAATAACATGAATTGAAGAGGGTTTGTTGAAAAAAATCTCCATCTATTTGTCAAACGTTTTGGATGATATTGCTCAATTAAATACAAATAAATGCAATGAGATCGGTTGAAAAAATATTTTTCACTCAATTTTGACTTTGGAATTGTTTAAAAAATGTGTCGAATTCGACGCCGAATTTCCAGTAAAAAAAACAACAAGCTACAAAAACGTTGGAAATCAAAATTATTTTTTCTCTCGACGAAGCTAGCGAACTGTTCGAGATTCGACTTGAGAAGAATGGTTTCTTTTGTAAAATAATTATTTTCAATTTCATGCTTATTCAGTAAAATGTAGGTAATAGTATTTTTCTCATAATTCCACACTTTACAATCAATTCCAAAGTCTCAATTGAGTGAAAATATTTTTCAACCGATCTCATCGTATTTATTTTTATTTGATAGAGCAATATCATCCAAAACATTTATTCATTTTTCGAGAACTCTAAAATTCTATTGAACTGCAACTCGAGAATACCGATCCGTCTCGTTCGATTAAGCGTTACTAAATACATGTACCTAGATTTCATTACCCCATGTGCCCATAAAAAAACCCGTTAAAGATAACGTCACGGATATGATCTCATTTCATTCAACGCTAAAAAATACATCAAGTCGATGTCCAAAATGTCCCTTTAGATCGGATATTGATGGTTTTTCCAATTTTGGGCAAGTTCGAGGTCGGATTTGATTCTTCGATCTAGCTGGCCATTGAACCCATTTAGCCGAGAAAAATTTTACTGCTAAAAATCAGATTTTTATCTCGAAAATTACGGCAGTTATGTGGAAAATGACATAATATACATACGTATAATTTTTTTTCTAGAATTCGATTATCCGATGCATGAAATGGATATTGCATCTGTTCTCGGGTCGATTTTTTCCGAACCATCCCAATAGCATTATTTTCTGCAAAAATTCGCTTAAAAAATAAGAGCATTTAGTTATACTACACGATTTACTAAGCGTTGGCTTCTATGTTTATTTCTATTCCAGTTTCGAGACAGACAATCAACGCCTTTTCGGCTTTCTATTCCGTGAAATATTCTAAAAATATCCACGGTGAAAGTTGGACGTCCCTGTCAACTATCTTTGCAATCTGAATTTTTGATTTTTAATTGTTCCATTTTGTTTAGGTCGGATTCAACGGTTTCGGCCTGAAACCTGACGCCCTCGCTAAGAAGGGCTCGTTCACATTTGAAGACAAAGAATACACCATCACCCATGGGTCTGTCGTCATCGCTGCTATCACTTCTTGCACAAATACGAGCAACCCGAGTGTCATGCTTGGGGCAGGTACGAATACTTTCACATTCCATTAGATACACCTTTATTATTTGCCAAATGACCCTCATTTTTCGAATAAAGTTATCCATTTGAATGTTTAAACTTATTCATCAAGAATTAAATATTTTGATTATTATCTTCGTTTCTATTCTTCTATTTTAATGCACATTTTTTGTCACTAGTCATTCCTTCAATAGGTATCTGTTAATTTATAAAACAAGTAATATCCTTGATCTTTCAATAAACTGATGAGAAATTAATCAATTATCGTTGATAATTAATCGTATCGGGGCAAATTTTTGGTATAAAAATTTTATTTTCAAAATATTTGTTTAAATTGAAGTATATTCATTTTACTATAGTTTTGTGTTATTGCCCTTTGTTCTGGTTCTAATCGCTACTTCTTGCAGGGTTGTTGGCCAAGAAAGCGGTCGAAGCTGGGCTATCTGTTGCGCCTTACATTAAAACATCGTTGTCACCTGGTTCTGGCGTTGTAACTCATTATTTGCGTGAATCCGGTGTCATCCCTTACCTCAATCAGCTCGGATTTTCCATCGTTGGATTCGGATGTATGACTTGTATTGGCAACTCTGGGCCATTGCCTGACAATATCGTCAACGCTATTGAGCAGGTAATTCGTTTAAGCAATTAATTGTGAGTTTTTGTGTATTTCGTGTTTTTTTTTTTTTTTTTTTTTTTTTTTTTTTTTTTAATAAACTTGAACGTAGAAGTTACTTTGTAAAAATAAAAATAAAAAACTCTAATGGTCATCATAATTGGCCATCCACTAGGCGGTAACCTTGAGGAACGTATGATTTTAAAAAGTAACCAAAACTCCTACGTTTAACCTTGAAAAAAGGAATGCATGAAAACTCTTACCTTCTTATCTTTTAAACAATCATTTTGGTTTATTATTAACCATTGTGCAAACGCTCACGAAATTTTTTTCCAACTCCCCAGTAGAATTTGATGCTTTACGTTTCAAGGCGTGTAGAATAATTTCTGGAGTTATAAAAATGGTTCTATACTCGTTGCAAAGCTCGTTAAACACTTTCTATACTGTATCGTTAGGCAATTAATTTTATTTTAAATTAAATAATTGAGAAAACTTGAAATATTTAAATTTAATATAGTTGCCAAGGACTTCGCCCTTAGTTACCTTAGTTACACCTTATTACAATAATTTGTGCCCGTTTTCGTTATAGAAACTCTTGTTCAAAATGTGTTTCCTATTTGAGTTTATTATTTTGTCTTTTGTTTTATGCCCTTTTATAGAACGAGCTTGTGTGCGCTGGTGTCCTTTCTGGCAACAGGAATTTCGAAGGACGTATCCACCCGAACACAAGAGCCAATTATTTGGCTTCTCCTCTTCTCGTCATTGCCTACGCAATCGCTGGTCGAGTGGACATTGATTTTGAAAAGGAACCGATCGGTAAGAAATACTATTTTTTTTAGGTGCAAATGTTTCAATTCCACGGCTTCTCAAGCAGATTAATTTGAAAAAAAAAATTTCCTTTGAGTGAAAAACATAATTTGTTAGCGATATTGACATCAGTCAATGACCATATTTTTCTGCTCAGTAAATAATCTCCCATTACCTTACAGGCGTGAACAGTAAAGGCGATAAAGTTTACCTCAGGGATATTTGGCCTTCGCGGGCCGAAATTCAATCTGTTGAAAAAACAACCGTTATCCCAGCAATGTTCAAGGATGTCTATTCCCGCATTGAAAATGGTTCCAACGCATGGCGATCTCTAAAAGCTCCTGATGGCAAACTTTACCCTTGGGACCCCTCATCTACGTACATCAAGAGCCCGCCGTTCTTTGAAGGCATGACCAAAGTGAGTCCTTTGTATTAATTTTTATCCATACTCCAGTAATTAACGATCTATAAAATTTCTGGCTGTTTCGATTCTCATGCCATTTTTTGCCTATGTCGAAATTTTCCCTACCCCTTATGTAAATTTTTCTGTGCCATTAAATTGCTTTTTGAGTGAAAACGAACGCTCGATTTTCCTTTGCTTTGCAAAATATTGTTGAACTTTCTTACAATCATGATCAGTCCCACTTATAAGATAAAGTTGAGTTCCCACTGGTTCTGAACTAAAACTGTTATATATACCTCACAACTCTAGTAGTTAACACACATACCTTCTCTTCGTTTTATCGTGCATTGATGTTAATTATATTTTTTCACAATGCAGAAATTGCCGGAAGCTCAACCTATCACGAATGCGCGCGTCTTGCTCTTCCTAGGTGATTCGGTGACAACGGATCATATTTCACCAGCAGGCAGCATTGCACGCAACAGTCCAGCGGCGAGATTTCTTGCCAACCGTGGGTGAGTAATTAAGAAATTTTTCCTGGTGTCTCATGATGGCCCGGATTGCCGAAGTAGCAGGGATTTTCCGCTCGAAAAATTGATCGACCCTGAAAATAAAATTCTGAACTGTCTATTTTTGAAAATTCTGTCATTCCACTTCCACTCCTGAAATCATTTCATCATTTTGAATGTCCTGTAAACTGTTCTCACGTTTCAGTCTGACACCGAAAGATTTCAACTCGTACGGATCTCGAAGGGGTAATGATGACATCATGAGCCGTGGAACTTTCGCCAATATTCGCTTAGTTAACAAATTCGTGTCCCTGCCTGGCCCAAGAACTCTGCACATTCCAACCAATGAAGAAGTGAGTGCTGCTAATGCTTCAAATGTGAAAAAATAATTGCTCCTTCAGACGAAATAGAGAAGCCACAAAATGCAAAATTATCTTCAAGCCACCTGTGGAAACAGTTCCCTTACTTGAGTAACTGTTTTTGTATAATGCTGTGAGAGTTACAGTCAAGGTGATTTGATCGATTATTCAATATTTCAGATGGACGTATTTGACGCAGCTGAACTGTACAAGAAAGAGATGACTCCTCTGATCTTGATCGTTGGAAAAGATTACGGCTCTGGATCTTCGAGAGATTGGGCTGCCAAGGGTCCTTTCCTGCTGGTAATCTCTTGCTTCTTCCTTCTTGTCATTCAATTTTAAAAAAAGAACTGTCGACATTGTTTGATAATTTTGAAATACTAACCTTCTTTCAAATGCTAAGAGCTGGCAAGTTTTCCCATTCAAGGAAAACATAAATCCTGTTACCTATCATTTAGTGTTGAGTTGAAACTGTCCTTCAAACGCTCTGATAATTTAGCAGTATTATTCCTTAGCTCAATTCAGGGCTATTACAGCGTGTAGTCCCAACTTGACTGTCAGGCTCCGAGACGGCTGCAGCCTCACTGATGACGATTGCTGTAATTTTTCTTTCCAAGCGCCCAAAACGCAGATAGATACACAAGACACTTAGGACGGATTCTCTGACTGTACAGTAGACGGGTGAATTCCTCCGCATGTTACCTGCAGATTGCACAATGATGGTGATAAGGTTGATTAGCGTTTGTCAACCGTGCTCTAAAGCTTGATACTTCGCAGGCTGATTACTGGGACTTGATGTCGACGATTACTCCCTTACGAGGTTCCATACCAGGCCACAGCCACTGGTACTGACGATCTTCTCAAGATTCAAAATCAAATGGTAGTTGAAAATAATTTGTGAGAATTGCAATGCATTGTAAATATTGACGTCAATCGTCGATGACCAGATGAATGGTGGTTAGACATGTGGGCAGCTTGATAGTAGAGACCTAGGCAGAATGGTGACTCGCAGTGTTGTCAGCCTGAACGGAAAATGTCTGATGTTGTGTCCATATGTCGTATGCCGCGTAAATATCGTACACCAATTGTCTTGCTATCGTGATAAACTCAGGCACGAGTTTCTCGGTGAGTTTCTACTAAACTCGACCTTCTCTATGACTGAAACGGAGGCAACTACATGTCCCGCAAAATGAACGATTTATTATCATAATAAAATACTCATTTATTGACACTCTTCCAAAAATAAAATCGAATACAATTTCTACTCAATTATTTTTTAGAAAGTACGGAAACCTGTACAAAAGGAAATTGTAATCCTGCAATGCAGCCTGGGATGTAGAAAACAGGGATGGAGGGAGAGAGAGGGAGCTGCAAGCACTTGGAGACCTTAACTATAGCCATGTTGGGAAGAAAATTCACCAATCACCTTGAAAATTGTCGTTTTTTTCACTCTTTTGATCACCCATATTTTTTTCAGGGTGTGAAAGCCGTTATTGCCGAGTCTTTCGAGAGAATCCACCGGTCGAATTTAGTAGGCATGGGAATCATCCCTCTGCAGTTTAAAGATGGACAAAACGCCGAAACTCTTGGACTAACTGGCAAAGAGCTATACTCCATCGACTTGCCCTCTGATATTAAACCTCTGCAACAAATCATTGTCAAGGTAAATTTACGTTTGTCTTTTCAACATCACACATACCCTTGGAGTGAAATTAACGGATAGAAACCTGCTGCAACACATTTTCCAACTCTTCGTTCTATTTACCGGATCTTTCTTTTCAGGCATCTTCAGGGCATTTAGAACCATAGGGAACCATTTTTAATACCTTCCTATGGTTCTACAAAGCCCTGATGACGCCTGAAAGTGGTCAGCTCGGTATTAGAGTCGCTGCAGTTTCCTCTCCCTCAGTCTTGTAAGATATTTAGCAACTAGCTGAAGATTATTTACTGTTGACCGATATGCTGTTGCAATTTCCAGACGGACTCGGGCAAGAATTTCTCGGTGATCGTCCGCTTCGACACTGAAGTCGACCTTCTCTATTACCGTCACGGTGGAATCCTCAACTACATGGTCCGCAAAATGATCGATTGATAAACACGGGCAAAGTTATAATTCAGTGTCTTGTCGGAATCAGATATCAAAAACTCAAAGAATATGATGACATCAGTTTCGACCAGCATGAGTTACCCCGCTTAGACTGATAATGCGCTCTATTTTTGTTTCTATTTTTCACAATATGAATTATTCTGTTTTTAAATAAGATTGCGCTCATCAGCTTACATGACAATACTGCCTGTAGATTGATCACCGATATATGATGTAATTGATTACTGTTAATCTGTGTACCGATGACCAGCGCTTCTATCAAAATGAATCTATCGCACATTGCTTAATTCTGGCGGCATTTGTTACTTGTTATCCTTAATGCTACTTTTGCAAGGACCGACTGTACTTTTGTTATTGTGGTTAATAAATAGCGAGAATGGGGTTTAACTGGCAATCATTTTCCTTTGAAATATAGCTCTCCGCTTTGAATTTAGATATTTGCAGCAATGATTCACTTGAGGTAAAGCTGTGCATCCTTCAACTGCTTGACTCCGCTGGCAAAGGCTGAGTATGCTTGGAACAAAGGAATGTTCCAATAAGGACGTTTACCCTCCTTTTATTACTTCCATGTTTACGTAGTAAATGGAAGCATTGTGATTGTCTGAAAAGTTGAATTCGGAACGGAGGTGAATTTGGAAGAAAATTAATTACTACTATACTCAGAAACACTTGAAGAACTTAAACTTCGATCTATATGTATTTAAGGACATTGATTAAATAAAAAACGTAAAACAGGCTCGGTTAGCGCCCTAAACTAAAGAATAAGGCAATATACGACGTAGTTAGTCATAAATATTTAATGAAATATTACAGAATATTGCTATGTAGCTGCTTTCAATAGTCTCTAGCCAGTTAAATTATTAACCATTTCTTATTTATTTCATTAGCCAACAGTCATATTAGTGGGGATATATATACGGCATTAAAAGAATTTCAATTGTTCTAGTATGATAAATGAACTATCTGTAAATATAATGGCGTAATATAGTTTTGTCGACTTTATTTGATCATTTTTGGCAATTGCTGTTCTAACAGTGATGAGAGAACTATTTACCAAATTTACTCTCTTGCGTAACTTTTATAAATAAAACGATAAACACAACTTATAAAAATATTGAAGCTCAAATAAAAAATACGTAATTCTTGATTAGGGTTGATCAACCAGTTAGATTGAATTATACAAGTTGCAAAAAAAAACCGAGCACAAAGTTTTTTTGTTTGTGTTGGAATTCGAAGGGGCTCTACTGTACAGTTCGCATAGTTCTGAAAACATCATTAAAAAATTAATGGAGAAGATGCCGAATAATTTTTTGCCCTTTGAGAAAGGATATAAAGCTTCCCCTTTACGTCGTTAAGGTAAATTTTAAATCGAACCCATCCTTTCCATTTTAGGACGTTGAAATTAATCTACTAGGGTTATTTAATTGCCGTCGTCAGAATTGCCCGATTGGAATGATGAAAGATAAAAGTGACGAAGTAACGGACGCATGAAGTGACTCGTATAGGGGCGCTAAATTATTTCGCAGTTTCATTTATTTTCATAATGTCGCTCGATGCGGGTCGATGAAGAAGTTGGGAGCTCAGGCACAGTAGCATGAATAAGGCATAACACGGCAACGGAGGAAGTGGACAGGTCATCATTAGCGCAGTTCCAAGACCCGACGAGCCAACGTCGACGCGAATATGCTCACCAACAGTAAGCAATCTTAGTAGATTTTCCCCAGAATAATACTATTATTTTCTATTAATTGCATCATAATTTAGAGAAAACCGAAGGAAATTCTTTTTGATGGATTAATGGTGGAAAAAATTCCCGATTTCAGGGATAGACAGCATTTTTGGAGGGCGGAAAAAACCGTGCGAGCATGGGAATAAATGCGAGAAATGCGAACCGGTCGAAGAGACTGACATTCCTGTCCTATTGGTGTCATTTATATCGACTTGTCTTTTCACCATTACTCCAGGACTAATTGTATTCACCATCTTCCGAGTTCCTATTACCAGGTGCGATTTGAATCTTATCGAGAACCGCTAGAAATGATTATTCAACGATTTACCATTCATATTAGCGTTTGCTTCATAAATATTTATGAGATAGTCAATATGTGCACTAAAAGCCCCTTTTCTCCAATATATGTATATATAGATATATATATATATTTTTTTTTTTTGTGGAAAATTCAATATTATTACTTTAATAAAGGAGGCTTCGATAAAAAATCATAAATTCAAATAATGTACCAAAAACGCTGCAAATGATTGTACAGCGGTTTATTATTCATTTGCGTCAATTGCGATTTAAGAACCACTTTTATTGGTAACTATCCCAAACATTTGTGAACGATTCCATTGACCAACAGATCGGTAACTAAGAAGCAAACTTCGTAGCAACTAACGTAATTTTGATTATTGTTATTTGTCTCAATTTAAGGTAGAATCAATCGCATAAGTATACAGCTGAAATAAAGTGTCTGACGTATAGTCGGAACGAATTCTATAGCTCCACAATTTCTTGAGTTATACCATCATGGAAAAATCGCAGAAATACCGCGCTAAAGCTTTGATAATTAGAGAACCATGTTATCAACGCCGTTATGGGTAGATCCCATCTCATTCGATTCGGCGTCAAAAATCTATAGAAGTTAATATCCAAACACACCAGTGTATCAAAAAATTGGAACATACCAATCCCCTCAAAATCCTGGGAATTGCTCATTCTTTAACCAGAGTACTATAGTATTATTACTATTATAGTTTCCTAAAAAAAGTGTTAACTTGAATATTTTTTTTAAATTATGTTTATTTTATTTATTATTATTATTTTTTTTTTGTTGTATTTGTGTTTTACATGTCCACAAACGTATAACATCAAATATTGAGGGAGATTAGAATTATTTTTCGTGAGGGATTACAATGATTTATTATTGAGTAATAAACCAAAATGGGAGATAAAATTTTCCAACACATTTTTGCAAAAAAAAAAATTTTTTTTGCGGGTTAGATGTTGAGTCTTTCACTTATTGATTGTAAACTGTTTTCGAGCACTTATTTGCCATTTCTTTCAGCTTCGGTCACTCAGTATTTTATTTGCCATTCTGAAAATGAGCGGGGAGCTAATCCCTTGAATACGGAGATGGTCGTGATTTACAATACTTCCCCACGCTCGAGTAAATAAATAATTGCTCCCCCACTTGACTCCTGATTCAACCACGGTTAGCTGGAAACTCGCTGCCCATAAAGTGGCCCCCTCTGACGGTGAAATGAGTACGATTTAGCTAAACCAAGGCCGAAATCTTCCGTGAGAAGAGCCCAGGACGCGCGAGAGAATAGAAGAGGGGGAACTTGACACAAGTGGCCGGTTGGCAGACAAACGGTTCGCTTGGCAGGTTCCCGATTCTCGACAGTCGGCGGATCATCCTGACAACCAGTTGCTCTAGCAGTTTGACAGTTATAATAATAAAAATCCAAACAGTGCGATTCGTCATTTCTGCGTGCTCCGTCGGAAATTCAGCGATTTTCGAGGATTGCCACTAATGGAGCTCGGAGCTGAGTAAGATTTTTCGTTTGCAGGACGACACCTGAACTTTTTCTGCGAAGACAATTCGCGAGAAAAAAATTCTCAGTGAACGAAAAATTCTGATTAAAAATATTAATTCGATGACAACGTAAAATTTTATCGAGGAAATTCTATCCGATTTCTTGTGAGTTTTTCGAAGAATGAATTAGAAGTTTCAGAAAATTACGCAGATAAAAAGTTGGTTTTTGCGTTACAATTAACCCAACAAAAATCTCGTTCTCTCACCTCAATTGAAAATGTTATTAGATTTGGGTGCGAACCATGACGTCTTATAAATACGCTGACAATTGTGTTCAAGCAACTCGAAACAATACAACCGAATGGAAAATATTGATGACCTACTTTATAATTTGTTGCAACTTCACTGAACAAAAATTGCCACCGTAAATGAATTGAGATTTTCATTATGTTTTTATTTCGCATTTTACACCAGGAACGTTAAAGAATTCTGGAGAGATTCGGGGGTTTTCTGGCAAGCAGGATGGGACAGAATTTTGGAAGTCTTCGGAGACAACCCTCACACGTATTGGGTGTATGGTAAGTTATAAAAATAATGTCTTATCCGCTAACCATTCCAATTTAATAAGAATTCAGCACGTACATGGTCAGTGAGGTAAAATTCAAGTTTCGACTTCGGTGACAACTCATCGGCGCCGAAAACCACGTACTTAGATTTTTCTACAAGTTTTCCACCATAACATCTTCCCCTTACGATATTTATAAACCTTGCTCGAAGCTTCTTATAATAGATTTCACAAAAAAAAAAAAAAAAAAAAAAAAAAAAAAAAAAAAAAAAAAAAAAAAAAAATCTACCATTAGAAGTGCATCACATTATCTACAAATTGCACAGGCTATATATTATGTTTGTTAATTCCAAATACCGAGAAAAACACCTAGGATGGAAACTGCTGCGCCTACAGTAGGAAGATCCAGTCAATAAACTCCATTCAATAATTTCTGCAAATCAATGAAGAGCTATTTTCTGCTTCCAAGAAGCAAAGTTTCCGAGGAAAAAATAAGCTTTTAATTTTTTTTTCTTTCTGCATTCGTTAATAATTACAGTGAAAATTAATCTTACAGGTACATTACTGCTTATAATGATGGTTTATTGGACAATCGGCGGCTTATACACGATTCTAGATCTCCTAGATAAACCGGGTATGATCAAAAGGTACAAAGTACAACCAGGAACCAACGAGCCGGTCGATCGGGAGAAACTGAAAAAAGTGGGCATAATTATCAACGTGCAAAACGTTTAAATATTTACCACTTGTATGCCCGCTCGTTCGTACATTTTCAACAGTTATAATTTCTTACTCCCTAAGGTGATAAAACAAGTCCTCATCAATCAAACGATTGTTGGCTACGTGACAATCGAACTGAGCTACCGATTGGTGATATGGAGAGGACACCAACCGCTCGACCAATTGCCAACGTTTCACAGGTTTCTTTTCGATCTGTTCGTGTGCGTGCTCGTCGAGGAAGTCGCCTTCTACTATTCGCATAGGTAAAATGAACAGTTTTGCTTCTTTGGCTGTGAAGTTGACAGAAGGCAAAAACGCTGCAAATGATTGTATACAGTGGTTTATTATTCTGCCGCTTCGATAATGATTTAAGAAGACTGTATAATATATCCGTTTGTGATAGTACCTAATTATTCCGAATATTTGTAAACGCTCCCACCAAACAACTGATCGGTAACTATAAAGGAAAACTCCCGAGCAACTATTGTCATTTTAATCATTTTTTATTTTTCTTAGTTTTTAAATTAAAAGCTAAATTTTAAATAAATAATTTTTTCTTAAAATAATAATAACAATAATTTCTTATTTTTTTTAAGCTTAAAAAAGAGGTGACGGCGTACGACCAGGATTTTAAAAATTGATTTCAGGATTCTACATGCCTTGAAACGTAAAAAACCAATTTTGAGGGGGATTATAAATTATTTTTTTCTTGGACGATTACAATGGTTTATCGTTGAATAATAAACCAAAAGCAGGGGAAATAAGAATGATTAGAAAAACGCGAAACCGGAGGTCACAAATTCAGGACAAAAAATTAATGGGTCTTGTCCCCTATAACTAGCGTTAAAGAGAATGCTTTTTAAGCACAAACTATTTTTTCAATATTATTATTATTTTTAATTGAAAACTAAGACTGAATAATTTAGTCTTAGTTCTCAATTAAAAACTGCTATGACATCATCAAAAATCAAACTCAAACTGTTAATTATTATTCTACAAGATAACCCTGTCCTTTGGTAGTACACGAAACACCTCGGCTTCTTATTTACAGAAGATATAAAGAGACCTAAAGAGAAAAAAACTCGTAGAAATTTTTTCCATGAAATTTAAGATTGAACGAAAAACTTTGCATTTTCACCTCGCTCGCATTCAGACGAGTAACAGCGGATCAATAAATCAACTGATATACAACGACTAATTTTAAACTTGATGTCAAGCAACCTTCACTCCTCGTTTGTTGCTTTCTTGTGCTCATCGCAATAACTCAAGATCTCACATCTTCTCAATAAAACTAATGAGTCGGTCATCCAATATAAGGAGCCATAACTATCGTATCTTTTTCTATAAATAAAACTACACTGCTAGGAGCCATTAGATTAACTCCTCAGCTATCGTTGAATAACAAAAATTAGAGCCATGCGTTCCCGCTGTTCCATAGATGAACGTGGAAATCAACACGTTCCCATACAACTGCCAGTTCGAGAATTCGATTGAGAATTTCCAATTACACAACAAAAACGCTGCAAATGATGGGAAAGGGGTTTATTATTCCTTCACTTCAATAATGATTTGAGAAGACACTTGTGAACGTTTCCACCAAAAAACAGATTGGTAAACCAAGGGTAAAACCGTAGCAACGATTGTAATTTCAATTTTTTTTTTTTAGTTTACAAATCAAAAGCTAAACTTTTCGCCTTACGAAATAGTTGAAGAGTGTTCGATGACCATTCCAACTTGTATAGAACGATTTTTATAGCTCGAAGAACTCTTGAGTTATGCCAAATTTCTGAAAATCTCCCAAATTGTACACGAACTTTGCGATAACTCGAGAACCAATAAAGTTATCGATTCCGCAATGGTCTCATTCGTTTCAACGTCCAAAAATCTATAGAAATTGATACCAAATACACCTTTTTCTGGAAAACGTTGGAAAATACGAATTTTCTCCTCCAAAAATACCCTTAAAATTGAGGTAGCGATTTGGCAAAAGAAAATTGAGCCATTGAAACGTAAATCAACAAATTTTGAGGAGGTTAGAAGATTTTTTATCTAGGGCGATTACAATTATTGATAATAAACCAAAATGCGATTAGATGAGGTCAAAATCTAGTTTGTAGAAAATGTTGTGACAATATTTCCCTCAGCTCCAGAATTTTCGGAGGAAACTTCAATTATGGATTGCCGTGATTGTCGCTTCAGAAATAATGATACATCATCTTGATAATCAGTGCTACGTACTTAACATTTACGTTTTTGTTATCGCTTGAATGAAGACTGCTCCACTGGAAGTATCTCTACAAATTCATCCACAAACAACATCATGAATGGACAGCGCCTATAGCTGTAACTGCAATTTACTCGCACCCCATCGAGCACGTCTTGTCAAATCTGGCGCCTCCCTTTTTGGGTGTTCTACTGTTGGGATCGCACGTCATCACTGCCTACACGTGGTTCACCTTGGCCATCATCAATACTCTTAACTCACACTGCGGCTACCATTTTCCATTTTTCCTCTCGCCGGAGAGTCACGACTTCCATCATCTGAAGTGAGCTAATGCATTGATGCATATTAGTTGGAAATGGAAATATTAATTTCACTCACTCTCCTCGATAATTTGCTCTACAAGTAGATTTTCCATTATTTCAGGTTCAACCAATGCTACGGCGTTCTAGGCATTCTCGACTGGTTCCACGGAACGGACCTTCTCTTCAGAGCGTCCAAAGCGTACGATAGGAATCAGACATTTTTCACGCTAAAACCGCCCAGAGAAATTTATCCGGACGAAGAAGCGGACAAAACAAAATAGCGATTTTACACCCGATGTGCCGATGAACGTGTTGGACTCTTCGATACACACCTGTTTTGCTCAAAAATTCTTAAAATCATTCCTTGAAATTGTAGCATTTGACAAAACTCGATCCGTTCGACTTCGAGTGGTGCGCATTTGGAGTGAGGCAATTCATCATACCTAGTGTAAACAATCCTCACTTCTAGCCGAGCACTTTCGCCTATAAGGGCATCAAAACAGCTGTTGAGTTTCAATTTTTTTAATGACACTAACGTGAACTTCTAGACGGTGCCAACATTCACGTTTCAATGGCCACTTGGCGATTACTTTCAGTTTCAACTTAATACCGCATTGTATCATGTTATCTAGAAATTTCATCTGCTCGCACAAAACAGAAGGCTGCGTTATTATGAAACGGAATTTTGCATTGAATAGGAAAATTAATAAATTATTTATTTTATCATAAGTTTTTTAAGAGGGATAAAAGAGAAAGCTATAGTAAACGCGATGGTTTGAAAATATAATGAACAATTTTGATGTTTTAAGTCGCGTTCAGCATAGTTCGTCTGTGGACATCAGCGCCCTCTACCGGCCGCTATAAACTTGGATTTCGGTTATCTAAGTTGTTGCAAAAATCGTCTCACTACAATGCGCTTTCTATGAGCAATCAATTTCAATTTAGACCAAATCGCGTTCAGAATGCACATCGAGTAGCTTTTTCGTACGGCTCATAACAGTATGTGAGTTAAACTGTAGTCTAAGCAATAAAATATCAATTCGAAGTGTGGAATACGTACTGCATATTTTTACGAGTGGAAATAGTCATTTTTTTAACGCACGAATATTATAGGCGCTTTAAATCTATTTGACATCGAAATGGTGGGCTAACCTTAAGAAAAACCCGGTGAGAAATTCCCAAAGCTCCAACAATTAGCCAAAAGAAACTAATTAGGTCAATATTTAATTCGGTTGTAGGGCGAGTAGTCAAAACGTTTTAGGGTTTGATCAACACGAAGGTTACGTGAAAATCGAAATTATATTTTGCAAACGACATACCTAGTGGTACACCAACTTGATGCTCAAGATATTTTGGCATGCAACAATAAATTGTATTCTTATCTATTAGGCATTAATGTTAATCACAGCTATATTTATGTAAATAGAAAAATAAAGATTTTTTCATTGAGTGCAAGGAATCATTTGTAGTAGTAGTATTTCCGTAATCTTAACACACAGTCTATAATATCCGTTAATGATACTGCTCATGTACACAAATTGAGGTGTAGAACATTTTCTCATATGAGAACGTCGGAAAATGAAAAATTGCATCGCTGGCGAGGGATAAGCCTGGTCCCTGGAATCGAAAAGTAAAAACGCGCACAAGAAAGTCAAATAAAGCTGGGTAGGTTGGTGAAATTCCAATAATCGATCAACAATTTATTGAAGATTTTGATCAGGCCATGACGTGATTTTTCATTGACTTAAAACAGCCGATTTTCTTGTTTCACAGGTTGTTAATATCTTTCGAAATAGTAATGATAACAGACAATTTTCAGCTGATATTCATCCGGCCTAGCTCTGACCGATTGGCTAACCTGTTCCAGCTGCAATTATTATTCACATGAATATCAGAAAATGATCTCAATTATGATTTAAATATCCATCATCGGTAATGATATTTGTTTACTGGAAAACGTAAAACCGTTACGACAGAGGTTTTGTCACACTTGCCTCATTCTTATACCTAAAAGTCTTAACCTAACGTCCGAAAAAAAAACAAAGTTTAATATCACAGATGAAAATATAAAAATAATGGACAAATTTGATGGGATAGGCCACAAATTAGGATGGAAGAAGTTTTGGACATTGAATTAAGTCAGAGTGAAAATATATAGTTTAACATTCCTGGTATCATTATCAAAATACTGAAATCATCCATTACCTATGAGAGTAAGGTTATGGAGAAATGTTATCAAGTCATTGAAATAAATTCATTGTTTAAAAGAAACAAAACCGATCTTTCTCTTCAACCAAGAACAAAATAGTAATTGGGATTATTAAAATGAAATTTATACAAATTAAGACCCGACTGCCAACACGAGCGCTATCGTATCGCAGGATATTCCTCTACGTTTGACGGTCAATAGAAAATGAGAACCAGTGTATAACATAATGACAGTAGAATATAAAAAACTTTCGAACTATCAAGTATTTCGAGCCGAAATTTTTTCTCATAGATTGGCACCTATTTCAAGATAATTATTCTGAAAAAATAACGCAACAAGGCAAAGATTAGATTTAATGGAAAACGTCTGGGAGATAAGATTTGTCAAATTCTTTCAATAAATCAAATTACATAAGCTTGGCATGCGGTTTTGTCATTGGCGACGTACTTTCAAAGCATAGTCATTCAAAGGTCGTGATTCATTCAAAACAGTCCAGATAATCGACAGCAAAAAAAAAAAAAAAAGCAAACGACTTCTTTGCTCGTTATACCTACTACAATTCTCATTTGCAACTATTTGAAGAAAAACGTTTTATTGCGCCATCACGTTAGAAACTACGATAGTTCGTTCGAGGATCCAAATTTACATTTCCAAGATGAGCAAGACTGACCACAGTTTCGGAGCGATCGAATGCAAACAAGTTTCTTAACGTTCGGTTCCAACGTTCATACCAACTGTCTTGATAATCTGTCGAGTAGAAATTGGAAGAAAGCCATATCAAACACGAACAAAATGTTTTCAGCGGACGACCAAAAGGTTTCAAAACGAAAGCTCTTGAAAATTGCCGCGGCAAAAGCGAATTTAAATAAATTGACTGGACTAGCAAAACGTCAGCATTTCAGTCACAACATTGAAAGGCAGTCATATTTTTGGAACCATCAAAACATAGAGCATGATCATTTTAAGGAAAACGCTATAGTTTTTCCGTATTTTGGATAATGTCTTTTGATAGCGCAGAAAAAGTAGGCAAAAATGTTTCGCAGATAAGTAGCACAACATATAGTCAGACTTCCGTTTCTGCTTAGGATGGAAGATGGATTTATTGTCCGTTTTGCAAATTGACCGAAACCGAAAATTACGGTAAAGTAGTTCGATTGAAGACATGGAGCCTTCGATACATGTACACAGTTGAAATAAAATAGTTTAAATTGAAGAGAGCTGTGGCGCCTTGAAGGCCAGTTACTCTCGCTAAATGAACCCTACGAGAGTTTATAAATAGTGAAATATTGACTTCATAAGCACTTGGATTAGCTCAAGTACCTCAAGAATCAAAATATGTTTGCACAAAACTATCATCCTATTGACAATTAGTGGGATTCAGGTGTACCTGAAAGCATCTAGGAAATTCAAAAGGAGAAAAAACGGTGATTTTTTTAACGGCAGAGAATTCTGCGCTTACAGGATCCGAAAAAATAAACTGTCTGCTTTCCATACTAAGAAGACATTGATACTTAGGTATGAAAATAATACGAGAAATCGGTGAAAAATATGCATTTTGGCGCCTTCCGATTTTTCAAAAAAAAAAAAATTATTTCTATTATAATTCTAATTTTCTGAATCCTATTTCTATACGTCAATACATTTGGCAGAGAAGGCATTTGAAACCGTATTGGAAACGCCGATGCGTCATTAACTCATTTTATAGCGTAATCGATTTTTATTGACCTTGTCAAAGGCAAAGACGACTATAACCCGATTTACGGCATTGTTCTTTGAAATAACAGCAATTTCCAAGTCATTTCTAGAAATTTCGTTGGAATTCTTTCCACAACAAAGCTATGTACAATTGTTTAATAAGAAATAGGCAGGTATTTACTTATATGAAAGGTCACTAACGTATGTGTCGTAAAAAATTGTAACTTTTTACAGAAAGAAGAGAAATTTCTTACATTTCCGTCAACATATTCAAAGCCGAATCTATAGAGTTTCAGGAAGAGGAATATATATTGTTGAGTCGCAAGCACAAAGTAATTGCAAGTAATTTCAAAGACAACCGCATTCACCTATATAGTATCAGTTAGGCAATTCTACTTGCAATCAGGAGGGGCTTACAGTAGTCAGTGATGTTGCAGGATTTCCCGTGGCCCATAACTAAACATGAATCGTTTCAGAAATATGTGCGACCTTGTAACGGTGGCACTTCAAAGCGGTTATGACGACAGAATTCTGTGATCATAACTGCACTGTTTATTCTCTAGTTTGATTCATGCCGCCACCCTTCGGCTGAACAATAAAAAACCTCGCCCTAGATTCTCCTAAATTATAGGGATTTTAACATTTCAACTATGATTTTGAGTCCTACATTGAAAACAGTAGGCTAACTGAAGGCGCAAAAATACATTGAAATAATTCTCTGAACGGCTATTCAATACACGTGAATCCCACTTGAAGTTATCGAGACCTTACATTGTCCAGGTATTCTATCTCGTGTTATACATACCGTCAATAAGGTACATCCTGTGATACTGTTGTCTTTCAGTAAATTCGGTTCCTCTCTTGTACAAGAATTTGACGAGGAAAAAGAACGCAGGTAAAGCGAAAATTGATAGGACTATCGGCAAAACGTAGTCTTTTCCAGTTGTCGACGATTCGATGAAGGATTCGCTTGTTTTCGTGTACTTGTCTCCCTTGACCATTGTGAAACTCGGCTTTAAACGGCGTGTTGGACGGGTAGTAGTAGTAGTAGTAGTAGTAGTAGTGGAGGTAGTTGTAGTGGTAGTTGTGGAGGCTGAAGTATTCGTGGCACCTTCGTGGTGAAGCTGGTTTGGCAAAGGTACGAGAGCGTCCACATGTTTCGACAAACCGCCCGCCGGTTCCGGCTTCTCAGTCGGGGCGCCTTTTCTAGCCGATATCGTCTTGTGAGGTTCGTTCGATGGAACCAGAAGCGGTATCACTTTCGGCTCTATCTGCGACGAGTTCGCAGGGGAGGCGGAAACGGAACCTCCTTCCATCCAATGTTTAGGGCTAGTGTTTGCAGTGGTGCTACTTACTGTTGAATTTGGCTTCTGAGCAGGAGAAATGGAAACGTTTCGAGTGACATCTACTGCAGGACGTTCTGATACGGGCAATGACATATTGGTCTTACTATCCGTCAATGGCTTAAGCGTTGACGAAATGTGATTGGTATCGTTTGAAGCGCGAGTCGCATTTCCATGCTCAGTTATTATTTTCGTCGAGTTTGACAACGATTTGATCGAAGATTTCTCAGAGCTGCTCACATGATCCGAGCAGTACGAACAATATGGTCCGATCGATAAACAAACGAGCAAAAAAGTACAAAACTCGTACCTCATGTTGATTCGAGACTCTCCAATTCTTTTCAGACGGAGCCGCAAAACGCAATTGATGGTGAGTTTCTTTTCATCATTTGGAAACGCTGGACCGAACAACCTCTTCTCGATTGGCGAACTAGTTTTGAAATCGTGGCAAAACGGTTATCTAGTTTCAACAAGTCCAAACATTATCAACGTCATAATAAGAGAAAGTTTGATCAAGGGTAGAGATGCTGGAGAGGTTACTTGATAACAGGTTACGCTTGATATCGCACTTTGTTGTGTAGATCACATAAAATATTTTAGCTCCTATTTTGAAACATCATATTTTCGCTTTACTTTATTAGAATTTGCGGAAGCTATATTCCGTGTAGAAATATGCATCTTCATAATTTTTTCATGAGTAGATAAATATTAATACTTAAAACTGATATTTATGTGTTCGATAGATCGATGTATGTTCGATACATCGATTGTTTCAACGATTACCTTTCGGAAAAAAACAAATTCAATGGATGGTTTTTTTTGGGGAAAAAAAATAGAATTGTCATTCCTAATCCACT
Source organism: Tupiocoris notatus (assembly GCA_037159825.1). Classification (NCBI taxonomy): domain Eukaryota; kingdom Metazoa; phylum Arthropoda; class Insecta; order Hemiptera; family Miridae; genus Tupiocoris; species Tupiocoris notatus. The sequence goes on from JASJUZ010000582.1 coordinate 118,261, forward strand.
TTTACTAGTTTGTAAGGCTTTTTCTTCAGTAGAGCTGTATATTAGCTGAGTTTGTCAGTAATTATCACGGTACTCGATTCTTCTGAATTCACCGATTAATCGATTAGCTGGCATGAACTAATCGGTCATTGAACAACCCTATTGTAACCTCCCTACGGATTGAACGAAAACAATGCAACATGTGCGTGCACTAAATGTTTTTAATTCGTTTCGTTGTGGCTCATTATTTTCCACAGGTGTCGGTATTTTTAGAGACATTTTCAGGTCGTGAAGGCCTATTGAACCGTTGACAGGTAAGGATTTATCAATTTAGACCATTGAAACTTTAAAAAGTAGAGAACAAAGAAGTTTTGCAGCTTCAGTGGTAATGCTGCAGGTTCATGAACGTACGTTTCTGTAGCTGCCACAAAAAAGCACGCACTTGTTCGTTCGATATTAGATTATGAGTCCATCATTATGGTCCCCTTTTTTGTCAACGCCGATGATCGTATTGAGCGAGTGCAGGTAAATTTTAGATGTACGATTCGTTCAAGTTAGGCATTCCCTGGCCTGATTATATGTGAAGAGAGTGTAGCATCCAGTCCCTTGAGTGCCAGCGCCAATGGAGTGTTTCTTTACAAGCTTATTAATGGCACTGTTGGTTGCCCCCGGCTTCTGAACCTCTGCTTCCATGCCTCCAACTACCGCAACCTGTCATTTGTGTGCCCTTCTACATACCAACCTCTACGAATTACTTGCTATACAACCCAATTTTTAGGGCTCAAAAGTCATTAGTAGAATCACCACGGAACTCAGAATTTATCGTGAATGGATTTTCCTTAATTTTCAGGCTGACCTACCATCCTGCCGATCGCGGTGATCAAATTCGACAGATATCACAATGGCGGTAAATAACAGTTCACTGTTTCAACGTTTAATCACATTTATTTCTACCCAACCTTGATTCACCTCATTTTAAATATATCATTCATTTGTATCTTGATTATACAGTTTTTATTGTTAATTTACAGAAACCTAAGGCAAGTAGGATCAAGAAGACAAACAAACAAAACACGAAGCTTCGCAGGCAGGGGAAATTGAAGCTCAAACGGCATAGAAAACAGATATCAAAGAAGCAGAAACCCCCGCAGCAAGTTGCAGTCGAAGAAACGGCTTCCGAAGCAGAGAGTGACCATGGGCAGGAAATGCTGAGTATGGTCGATAAGGAAGATCTTGAGTTCTTGAAAGACGCTGTCGTTCATGGGAAATACTCCATGTTCAAGGATAAATCATTTATTCAGTGAGTTAATTAGCTCGAATGATTAGGGATCTCTTATTTTATTCACCAATTATTCTTCTTATTATTTCATCAAATTCTTGTTTTGCATAGTGTAGCCAATATGCTAAATTCAATTCATAATGATACTCAATGCTGCAGTAATTAAACATCCAGGTTTCCTCGAAGGTTGCCAAATATACTTTAGTTTTTAAAAACATTCTGTAATGCCTGATGTTTCAGAGACAGAAAATTACTACAGAAGCAGATGGACGATGAAGAGGAAAAGCTGGAGAAAAATTATGAAAAAGAAGAGGAGGGAGAGGAAGGAGTGCCGAGGAAAAAATTGCGCATGTTGCTTCCAATAAAGACGAACGCCGGTCTTGTTAAACGGACTGTCGAAGAAGAAAGTAAGTTGACGAGAATGGGAAGGTGAAGAGAACAATGTTCTCTTCAAGCTGCTCGTCAAGAGCATGTCATGCTCTTGTCAAAAATAACTGACGATTATTTTCATCGTTTCTGCTCAACAGTTGTTGAAAATGAGGAGGAAGAAGAAGAAGAAGAAGAAGTGAAAGAGGAAATAGAAAATGAAGAGGACGATGAAGGATTTCAATCCAACGAAGAGAAATACAATGTTGAAAAGTTGGATAGTGACCCATCCGTACCCGTTTGCATGGCAGAGATGTTAGCGAATAGGGAGCACAATATTAACGTGTAAGTTATGTGTGTCAAAATGTCAATGACTGCTCGATAACCATTCTCTATTAATGTCCAAAAACCTAAGGTTCTACTCAGCTCTGAAAAGCACAAAAGGTGAATTTACATAGACAGGAGGCTATTAATTGACAATTTGCAAAAGAGGTCATTGAGTAATCTCTCTTTGAGCCAACTCTCTCTTTATTAATGCGACTACACAAATAAAATGTGAAAAATTCATTTAGCCAACGTTTTATTACAGGTATAAATACAAAATAGGTCTACTATCCAGTGGACTCCTAGAAGATCCTCACAACAAGGTTATTGGCAAAAGGATTATTTATAATTGGAACTATATAATTTAAAGAGATCAATTTGTAATCGAACTTGTTTCACCTGTCCGTAGGTTATGAACATAGCTCGCCTTTTAGAAATATTTGACGAATGGTCGCCCGAACTTCAAGTCACGTTGAAGAAATTGGTTGTGGTTTCACTTCTGGAAATATTCAAAGATATATTGCCCTCCTATCAGATCAAACATCAGGACGATGCCACCGTCAAACGTGAGTAAAATTCTATTCTAAACTTTGTTTGAGGGTTGAAGAAATATTAGAAGTTTTTCAGAATTATTAATTTTACACAAAATCACCCTTGGTTTTATAAGGAGCTCAGATTTGACTGGGGAGCGAATGTAGAATAATTGTTCAATGTGTATTTTTTAGTTAAAAAAGAAACGCGTGAACTGCAAGGTTTTGAAAAAAGCCTTCTAAAAGGCTATCGGGGGTATTTGGAGCGTTTGGAAAAATTGGCATCACGCCTTCACAAAAAGAAAGGCGACACAAGACAAAAAACTAAGGTATTTACTCGAATAACCATCTTCTCGACATTTTTCATTGAGTGTAACGCAATATTGGCTTCTACTAATATTTCACGCCATTTAATAGCAGAAATGATTTTTTTTTTTGAAGCAAGACATTGCTTTGGGAGAGCTGGCAGTAAAATCTTTCTGCGAACTGCTTGTTGCCCACTCGCATTTTAACTACAGCAGTAACATCATCCGCCTCATTGTTCCTTTCCTTGACCATCCCAACTCAAATGCTCGCAGTACAGTGAGCTCGACGTTTAAACAAATTTTCCAGACGGACAAGAGAGGCGAAATCACGCTTGAGGTAAATCAGTTTTATCTATTTATTCGTGATTTATTCCGCTTAGAATCGATTATTTATCAGCATAAGATTTTTGCAGATTGTGAGGAAAATCAACGATTTGGTAAAAACGAGGAAACACGCTGTTCGACCCGAAGTGGTAGCTGTGCTTTCCTACTTGAAAATCAAGGATGTCAATTTAGATCAAATCAAGGAAGCCGAAATGAATAAGAAGAAATTGGAAAACAAGAAGAGCCGAGTAATTAATCTGTCCAAGAAGGAGAAAAAGGTAGACGAACAGTCGGTCATTGTTCAGTGATTAGCTTGATGAGTTGATTTCTCTTAACTTGATTCGCATTTCAGAGGCAAAAAAGGATAGCCGAAGTTGAAAAAGAACTAATGGAGACGAAGGCGGAGGAAAACAAACAAAAAAGGCAATTCTTGTTGACAGAAACGACAAAAGTTGTCTTCACTGTGTACTTTCGTATTTTAAAGAGCGCTCCCACATCAGGGTTATTGAGTGAAACTTTACAGGGGTTGGCTAAGTAAGTCACGTATGAATCTACCTCTATGATTTCCTACTTTGCAAAAGTCGTGAAGGTGTGTAAAAATTAATAACGGTGTTTTTAGGTTCGCCCATTGCATCAACGTTGAATTCTACCATGATCTAGTGATTTTGCTTAATCGGCTTATGTCTGATGGTCTGCTTAAAGTTCGCGAACAGTTGAATTGCATTTTAACCGTTTTTCGAATACTTAGCGGCCAAGGAGAAGCTCTTAACATCGATCCTAACAAATTCTACGCACATCTGTACGCAAATATGACCAACATTGCAATCGGTATGGTAAAAACGTTGATTTTTAAAACTTGCCTTCATTGTTCATTATTTGATTGCATAATGGGGTGACATTGATTTTGATAAAATGTTTCAGGGAAACTGAGCAACAATGGTGAACTACTTTTGGATTGCTTGGATACGGTTGTAGTTGGAAGGCGGAAGAAATTGACTACTTGCCGCCTCTTAGCTTTCACTAAGCGCCTAGCGACGATTTCATTGGCCCAAGAGCATCATTTGGCTTTGAGTTACATGACCCTCGTAAGCCAACTCTTGAAGGTAACAATACAATAAAATTACTAGTCAGGGATAAATAAGGATTAGTCGCAGCGTTTTTCATCCCCTCAACCTCATTTGTTCCAGTTGAGCAAATCGCTAGACGCTTTGTTGGAAATAGATTCATCTTCAGGAGAAGGCGTCTATTTACCTGAGCTGATGGACCCTGAGTACTGCAACGCAGGTGCGGCAACTATGTTTGAAACCGCTTTACTCCAGGTATGAATTTCACCTAATGAAAAAATATTTCAACTATGGAAAGTTATAGCTGACTATGTATATCAGTCGGTTCTTATGTATGTGTAGTACCGAAACATTTAGTTAGCTTCTACAATCATATCTCCTCTTTTTAAATATAATTTTAATTTAAAAACTTGCACATAATAAATACTTCATCTAACAATTAACGGTGATTTCTCATTGTAGAGGCATTACCATCCAACAGTTCGAAATCTAGCTGAAAATATTGTCAACGGAGCGCCGACTACTGGCCGGCACAGCATCGACCCAGCTATTTCCAAATTGTGAGTGCTAGAGAACTTTCGTATACTCCCATACCTATGGTTTTATTAAATAGTGAAACATCCCAGTGAACCCTTGTTTTCCAGGTCGCCTCGTGAGATATTGAAACACTTCGATCCGAGCGATGTTGCTTTCAAGCCAGCAGTACCGGTTCCTGTTCACAAAGAAATTTCATCCGCTAAATTGGCTGTCCTCGGTTCAGACTTAGAAAATCTGTGCGCAACAACTCTAGCCACCACTCTCCCGAAGGCGAACTTTTCATTGCTTATTGACGATAAAGTGAGTATCCTACTCTGTTACATAGTAAAAAATCGGTGGAAAAAATATAAATTTGCAATTTGATGTTTTTCATGAGAGCTTAGGCCAAGAATTGGATAATATTTTATCAACAGTAAATGTTTTATCCAGAAACAAATTATTCTGCTATAAATTATGTTTAACAGATTCAACTTTCGATTTATAATAGAACGTAAATACTCGATGTTATTGCAACATTTCGAACACTCGTGATTGTTATTACAACTTTCAACGTCTTCATCCTGTGCATGAACTTAGTTCATTTAATTTGCTCAAAATCGGTGCATTTTGACCTCATCCAAATTGAGTTCGGCCCTCCGAGTCACTCGCAACTACAACGTCTTTTTGTTCCAGAAATACTTCAAAGATGGTCTGCATCTTACCAATGAGGATGGAGATTTCGACATTTTTGTACCCAAAAAATGAAGCGGAGCAATTCTTGAACCGTATCCACTAATTTTTTTGTAAATAAATGCCCAACTCTATTTCATTTAGCTGAGTTCTCCTTATTTCCATAATGGTTTTGTAAATACGAGTAGAACTGAGGTTGAAGGAGGGTGTACAGATAGAGTTCTTCAATAGTGACTCCTGGAGGGATGCCAAATAGTTCATCTGCAACATTAAGAACACACAGACATCCTTCACTCCTATTCAAAAGATCAGATAGTGATTACAATATAAATGTATAGAATATGTAACACAATATAACTCTACTACTGAATCAACCACGATCAAGATTGTGGACTTTACCAGCGCTCTCAGTGCCGATTGAAGAAGCTGGTACTGAGTCATTTGTTAATTGAGTACTGCTCGGTTGTTCTAGCAAAAAAGGAGTTCCTTTGTTGGAATTCTCTTGCTCCTTTTGGCTCTGTTGAGGTATTTTATTTTTACTTTTGACACCCTTCTGTTCCGCCTGTAATTTGTATCTAGCTGGTCCCCTCCGGCGTTTTACATCTTTAGCTTTAGAGCTTTTGTTAGATTTAGGTCGCTTATCCACTGGGCTCTCGTCTGATTTTCTAATGGACGGAAGTAAGAGCTGATTTCCAATTGCTGAAACCACAACAGGAAATTATGAATAATTTATTGCGACTGAATTCATGACAACAAGCTAGGCCCTTGATAAATATAAGTAAAACTTCTATTAAACACGTTTATTGCAGAAGATTAATTTGACCAAGCCGCTTTCTTGCTGAACTGTGTTATATTGAATGAATGAAAAAAATTATTTGTATACACCATTAGGAAATCAACTGGTTTATATACCATGGCTTTCAATGCAGTTCAATGAAGATGGGACTAGGTCACAGGTTAATTGACTACCCCTCGGTGTAAGGTCTTGGGCTAGGCTTTGACGAAGTATTTTCTTTTTACGCTTTGCACCCTTGATTGAAGGTAGTTTGCCTTGTGCTAATCCGATCAGACGATTTGTTTCAACAGCTGCGGTGCTTTTGTTTGAGTTTAGCAGTGTAGCTTCCATGCTGGCGTCTGATACTTTAATGGGCTGATTTTCAATTCCTAGAACCAATATTGAAATTATTAGCTAGAATGGGAAAAGTTAACTATTTATTCAAATAGTTATTTTAAAGGTATCATTTAAGAAAGCCCGCTGCAAATGATCGTACAGTAGTTTCTTAGTCCTTAGCTTCAATTTTGATTTGAGAAGACCTCCATTTGTGATAGTAACTATCCCGAACATTTGTGAACGTTTCACGTTTCATTCGATTCAGTGTAAAAACCTATAGAATTGATACGAATGCCCATTCCCCCTTGAAACCCCTTAGAAATACCCTTACAATTGAGGTGGCGATTTGGCTAAAGAATTGGGCCATTGTCAGGCCAAGATTGATTTTTGTTGAAAAAGTGTTGACGGTGGACGAACAATAATTTTTTCATTTGATATTCAGTTTCCACATACCTTGAAACGTATAACATCACATTTTGAGGGGGTTAGAAATTTTTTTCACAAGCGATTACGATGGTTTATTATTGAAAAAATAATAAACCAATATGTGAGTGGTATATAATAAAGTGAACATCTGGTGTCCCTGCACATCCTATCATTCATTGAGATTCTGGAAATTAGACTACCTAATCATTAGCGCAACTTACTTTTACCTCGCAACTGATCATTTCCCACAGGGGAAAAATCCCAACTGTACATCGGTTCTTTAGTCTTCACACATTTTCGTTTCCGGACAGACCTTCTAGCCTGGGGCTTGCTTATTTCGACCATCATTGCATCAGCACCAGCTGGTTCATTCGATGCGCGTTTAGTCCGGCCCTCAGCCACTTGCGTTCCAAGCTTATTAGTGTCTGCAAAGATTAGCAACTAGTGAACAAGGGGGAGAAGTATTGTAAAGGCTTTGAAAAATAGGGTTCTCGTTGCCAAAAAGTGAATTAAATTAATACTCTTGATAAATTGAAAATATTTGACATCATGACACTTACAAGGAGAAAATTCCAGTTGGCTGCCATTGAACGTGAAGTTAGAGAAGGTGATTTACCTACTTTACCCCATTTAATAAAAATTAAAACAAAAATTACCTAACTAATTAATTATTATTAAATTTTTTATTCTAAAAAATTAACTAATTAATTCACAAATTATTACAATTTTTTTGTTATTTGGATGATTTTTCTATATTTTCCCCCAAATAGTTAGCAAATTCGAGGAATCCGTATTATTATAAGGATGAGTCCTCTTCTATCCAGCTGTGTAAAACAAATATTTTCAGCTTTGGACAAACGCTTACCTATATACTATTATCTTTGTTGAATATGCCGTCCAAGTTTTAGACACCACTATCTAAGAACAAGGACAAATGCTTGGGTTTTTGCATGAAAAAAGCATGTACAGTTTAGCTTTTGGAGACAGTAATATGCACTCCCCTTATGGCCTTATGGCACAACTTGGCCAACACAACTTTTGAGAGTACTTAGTCTTATCAAATTCTGTCTTCCAACGTCCCGCTCGCCACGTCAACACCCAGACGATTAAATCGAGTGGTCTTTACATTTTCTTACATGCATGCTCGAATAATTTACAAATAGCGATAATTTTTACTAGTTGCGCAAAAAACCTTCTATAACAAACGTCGATTGTCTGACCAATGCAAACATCCCGTTACTTGTTAGACGAGTCTGCATAATTGCCATAAAATCGTGAGAGTATTCTTCATCAGTGAACTTTTCCGGGCACTGCAAATAGGTGATAACTGATAAACCATAATTCAATATTCGCTTACCCATATACGCAAATGCAAAGGAATGTGGAAATGGAAGACGGAGACGGCACGAGCACTATCACGCAAACGTAAAACACGCTTCTATTTTTGCCGAAGTTGAAACTTGTGGACCCTGAACTATTTGGTGAACCCTGCCCTCTCCGCATTTCACCATGTTGGACATCGACATTGTGTTTCTCGCAGTGGTCTGTAATTTTCATTACTATTACCGAGCATGATATATACTTCAAAAATACGACAGCTCAAATTTAATTATCAAATTGAGTTACGTATTAGAGTTAATTGGACACATCGCTTAACTTTATCACCGTCAACGCAATAATTGATATAAACCTCTTATCAAGCTTATCATAGGAGATTAGGAGAATAACTTTTTGATAAAGCCGTTGTTTATTTTACTATTTTTTCGTTCTGGTTGTTAACTTATGATAGTTGTAAAAAGATAGTTATATTTAAGGTTTTTTCAATCGTCACCATTCGAAACCTCAAACGTAACGTTATGTCCGTATTGAAAGCTAGCAGTTCTCTCTTTTCCAGCACGTTCAGTTTATTGAAAAACGCCGTCAACGCGAGTGCTATTCGGGCGCTACATGTTACAGTCCCCGCTGGAAGCAAAGATGACCGCCGAATAATACAAATCACCAATACGAGAAGAGACCAGGGTACGGAAGGAGAAGGAACGATCAATATCGACAGTATCATAACCGAGTAAGAACCAATTATGTAGAGTAAAGGGCATTGTAACTGATTAACCAGTAGTGGCTTTAAATTATCGTCACAATCAGTTATTTGCGTTGACTACCATACAGAAAATCCTTCATTATTTTGTGTTTTTTTACCTTTTATCGCTACCGAGTGCGAGATGAACCAACGATGCTCGACAAGGCGAAAGAAAACGAAACAATCACCTCTGATTTTCACATTCGTTCGACCAGAAGATCAATAAATTATTCTAACAAAAGAGAGTCATCTCAATTTTGGTATTCTGGTTGGAATAATTGTAATTTCCTGAGAAAAATTTTTCCCAACCGAAAAACAGACTGGTAACTATAGGGGAAAATTCCGTAGCAACGATTGTTATTTGATCATTTTTATTTTTATTAATTCACAAATTAAAAGCTAAATTTTTCGCCTTACGATATAGTTGAAGGGAGTTTTTGAGACCATTCCAACGAGTATAGAACGATTTTAATAGCTTCAGAACTCTCGAGTTATACCGTCTTGCCAAATTTCTGAAAATAATCGAAATTCAACACAAAAGCCGCCATAGCTCGAGAACTAATGAAGAAATCGACCCCACGATGGTTTCATTCGATTAAGCGTTAAAAAATCTATAGAAATTGATTCCAAATACACCTTTTCTGGAAAACGTTGGAAAATACGAATTTTCTTCCCCTCAAAAATACCCTTAAAATTGAGGTAGTCGTTGTCAGGCCAAGATTGATTTTTGGTGAAAATTTCAAAAATGTAGGTTCACAAATAATGTTAGAAATAGTTGCTATCACAAACGGATGGTCATCAATTATAATTGAAGCAATGGAATAATAAACCACTGTAAAATTATTTGCAGCGTTTTTGATATTTACTATTGAACGCTGGAAACATTGGATAAGCAACCATACTTTGTATGTTGGGGATGTTTAGACATAAGGAGGGCTAATCCTTTACGAGAAGGCTTGTAGCTTCATAAAAAAAGCGTTGATACAATTGAGATCGTAATGTGATTCACTTTTCCAGCCAAAAAGATGTCTTCCCAACTGAAAGAACACCGAACATCCTCTTCAACGGCATACCCTTCTCCAAAGTTCCTATCTGTAATGTCAGAGTTTCTAAGAACAACACTATCTTTACCATCAGTGATGCAGTAACAGGTATGATTCAAACTACATCTTCCCGGTAGATATTAAGTTTAACGCCGTCAGAAAACTTAGCATTTTGTATACTCCTACTGTAAGGAGGTTGCAGTGACCACAAATGACAATAATGAGATGTGAGAGTCGCTTATGAGCAACACGCCCGCCTTTATTCATTTCTGCTCAGTTGTATGTACAGGTTTTTTTTCATAAACGAAGAATATAGAAAAATACTCCTACGATTTGCTCTTTTCCACAAGGAAATAGTATTGAACTAAAAATTTATGTCAATTTTACACATCCGTTGTTAGAAGATACCCATTTCAGTTTTCTGTTTCTCCCAGGTGAAGTGCGCTTACTAAGATCGTGCGGAATTGAAGGGTTCAAAAACTCCCGCAAAGGAACTAACGTGGCTGCCCAATCTACAGCTATTACTTTTGGATCTGTAAGTGCGCCCATCTTTCATCCTATTCGATTCTCTGGTACAGAGGTGTTTACAAAGAAATTATTCAACACTGTTTGCTAGCCATGACTCACGTGGAACCTTTCGAAAGATAACTGAACTTGGTATTGTTTTATATAACGACTCTCTGCGTAAAATCATAACATGGTCTTTATGTTTATTTTAGGCAGCCATTTCCAAAGGGTACAACAACGTTCGTGTTCGAGTACGCGGTCTTGGCCCTGGTAGAATGGTAAGTATTCATCATCACCATTGAAAATTTATGTAATATTTTCTAGAATTATTTGTCCAATTCAATACTTTCTTATCTCTAGTTCTAGTCAATTTAAATATTTCACTATTTTCGTTTTTTTCCCACAGGCTGCTATCAAAGGATTGCAAATGGCAGGTATGAAGATAATATCTGTCACTGATAACACGCCAGTGTCTTGGTATCCTCCGAGGCCCAGAAAAGCAAGACGACTGTAAAATAATTCCAATTGTATTTCGCCCAAAGTTAGTTTTCTCTGAATAAAAATCGTTTTAAAATTGTTTTTCAACATTTTCCAGCTTACTGATTATCCAATTTCGTGTCGTTTAGCTGAAACATTTGAAAAAACCTTTATCGCCTAACCAGAGCCGGTTTGACTAAAAATATTTTTAGGCTCATTGATATTTCTTTATTTCATTTTTTAGGAACTAATAATCAAGCAAGTTTGGTAATGAGCACTTATTTTACAATTAGTTGAAAGTAAGGAATATTTTAGACATAGGGGTTAGCAGAAATAAAAGTTCTTCTTTGATCTATATTTTCATAACACAATAAACGTCCACAATTCGCAATAAAACTAGCTCAAGATGTAGTACGAAATCATTCGTTAAAAAAAAACCTATTGCGATGAGCAATATGTTAATACTGAACCTTATGTAAGGTAAGGTCATTCTCTTATTAGGAAAGTATAATACCGGGTAATTAGGTAACCTCTCCTGCGAATTCTTGCATTTTACTGTTAACAAACGAGTAAAAATATATCATTTTATACTCAAAACCGCACGTTACTCTCTGTCAAGTTCATTCAAAAAATTCTTCGTAGGATAATCTCAGGCAAGTCAATAAAAAATTAAATAATTTTAAGAATAAATTGCTAACTTACTGTTCAACATAGTCACCCTACTACTCGTAATTTATTTTTAATCGGGAAAGTCAACAGATTCGGATACAAGATCATCGGTTTTTATACTTCTCCTCCAGAGAAAACTTAGATCTTTAAACTATTAACGACACATTTATACATTATTTTCCTCCTAAACTGGCTGTACATATTCTTGTGAGCTTTCTCGTTAACTTCCAATCCTTAGTCAAACAAAAAACAGCTAAACAAAGATGGGTTGAAAAAATATTTCCACAAATATAACAATAGTTTGTACTTTCACGCTAATAAATTATCCTATTACGCTAATCATCATCTCCCTACTCATCTCAATAACATTGCATAAATCTACAATACATGCGAGCACTATGCAGTGCTTTCCATCGAAACCAGTTAATTTTTGATAATTCATGCGATCAAAATTGCTAATAAAACACTTCGGGTAAGATACTTGCAACAGACAGGTGATTCCGATAATCCTATTCGTATTCTTGCAACAACTGTGCATTTAATTAATAATTATTTGAATAATGGCAATCGATAAAAATCAATACTTAGCACGTTTTGGCGTAGGTAAATCGACAGATTTGGAATTATTTAATTTTCAGGAGCCGGAAAAATGCCCTATTCAGCACCTTAGCAATTTTCATTACTGTAACAAGAAGGCTAGACTCCGTAGGTTTGTGGAAAATGATAGCATGATTGTGCTCGTTTAAATGAAGCTGTTTATTGTGTTGTTTCTCATCTTTCCGCCGCTCAGTTCATGATTCCACTGGTTAACCGCCTATTTCCTTAGCAACCAACAGTTTACTTTCCCTAGTCGCTAGGGAGTTTGACTAGAGATTACAGACATTTGCGTTTTTCGTCAACAGGAGCCTGACGTCGAAGGTTTGTGCGGATACGATATTGTACAATATAGTACCACACAGTTTAGATGAAATAACCAGGTACTTGCTTTAATGGCAAGTCTGGATATGTGCGATATCCAGAGGAACTTGCCATTTCTGTGATATCGATTCAAAGAGGAATTTGCAGCTGAAACGAAAACAAAATATTATAAAATACAGATCAAGTCCAATGAGGATGCGAAGTTGAACTTGGAGAAAATTGATGGTTATTCAAGAATTGGAGCATCACGTGATTAGTGAAACTAAAAGCGATGACTGAAAATAAATTCGTAACAAAATCTATGCAAATGTAATAATAGAACATACACTATGCGTTTCAGTTCTGAAATGGCATCAACGATTCAGGGAAGCACCGGGATAGGAGTTGAAGGACTCGATTTCAACCAGGCCATGGTTCAGTTCATTCCTGCACAGATGACATATTGCCACAAGTTGGACGGAGATGGATCAAGTACATGCAACAGTGAAATTGAAGTTAATAATCGCCCCCTTGCAATAGCAAGTTTAATAATACGCATACACCTCCAGTGACAACACACTCGCAATATAGCAATGCTGTAAGTCATAAGAAACGGATTGAGACTAACGGATTTTTGCGTCGGTTCGGAGCTCGAGGCGGGGTCATCTGGTGTCCCATCTTTACTCGGAAGTGATGGAAGTGGCTTGTCAACAATTCCGTATTGCTCAGCGCTGCAGGGAAGTTAAGAAAAAAGAAATTTTAGCTCACACACACATTTCTATGGATCGTATAAGAAGAAGAAGATATATGACTCATTGGCAGGCAGATTGGATAGAAAAGCCTACAAAAGATGCCTCATCTTCAGAATCAAACTGCAAATTAATGTTATTACAACTGATCAGAGCCTGTAATTATAATCTTCATTGCAGAGTTGATTAGTCGATGAAAACAATCACACCTGATATTACAGAAAGAAATAGTGTAAACGCTCTCCAAGACTCTTGCGGGGTACTCCTTCGCGTATCCATGCCAAAATATGGACATTCTCACTCATCAGGCTACTCCGCGAGAATCTGGATAGGCCTTTAAAGTAAAATGAGAACTGTACACTGTATTGAAGGACTGCTTCACATTGACTTTGATCTGCTCCCAACAGCGGAGGAATTCTTGGCGCGAAAAATGACGCGGGATCAATGGCAGATTCGAGGGATCGGACGGCGACGGAAGAGGGAAAGGCACGTTTTGCATAATAGTTCGAGGAGGAACTTCAACAGGTGTAAATCCTGCTGGCGTCCCATTTTCTATTTCTGTATAATCGCCATTTTCGTCCACAAATCTGCGGGAAAATGGGTGCAATTAAAGAGAGTAAAATTGCATAACACAGTAAAAAGTACATCGAGTGGCAGAAGCGTTGCATTTTGAAGCTATCGTATTTTCAAGGGCTGCATAGGTTTATTCTATTTCTATTTTTTGTCCGCCAGAACTACCATACGATTTCGGTTTATAATCACTTCTGAACAAAATAACACCTTATGCATTTCCGAGTTCTCCCTATACTTACAATTCATAAGGATCGGCTTCTTCATGAGGCGACTGCCCATTGTCGTTCCGACTGACCATTACGGGACCTCCTCTAGATTCAATTTTCTTAGTCTCTTCATGCAGCCTTTTAAAGTAAGTGGGCATTCCATGTACTGTAGCCCATATCAGCATGCTGCTTGGCAGATTAGAGCCTGGATCGTCATAGTAAGTTAAGCTGAACTCAAGACCTTTCTGTAACCAAATGGATAGTTCGGAAATTTATTTTATCACATAGGCCGAACAAATACTCTAAAAATATAGTTTCTGCTATCTTGGATTCAAATCGTGAAAACCAATGATCGAACCAAAATCAAGCAAATTGGAGTAAATTTTTCAAATGATCAAAACCGTTAACTAACCTGGTTGAGAGTCTGATACGGCTTGACAATCAGGTATGACCAGTAGTTCTCCACTCTACAGTTTTCCTTTGTTGGGGGGAAACGGGGATGTTTGGCCGCTTTACTAGCCACGACAATCGTCTGTTTATTATGATCGACCACGTATCTTCTCTTATAAATGTAGTCCCGATTAGAGAACATTTTCTGTCAATCAGAAAGCAACAATTTAATACCATGCCTTAGATTGAATATTGTTCAAATCGGAAGCAAGAACTAAACTCACCGGCCACTTTGCTATCCAGTAGATTAGATCCGAATTCGATGATGGCTCTGAATCAATTATTTCCAGTTTAAGGACGTGTTGGTCCCATGTTTTCCGAGTTTCCAAGTCCAGATAGGCTTGGAGAAAACTGAGCGCGTTGACGTCATCAAAATATCCGTAAACTATGGACCAAAAAAATTACTTTACTTGTGATAGCAATCATAACGACCATAAAAACACTGCAAATTAAAATTATGAAAAGTCTCCATTGACATTTATAAGATGTTTTAATCATTCAGGACTATCCCTATCTTTGAAAGTTTGGAATAATCAATACACAAATTGAAAAGTGTGAAGGATTCATTCTTAGGCCAATTGAACCCTCTTGAATTGAGTATTTCAACTAATCAATCAATTGAACTAAAATAATAAAGCATGACCTAACCTATAATTAATTAAGGAATGGGAAAGGCAATTCAATTAGCACTATAACAATAAAACAATAGTTAAAACTCCAAAAAAAATATTGCTGAATTTTGATGGTTCAAAATCAATATAGAAAACGGATACAAGGGGAAATAACCAACTTTTATAACAGCATAAAGTTTGACTTTGGTGTTCCTGGTTTTGCTTTTTCCATATTGTCAGGTTGTCAAGCGTCACGAATCGCACCCAACATCGTTCTGACAGGAGAAATCGAAGTAGCCCTTGAATAACGATGATGATTAGGTTGATGATTGAATTTGACTGATTATTAAGATCATAATGACGAAAATAATAATACTTATTAACTCACCAATATATTAGAAGAATGTGTTGTTGGTGATGAAAGCAAAAAAAGAAAAACAAAATAAATATATCATTGCGAGACTTCAATTTTAAAAATGCGTCAACTCGATAGGTACTTCATTTTTAAAAAATCAGAACTTCACAGTACGAATTATAACACTTGTACCAATTATTATTGGTGAATAAGAATGAACATAACCTTCAGGATCAGTTGGCAGCGGTTCGCTGCAAAGGGGTGCATTTACAACTTGGTCTTTTAGCTTGTGGCAAATTTCAAGGTCACGGTAGTGCCTGAAAAATTAATAGAAAATTTATCATTAGATCTTGAGTACGCCTTTGATGTGACAAAAAAGAATGTCAAGAAGAAATCAGCGAATTACCGCGCGATTTCATCATCCCTTATTCGTTCCTCGGACCAATTAAAATTGAATACAGTGGCCGAAAGCGAGACGGCTGCTGCTTTTGAATAGCGGACAAAATAACGTTTGACGACTTGAAAGCATCTCCAGAGAGCATATTCTTCGCCAAGTTTAGAATATAGTATTAACAATTGCAGGCCGCGGCGTATTCTGAAAATAAACAAAATGAGGCTAAAATAAAATTAGATGAAACCTGAACTTGAAACCAAAATATAATTCCGAGCACTTTCGCCCATTCGGGCATCCTTAGGGCGACGTGGAACCATAGGGTCCACAGCCCTATGGCTGAGAATGAGTCGCCTGGTTTTTCTCCACTTCACAACCCCCCGACATCAAGAAGGAAAAGTAAAGATAATTGCATCTTGATTATGATTTCATTAGCCGGCCGTGCGTTTTCACCTATTCGGGCATCCTCAAGGCAATGTGGAGGATTTCTACAGAACGAAGTAAAGTGATCTATTTAAATTCAGAATGATGCAGCAAGAAAAAGAAGAACCACGATATTATTGACGTAAGGGTGAGACTGAGTTGTGAAAATAACGCAGCTCTCTTGCCATTTGTTAATGCTAGCACTTTCGCCACTGAAGGCCTCTTCATCTTTTAAAAAGTCAAAACGAACGAACTTTTATCAGCATCACTCCCACAATATCTACTATAAAAGTTGAAATATTGGACAATATTTTACGATTGCAAGAGCAACGAACTGACGTCCTGCCTGATAGGTCAGCAGTCTCGGTATAATTTCAATTGTCTTCGAATAAGTTACAATTTCAATGTACAGCATATTATGAAGAGAAAGCGTAAACTCTACCTATAAGCTAGGACGAATTCTATTTGAGCTCGGCAGTCCCTCACGACACAGACGGTGCTGCTTTTGAAAAATTTCGGAAAATGTCCTGTTTTCCACGCTGTGAACGACCGAGTGGCCAAGATTCTCGGCGAGTTGCTGCCCAAGCGGAGCGATAAAATCGACGATCGGCTGACGCTGAGCATTTCTTGTTCCTTGTTCTAACATGGCACATTAGGCATTTTGAAAGGAAAAACACGTTTCTTGGTTCAGATTATTGTATAGCACGAGAATTTACAGGCGGCCGGAGGAAGCTATAGAAGTCATTTTCACAGGAAGGTTTGAATTGTGGTGCCTTCAAGTTGAATCGAAATAGCTCTTGAATTAATTCATCATGAAATGTGAACGATTGTCGATTTATCTTGAATCGGGAAATTTGACTGTGAGACGTTGCTCTGGCGAAAACCCACATTGAAATCAATTTTATCAGCTGTTCGATTAGATATCGTATCAATTATCTATTATACATTTTCGTACTCCATTGTTTGTCACGTTGAACGGAAAATCTTTTTTAGTACAAGTTGTTATTTGGCTGTTCCGGATAGAAATTAATTTACAATGCGTGATAAACATCTTCTATTTATGTAAAATAAAATACTCCAATAATGTGATACAAAGTATGACCATAAATTACGAACTCTTACTGAAAATCACTTTGAAGTCACAATCGATGACATACTATCGATACAAGATGAAATCGATTTTTCGATCGATGCATATAATAGCTTAACGATGTTTATACTCACGGCTACTAAATATAACGTTATTTTATTTTTCAAACAGTTTTTCATACCTTGGTAATATTAGGTATTGAATTTTCGAATGGTTGCGCATTATACGCGTTTTTCTAGGAATAATTAATTATTCCATGACTACATCATACTAAATCACTTTGATCGTTATATAATTTCTGAAAATTGAAAGTAAACTTAATTAGGAACCACATCATTATTAGAGATGGGTAAGTGAAGTCAAATGGAAAGTAGAATCGCGATGTTGGACATTTTCACAGAATCGATTCAACCTATCGATTGTTTCATGCCCACCTGCTGTTCTTTTGCCCGCCTCTTGTCCGCAATCCTTTCCCACGCAAGCATTCGAAGTGCAGAACCGTGGAAAGCATCCAGATCTCACCGACGTCGTTTTCTCTTCAGTCTTCCCGTGTCTTCCTATACTCGTGGACGTTCGTTGTCGGTTACGTGCTGGTTGTTCATCAGGCCTGTTCTGTCCGTTGGGTCTTTCATTCCTCGAAACTTTGTGATTTATTCGGCAAGGTGAGCATTTTTGAGCTATATTTAGCGCGGTATTTGATTTATTCAAACACAAGACTTTCTTTATAAATCGCCTGAAATTGATCTCGTTCATCATTCATCGTTATGAAAAGATTAATATTTGAACTGCCTGGTTCAACAATTACAATTACTCTAGAAAGCTGTTTTTATTATTATAATTTTTTTTTATGACGTATTACAGTAGTTGTACACAGTATTCGTGCTTTTCGCTACACACTACACAGTGATTCTACAAGTGAACTATGCCGGGGGCTTCGCCCTTCCCCCTCCCCCCATTCTCTATGAAAATACATTACAGTCATCGATGGTACGTAATCTAGGAAAAATTGAAGGGCCAAAAAGTTAATCGATTTTCCACCGTAATATTTTCAAAGTGATTATCGAATATGGTGCACAATTTAATATTCTATCTTTCGATTCGAGTGGGCGTCAGAGTAATCCTACACATCTAAATCAGGGATCTATTCGCATTTTAACTCTCTACAATTTTTATAATCGTTCATCAGAATCTCATTTTAATAGTCATCCGTGGAAACCTAAGAAAAAATTCCCGAAAAGGACGGTTTTTTCAATGCGTTTCAAATTTAAACAAAAAATGTCGATGTGAGCAACATTTTTTATTTTGGTTTATTATTATAATAAACCATTATAATCGCTCATGGTAAAAATGTTTCAACACCCCTCAAAATTTGATTTTTTCACGTTTCAAGGTTGTTACGTTGCATCGAATATCGAATAAAAAACTTCTGTTCGTCCGCCGTTTACACTTCTCTGACGGATTTATAAGAGCTAGGTAAAAAATGAAATCTTCCCCAAAAATCAATCTTGGCCTGACAGTGGCCCAATTTATTAACCAAATCACTACTTCGACTTAATGAGGTTTTGAATGGGAGAAAAGTCGTATTTTTCTACGTTTTCCAGAAAAAGGTTTTTATCGCGGGCTAAAACCTCAGTGGAAATCTGGAAGATGACGTCTCAAATTAAAAAAAAAAAAATATATTGGTGTAAATCTAATTTAATTGATTTTTCCGCCGATGGCTTTCTTCATTGAGAACAATTTTGTCCACCCAAATACTCCCGAAGGCTCTCGATAATGATTATACCTCTTCTTTTCTCCTTATTCGCGAAATCAGTAGACCTATCCTCGACATGATTTGCGCCTTCGTTTGATCACGTTTATTCTTCAGGTACCTATTTTAGACATACCTATTGCTTTCCGAAAGATCATCGGTCGGTAGAACATTTCACCTTATTAGCCCAGAGGAAGGGCCTGAGGGGCAGCAATGAGGATGGCACCGATTCCCGACCGTGGCCGGATATGGGGGACGGGAGGGCCCTGTGGAGGAATTAGTAATTGTTGCTAATTAGCCGCTACTTCCACTGGTATTTTTAGGTCGAAGGGCTTTGCCCTCGTTCCGTAGTTAATGCGTTGTTTGAATTTTTCGTAGCGAATTTTTGCCGAAAATGATGCTATTCGGCTCGTTCTAAAAAATCGACCGTCGAATTTTGACACGAAACACATGAAAAAAAAATCTGTTTTGCGCATCAAAAAATCGAATTATTGTGAAAGAAAAATATTGTATGTATTTGTGTCACTTCGAGCGATTTGTAAGCTCTTAGAACGTAATTTTCGATAGAAAATCCTGATTTTTTTCTCGCCAGAAAATCCTTCATGGCAAAATTGAATTTACGAGTTCGTAGGCCAGCCGGATGGAAGCAGAGGATAGCATTTAAATTTATTTTCGGCTTTTCGAAAAATAGAAAACCATCAAACTCCGATGTAAAGTGGCACTGAGGTATTGAATTTTAACTATTTTTTCGCATTGAATCGAATAAGACCGTAGCGGGATCAATATCTTCAATAGATCTCACGTTATCGCTGTTCTATGGAGATTTTTGGATAAATTCATACGTACTATGTATCTATGATATTAGTAGAGTACTCGAGTGTAAACACCTCTCTGTATTCGTTATCATGATTCTTGTAACAATCCCATCTATTATAATACTCTGGAAAAATTCACTCGTTTGCTTAGCACGAATGGAATTTTGTCATTCGGATCGGTTTCTTGGTAATTGGTGGGTTGTAAATTCTAGCACCGCAACTCGTAGTTGTATTTGTACATTGAATTAGTATGGTAATTAATAGTTCTGTACTGTATTCGCCATTGATAGAATCACTTGGTTCATTATTAATAATACCTCACAAAAAAATTTCTAATCCCTCCCTCAAAATTTGATGTTTTACGTTTCAAGGTATGTAGAATCCAAATATCGAATAAAAAAACTCTATCCGTCCGCCGTCAACACTTTTCAGATGAAACTATAAAAGCTGCACAGTTGAAATTTTCACCAAAAATCAATCTTGGCCAAAAAATAGCCCAATTTTGGGAGGGGGGTTTCAAGGGGAGATCCGTATTTTCAAAGGTTTTTTTTTGGAAAAAGTGTGTTTGGTCTATTGATTTTTGGACGCTGAATCAAATGAAACCATAACGGAGTCGATAGTTTTAATGGTTATCTTTTAATAATAGAAATTTGAATATTTATCTTTCAACTAGATAAATAAGGAAAATAATAATGATTTAATTTACGTTTTCGATTTCCAGCTCGTGTGACAGATGACATCCATAGTTCTGAAAATTTTCAAATCGTTCGGACTAAATTCCAATATGAATTCCATTTCGATACAACAGCTCATTTGGTGCTCACTTATATTGTCAATCTGGCGTCATAAATTCAAAAATTGGCTCTAGACGCCGGATTTGAGCGATCTATCTAGGGGATGTTGCGGTAGTTTCTGTCTGAGCAGGCTGTCTGCAACAGGGGATTTAATTCGCAGACGGTTCTATTGATCTCCATCCCCCTGAGTCACCTCGCTCCTGCATTCAATGCGAATCCAACTGTCTGGGGAGGGGAATCACGTTACATGCAGGCTCCCAGACGAGCACTTCCTGAATGTCGAGCTTTGATGTGTATATTTGGACGCTTTATTCAATGCTGGGGATTGAGCTCTTAATTTTCGTTTTCCGCCAAGAACTTGTTCTTGAGCTAGTAGTACTCGAGTAGAAAGCTACAAACAGCTCGACCTGTCACGTGTTCTGATGGCCGGTGTTCTGATGAAATGACTTGATGACTGAGTGGCTATTACAATTATTTGTTGCCTGATCAGTCAGTTTGAGGGAGATTATAAACAATCTTTCGTTCAAGATGAATTTCGTCGCTTAAACACCAAATATATGCTATAAGACTTTTTTTTCTTTTTTTTTTTTGTTAAACAAAAGACTTTGACTATAAATGAAGGCGATGAGTGTGCTGTAACGGAAATATTGAATAATTTCAATTTATGAGAAAAAAATGCTGGAATGATTGAACAGTAGTTTATTATTCCTTCGCTTCAAGAAGACAATTCATTTGAGATAGTTACTATCCCGATAATTCGTGAACCTTTACACCTAGCATCAGATAGGTGACTATGAAGGGAAAATCAATAGCAACTATCGTAATTTTAATGATTTTTATTTTTCTCAACTATCTACTTAATTATCTAAATAAAATTATTCACCCAACGATACAGCTTAAGAGAGTGTTTGACGAGCATTCCAGCATTTACAGAACGTTTTTTTGCCTCTCATGAATAGTTGAGAAAATATAGTTATAACATGTTGGTGTTTAAGTGACGATTTATTCTTCCAACGCTTTCGCCTTTGGCCTTATTAGGGCTGGCTTGCCAGAATTATTGACTGATTATCGCATAATCATTCCTCTCTTTCGATGTTATCTATGGAATATTTGATTGAATTTGGTGTTGACTGTCAATAAGAATGTTCACCGGATTTTTGCGTCATACCATTTATGGACGCATTCTTGACCATCCGAATCCGCTACTGTTTATTGGGTATTGACCTCATTGCCTTGTCACGTATTTCGAATTTCTCAGAAGCTAACTCAATTTCTATTAGGGTTGGACACGTGTGGACGTTATTATGGCATTCGCCCAATATCGCACGCTACGCGCGTCTAATAATAATCTTTATCATGCTGTTAGCTCAATTATTCCGACACTCTCCGTTTCAATGAGTGAACTGCGATAAGTTTACCGAGATAAATAGTTTTCTACATAAAGGGTGAAAAGTATGGAAATATTCTGACGAAAGTAATGACGTTTTTCATTTTTCGGTGAAGAATTGAAAATTTAATTCATTTCAACTCGGTTGTAAGCTGTGCGTTGGAATCTCCATCTCGAAGATTAAATCCTCGTCGGGGTTTTCGGAAGTCTGCCGCCCGTTATAAACATCAGTGTTTTTTTTTTTTTTTTTTTTTTTTTGTATTTCGGAGAATTGTCTGAATTCGACTCGCATTGTGCGTAGCCTTCTCTGTTAGCTAGGAAATAATTACCGAAATAGGGCATGTTCATTGAAACTTCGGTCTTTCCCTGCTAGGAGCCCTACTAATTGCTATGAACTTCCCACAGACCCGAATAGGCTCTTCGGTCGCTTCTATCTTCAAACTGATATTTTGGCGAGCTATGGAATTGTTTTCAGCTTCCCATGTCTACCGTAAAGAGATTACTAATTTTTCAAGCCCTTCCGTGACTAAGATCTGCTGACTAGATCGGTTTTGAGATGGAAAAAAGCGATGAACGCCGGTTTTCGAGAAGGCCCGAAATAGACAGTAATTACTATCGTAATTGCGACGCTATTCGAGTCGTAAAATCTTCGTGATTCATTGCTCAAACGACCGCTAACTGACGATTGTTCTCAGAACTGAAGTATTCCATCATTCAAGAATTGTTTTTACTGAAATTCGGGTAATAAATCTTGTCTCTCTCCGCGTTTTAATTTATTCGAGTTCGCAATTAGCTTTTGAATTACTAAACCAGTGGAGTGCATAGATCACCAAGTACTCCTTGTTTGAGTAGGCGAAAATGTATACCTAAATTATCGAGAAAAAATGAGAGCCATATTAAAGTTGTGAAACTTGGAAAAATAGAGGTGTAAGAAGAATTAACATGAACAATATTCCGAGCGGCCTTGAAGCCTTAAAAATTAAAACGGCCGTGAAAAATTAAATCTTAGGAAATTAACTCAATTTAAATCTTAGGAGAAAGTATTTCTGTGTATAATAGTATAAATGTTTTTTTTTTCCAAATTCTCTTCCGTTCTCACTTTGACTGTTAGGACGATAACGATATAGGTATATTCATTTATTATTCCTTGGATTCAATAATGATGTAAGAGGACCATCCATTTGTGATAGTAATTATTAATTAAGTAATTAGTAATTAAACATTGGTCAACATTCCCACTAAAAACAGATTGGAACCTAACAGATTTGAAATTCCAAAGCAACTATGGTAATTTTAATCATTTTTATTTTTCATATTAAAAGCTAAATTATTCGATCAACGGTACAGCTAAAGATAGTGTTTGACGACCATTCCAACGAGTATTGAAAAATTTTTATAGCTCCAAAAATTCTCGAGTTATATTCGAAAATCTCGATTTTACTCAAAAACTGCGATAACTCGAGAACCATCGAAGCTATCGACTCTCCGATGGTCCAGCAATTGCCACACAGATAAATAAATTCATTCATTGAAAGATTTTTATTTAACTCATTAGGTACTATTATTTTAATTTATGCAAATTATATGTTTGATAGTCTAGCTGATTAGAGTGATCATTGGGATAAGAATCGATGCACCTTCTTTATCATGAATGAGTTGAATTTTTCACATTTTTCAACTTCAGTTGGATTGCTATCTACTGAATTATTCATTCGAAGGAGTCAATAAATGTTTCAATTATGAGCCTTCGGAAAATACCGCTGACCTTCGAAATTGGAATGCTCCTAATTTTTTCTGCACACGTCATGCAACAGACATCATGAAAATACCTGTAAGAACGCAGCTCTAGCCTTGAAAACGGCCAATAGCTCAAGATGACTCAAGAATATTAGTCTTTTTCGTATTTTTCTTCCTCAGAACAATCGCTGTTCGCAAACAGATTCGTGAGGTCACCAGGTTGACTGATTTTATGCAGAAATGACTGAATTGTCAGCATACTAATTTTTTATGTCACCTATGAGCAATATTATGACCATGCATTCGCCTTTTCATGGAATCATGCCACTTTTTGACCAACGAGAGTATTGCACTATGAACTTTTCCAAATTCGATTCTTCAGACGGTTACAATACATTTACAACGTGGAAGTAAAATTCGTGGAATAATTTGACCCTTGACTGAAATATTTTTCTGGCGGACTGAGGTACGATTCGTAAAGAAGAATGACAATGATTTTCTCTCCAAGACAACCTAACGGTTGCGGCTTGTTTAGGTCAGTGATTGCGACAGAAATAGAGGATATTTTAGCGTCGGTGGGATCGCTGGCCAACCTTGGCACACGAGACCGTGTTTTGTGAGTGGGAAAAATATTCGTTACAAAATATCAACTGCGGTCTCTGCGACTTTCCTATAGTGGCAGAAATTTTTCACCCGGTAGCTAGAAATTTCGGTGCTCTTTAGGTCAGAAAATGCCTATTATTTGCCTGTAGTTGGAATTGTGATAATCTCAGTTGGAAAGTCGTAATTTAGGAATAATTATTATTCCTGACTGAAAATTACAAGGTAACGGAGAAGTATTAGCGAGGAACTCACGTAAAAGGTGAAAGAGGAAGGAATGATAAGGAAAGGACGACAAGAATAGTGCTAAGCTTGTATACGAGCGATTGGCGTGCGACACGCTATCCTTACACATGATGCATCCGAATCGTGTAATGATTATCAGCATCTAAGCAGGAAAATTGGTCTTATTTCAACCTAGACATTTCTGGTCCGTTCAGTTATACTTGGTGGAATTTTCAAGGAAATTTTTTTATCGTCGAATTAGAAGTTGAAATAAATTAGAACCACGATGAAGTAATCGAAATGGTCTTCATTGATGACACAGCTTTTAGTTTATTATTCAATAATAAACCATTGTGATCGCCCAAGAAATGTTTTTTAAATAGCTACCTCAATTTCAAGGGTATTTTTGGGGGTTTTAAGGGGGGATTCGTATTTTCAAACGTTTTTAGAGCAAAGGTGTGTTTTGTATCAATTTCTATAGATTTTCGGGCGCTGAGTCAAATGAGACCATCGCGGGGTCGATAGCTTCAATGGTTCTCTCGAGTTATCGCAGCTTTCGTGTAGAAATTGGGAGATTTTTTAGAAATTTTGCAAGAAGGTGCTCTCTTCAACTGTCCAGGCGAATAATTTCGCTTTTGATTTGAACATTAAGAAAAATAACAATGATTAACATGACCAAAGTTGCTACGGAGTTTCAGTTACCAATCTGTTTTTTGGAACGTTCACAAATGTTCGGAATAGTTACTGCAAATGGATGGTCTTCTTACATAATTGATAAATCCAAGGAATAATAAACCACCATACAATAGTTAGCAAGGTTTTTTAAAAATCTATTATCGAAGAATTAAAAATAACGTTGAACCATCCACAGAATGTTCTAGTCACCTTTCGTGATCATGTTTCACAAATAGCCCTATTTATTCTCCGCTGGTTGAAAAATCATCGTTTACACACGTTCAGGTTTGTTGAGCAATCGTCACCTGTTGACAGCAACTGTTCAAACGAAACTGATCACGTATTTAGGTTGACTCGCCAAGTTGACGCCTGTAATGGCAAGCTCCCCGTTTACGGTCTTCGAATGGCTTAACATTCCCATTTAACATTCACTTGCATTTTCCTTTTGTATCAGCGATTGAATAACTTTGGAAAGCGACGTGTCGATGACACGTGAACTATAAGAACTTGAGACGCTATATTTCTGGGATTTTTACGGTCGATTTTATTTTATCTATTTAAATAATATGTTGTGCGAGGACGTGCAATTTTTCATGGCTCATGGGAGCGTCCTGGGCGATCCTTGCGTGCTAGTCAATCGGCAGCTGTTCGTTCGGAAATATGAAACGCCCGCTCTGAAGGTGATCGCGGTTCGGCCATTGTGACAGTCGACAAAGAGAATCAGTCATGGCCTCATCTCCCTGCTCCATCTGTTGTCCATTGTCCTTCAGAATGTGCTTTTTCCACTCAACATTCTGAACCGATGGCGTTTATTGTTTCGATTTGGCTATCCGAGCTAAAATCAACTGTGGCGCTAATTTTATCGAGGCGTTAAACCGTTGCGGATTTAAAAAAAATCAGTTCAAGAGCTTCTCATTCGAATTTGTGAGGAATAAACACGTTTCGGACAATTGGCTATTCGGGTTGTATTTAGATCTGGCTCTTAGCCATGCTTGAATACCTTCTTGAGCATTATTGGGAGCTGAATCACGCGATTCATTGCTAACGCCGAACGATTTCGTACTTCGATGCGAACGCCTGAACGTACGAAAACTAAAAACTAAGGTCAGAAGTAAGGGGTAGGTAAGGTTAAAAAGTTTGCGAGTTGAAGAAATATAATTTTTCGTCTATACATTGTTTTTATTTTGTATATCTGTTCTAATTTTTATTATATTTTTTCACTCGAGAATTTTTTCTTATTTCGTTTTTTAAATTATAGAATTTTTTATAGACAGAAAATAGTTAGAGGGATTTTTAATTGATTAATTATGAAGAGCTGAAGAAGGAGGTTGAAGGTTGACGTTTTAGGTTGAGTTAGAATATTGAGGTAGAGGTTTAGATTTTTATAAAAATAAGACGGCAACTTGAGATTTGAAGTGATTCTATTACTGACAAAAAAATTAATAAATAATATGATAAGAAGTGTAATCATGAGTGTAAAAAATCCAGTGATCAATTACCATATTTTTTATTGCACTGATCTGATCAAATTTCTTATATATCACCACCTACTTTTGAAGAAGAAAAAATTCACTATCGGTTTCTCGATTCCGATTGAAATATATTTCCCTATTCGAGCCAGTTAATCGTTTTTTATGTGAGATGCGTGTGATTTTCCAACTTGTTGGCCAAGTCGACTGTTATCGCTGATGAACCATGCGCATCGAAATGGCTTGTCTCACCACTCCCTCTTTTTCGCGTTCGGTCACGCTCTGTATCTCATATTTCTGCGATCTTCACTTCTCTTGACTGCTTTCATTGCCAATATTTTACGAGATTTTCGCCTACTCGGTCGTTAAGGACAATCTAAACGACCTATTGTTCACCTGTTCGATAACAAGCTCAAGTTCGAAACGAATAATAATCAGCATTGCTGTCCTTCCGTGCTATTTAAATAATTTTGTCTTCTTACGCGTATCAAGGCGTTTTCGGACATTCTAATGTGGGTTTTCTTTTAATGTGGGTTCAAGGGTTTTCTTTTACAAAATAAATAAAATAAAATACAGTAAAAATTTAAGTAAAAATTCTAAAAATATAATATACTCAAAAAATGAAATAGATGAACAAATGTAAAATCGGTATATAGCAAAAGGTATCTGAGGAGAAAAACAACCAGTGAAATATTTCCGGTTTGGAAAATAATTGCGAGTTTAGTTAATAATTATTTGGACATTCCTTGCTCGAATTTTTTAATTCCAAGTTCTTCCTTTTGATTAATATCACGATGGATTGTATCTTCTGTTTTTTCAGATGTCGTTCGGCATTTTCGCGGCTGTGGTGGCGTTCCTCGTCGTCGGTTCCGAAGCTGTCCAGGGCCCGTGCACATTCAAAAATGTCTCGATGATGAGCGGAATTACCCAAAAGCCAATTGTTACTCCGTCCAACTGTGGTACAGTTATGCTCAACGCTTCAGAACTTTCAGCTGAACCTAACATAATCCTCCATTCAGTCAACGAAGCGGTGAGTGCTGAAATTATCAGGATTAGCCAATCAATAGTAAACGGTTTGATAGTTTTATGCTACTAGCAAATAAATGCCACCAAAGTATATGTACTGAGTCGCAGATTTTTTCCGCAGCAAGAGAAAAACGAAAGATACACATTTATGCTCCTGGAGGAAATCCCGGCTGTTCGAGATACGTTTAAACTTCGTTGGTTGGTGTCACATGCAACTGTAAGTACCAGAAAAAATTACGTTCATGTTCAAGTATTTTTTTCTTCCTTCCTTCTTTATTGTTTAACTCTGAAATCAAGAACAACTGAGGGAGAAGAGAATTGAACTAATTGCAAAATGTACTCAGCGTGTATCGACTTTTCTGCCACTACCAACTTCGCCGCTATTATTGTGAAAATTTAGCGGACAAAGGAACGGCATTTTTTCGACATTGACAAAGAATGTGCTAATGAACCGAACTAGTTGTGCAAAATCTCTGAGAAAACGTGAAGAATACTTACAGTCCGTTATTTCAGTCACGGACCATAAACGTAAATGTATCATCATCTGAGAGAGTAAAGAAAGAGTATTTTGTGCAGTTCAATAACCAACAATGGGGAAATTATTTGAGTTTTGAAATTTGTGGATCTTTGATCCAGTCTTTCTCTGGCAGAATGTCTTCAGAACGGTTAGAAATATATTCGAATTAAAAATAAATTAGGGGTCTGGACGTAAATATCCATAAGTAGACAAAAAATGTGAAATGGGTCATCGGTCAAAAATAGTCATCGTCAAATTGATCTTGTTAAAAATCAATCTTGCTCTGTTCGAGTATCATGGAAACTCATTATTGTTATGTTTTAGCTAATTCAGATTCTATAGGCCTCTCTTTGACATTATAAGAGAGGCGCCGACTCCAAAAGCGACTATTCTGGAGGCGATTGAGAGGTGAAAAGGAAGATAGTTTAATAGTTTAGTACTTGAGAAATAATTATTTTTTATATTATAGCGGTCCAATCAATCAAGACGTGGCCATGTCAATAAGATTAATAAAGTAGCCATTAAAATGTGTGGTGATTGAGTTGCTGTGAAGTGGGACATTTTTGTTATTTTTTCTTTTACAAAGTTTTTTTTTTATAGGCAAATAATTTTGAAGTCGGTTTTAGTTTTTCTATTTTTTTTTTCACTATCTCATTCGATGCTGGAAGCATAATTTTTGTTTTTCTGCGCAACTTATTAGTTTTTCGAAGTGTCAGTGGCGTAAGCGCTCGAGCTCGGAAAATAAACAATAACTAAAAAAGAAAAAAAGGATTGGAGCAAGATATGTACAATTATAAACAATGTAATATATTTGATCAGAAAAATGCAGCTCATGGTTAGAACGTATTCGATTGCTTCCTAACCGGCTTACGTATTTTTCAGCCTCTGAAGAAATCGCTCACAGCCAATCTGACTCGAATTGAATTCGCTAGTAAGAGATTGAAAATTACACATAACTTTTTGCATGAAATGCATGACTATTTTGTATAATAAATATTCATTTGCCCATCTCACTATCTAAGAACGATTACACATTTCTGACAAATATTTGCCTGGTGTTATAAGAATTTACCATTGCCATTATCTTCGACCAGCATCTTCTTCAAACATTTCTTAATGCCATCAACGATTTCGAATTGTGTGATATTATTGGCAGCATTCTGTTCTTGTGATCTCACAGTTACATTTCTCTATTTTCAGAATACAATCCGCCAAAAGCTGATACTGTACGAACGCTCAAGATGTTCCTCTTCGTTTACAAAGAGAACAAAAATATCGGCAGCCCTGGCCTCGTCGGTCTAGGTGGAAACGACCTTGAGTTTTTCGCTCCTCAAAAATGGGTGTCCCAGAACCATAACATCGTCCAGGATATAGTTAGTTTTATTGTATATTTCGCCTATTTCTGTACCTTTGAATCGCGCTTAGTTCGCCTAGCTTCTGTATTAAAGCATCTTAGAGCAATAATTGTGTTATAATAGGTTTGAAAATCATCGGTACTTAGCGAAAAATTACTGATCATTGGAATTCTCCATTGAAGTTTGGAAAAATTCATACCCACAACGGGAGGCAATATTTTGTGTTGAATTTATTGAAAAAATCTTAGTTGACAATGTTGTAATAGAAGTTAGTTCGAGTTTTACCTCATTTCATGGCAAAAGTATACTGGTACGGTTTGAAAAATATTTTATACCTATAGTAATAATTGTACTCGAACGCTTAAAATTCATCGACATTTTTCGAATACTTCGTTCAAAATAATTAGCCATGATGTAACTTTTGAATCATGAATGACAATCGATTTTACTGCCAACAGGTTGGAGGAATCGAGTTCCGCGTAGCGCCAGTTCGTGCTCAACCTGGACATTCAAACACACAGTGAGTGAATTTAAACCAGCAAATGTCTAGATGAGCTAGTAATAAAATGTCTGTGCAACCCCAAGGATCTATTTTTGCCTAACCCTTTCGTAGTAATACCCGTTGGGCATCCCAGCCTCCCGGAGGAAGGTTAGGATGTCCTTCCCGACAGCACAAGAGATCTGATGAGTTTCTGGAACCTCATGGCTACAACTGCTAGACTATGACAGAGGATGTGTTCCGACGTCTTCATCTCCACTTGGCAGAGTCAGCATTTGACATCCCCTGACTTGCCTTGTTATTGAGATTGTATCTCAATAGAGCGCGAACACATTCCCGTTTCTTGTCCTTTCATGATTTGTCTTAGTTTTCCTATTTATAGTGGACATCATTTGGTAAATAATTTTACTATTTTCCAAGCAGTTTTTATTCCCATTTATAAATTTTTCCAGCGGTGGTCCTGTCTCATCTATTCCGATACCGGCACAACCTGGCTGGGCGCCTACTGGACAAACCTATCCTGGCCAGCCGCAACCTGGACAAGCTTATCCTGGGCAGCCTCCGCATCAGTACCCAGGTCAGCCTCCGCACTCATACCCGGGTCAACCAGGGTACCCTCAACCTGGACACAACTACCCAGCTCCTGCCCCACCACCACAATCTCAGCCCCAGCCGACTGTTGTCAACAACTACTATGGGAAGCAAAAGGATGAGAAGAAAAAGAAGAATAACGCAGCCAACGCTTTCCCAATGGTTTCTCTAGTCGCAATGTTGGCATCAGTGGCCATTTTCAGGTTGTAAACAGTCTAGATTTAAAGCAGGATCATTATCTGTAGAATGTCATCTAATCGGCTGTCAAAGTGTGAACATTTCCAGAAATTTTCATGTTAAAAGTTTTATCTAGTAGTTACAGTTACAGTTGAAAAACAACAAGAGAACGGGGCAAATTGCAATTGGATAGGTAAGTAAGTAGCGTTGAGAGGAGGATAACAACCATTTAGAAAAAAATTACTAGTAGTTTTTCAATAGATTTCCCTCTCTGCTTATGTTTTTCACTTGAACTAGCTGGCCGAAGGATGACATTCGATTTCAATTTTTGAAAAGATTAAAAGACTCGAAATTTTCTATTGCGTATCCCCTCTCTCCCGTACAGTATGGTAAACATTTCCAATTTTTCAACTTTTATAAGCAAACTTTTACTCATCGAGGGAACTAAGTATTGAAAGCGTTTGTACTTATCTCTTGCGAGATTGAGGTCGTACGTGTTGTCCTTGCATGGTTTTTTGGTGTCGTCTGTATTTCTAATAAGCGAATAAGCTGTAAATAATAATGAACGTCCCTCGAAAAATGTGTTTTCTTTAACCCACCAATTTACAGCCGCTCTGCAAGATATAATGCTCGTTGAAATCAATAGAGCAACTTTGAGGGTTTTTTCAATGTTGTTTTCGACTATCAAAACTATTGACCTATTGACTTTAGGCAATAGAAAATAAAAGAATATTATGCTGGCCATTAGTGGTGACCACGACAAGCGCACCAAATTTCTCGTAAGAATTTCAGCATCACTCGGACTTGGAAACCGATAGATGAGCGACTCAAAGGGCAAATAATAATAAAATACTTTATTAAAAACTTGAAAAGAATCATAACAGAGATCGAACCTTTTCGTTATCTACTTACAGTCCTACCAACTGCACGACTTGTGGAATGCCATATTTGCTTCACTTTCGGATAGTGAACTTACAAAATAACACCAATTGCCGGAGATCTTGAAATGAAATTTCAAATTGCATAATATCTGAATCCAGCTTGAAAAGTCCGCATACTTTCTCGGCTTGGTAATTTCATTGTTTTTACTAAACTTACTCAATTAAATGGAAGTACGACTAATTTATGGAAATTAACGTTGGGTTTCATATTTCACATGTGCAGGTTTTACAAAGGCATTTGGGCTTTTCAAAGTTAACATAATGTCAAGGCCCGGCTATCGATTCATTCGGTACAAGTAATTATCGAAGAATTTCGACCGAAAATTTAGGAAGTAATTCAATATTGCGAATTCCAAAGAACTCAGCCAATTGGTAATTTTCATATAAAATTAAAGGATTGTATAAACTTATCATTTGTAAACATAACAAGAATAATCAACACAAAAAGTTTTTCCGAAATATTTTGATATAAATCAGTCAAAGGCTCAAAAATATTTTCCTTTTTTTCCAATAAAACACAACAAATGCCGACTATCAATTCTAGATCACACAAGATATAAACGAATAGGAGGCAATTTTTATTATAAAACGAACAATT
This sequence comes from Tupiocoris notatus, assembly GCA_037159825.1. Classification (NCBI taxonomy): domain Eukaryota; kingdom Metazoa; phylum Arthropoda; class Insecta; order Hemiptera; family Miridae; genus Tupiocoris; species Tupiocoris notatus. The sequence goes on from JASJUZ010000582.1 coordinate 150,849, forward strand.
TCAAGTAAAGAGACAACTTTTTGATAATATAAAATATTGCGATCCCAGAATATCCCCCAGGAAGTTCGACCTTGCTCGCCATCTTTATTGGAATTAATGTTACACATGATATCATTTTAGAAACAGGTAACAACCCCGTGTCGAAAAAATTGAACGCAGTTTGATAGAACCGTTATGGTAAATGTTAGGGGAAAATCACCGCTTCTCTTCACCACTTTCGATTGAGTAAACAAAATATTTGCTCTTTGTTTTCCCGTAATGACGCCGTTAGTATTTCTGTCAGCTCAATTCTATCAATTCCAACATGACGGTTGCAATGGTCGACTCAACAACACAATTAAACAGAAAAATTGGCCTTAGCGTTCTTTTATTTCTTCTGATACACGATGAGGGGATGAATTTGAAATATGATGCGAACCATTTACAGTGAGGCGTTTAAAACTATGTTTTTAATGGTTGAACAATTTGCTTTTAAAATTCCTTCGATTATCTACAATATAGGATCGGGTTATTTTACAGTGTAATAAAAATATTTACAATTAACAATAAGGTCGAATACGATTTCGGTAAAATATGCATGTCCTCAATATAGTACAGTATTTACAGATTGATCGAATTTTCTAACCAATTCTTTGTTTTCGTATCAAACTAAACTTTCTTTTTTACGTGTATTCCTTTCTACGAGTATAATTTATATCATGAATTGTGCATACGTCAAAAAGGCAGAACATGGAATATTTAAGATTCGAAAAAACTTGAATTTGTGCGATTTCACGTCGTTTATCAGTCATTGTAGCCCGCTCTGGTCCGTTTTTTCATCTCGCAGGCTCATGGCACATAACTATCGTTTTCACGCATAAAACAAAATTGGAATGCAACGCTTCGAAGAGGAACAAGAAACTAAAGTCACGCAGCATGACTTGATCGGCGAAATGTTTCCACTCCGCAGAAATAACTAACCGTTCTTTGTCAATTACCGCATTTCAAATAGAAAGCTCGAAAGCTTGGCTCTTGAGATAGCTGATCTCAGAGTCTACACAAATTGTAGACCCTGCGCTCATAAAGTTCGCTCGTAAAATTCCACTGAATGTTTTCCCAACTTCTGCATTTCTGTCGGCGTTAATAATGTGAACATTGTGCGTTTCAGAACGATATCTCTACTATCATAGTTTCTTCAAGGAATTGTAAGCTTTTCAAAACAATTTATGTCGTTATTTATTTATTATGCCCATTGCAGTTGCCACAAAAATGTTGTAACTTCCACAGAAACTTTAGTGGGAAAGGAAACAGGCGAAATTCAATTAAGGTTGATTAAACTGCAAAATGAATAAAGTTCTGTGGCAGCCCAGGGGTTCATGGAAAAATAAACAACTATAGCGCAACTCAATAGGGCAACTCATTTGTCTCGCTTATTTCTCAAGAGCCAAATATTTTGCGCACGGAAGAGATGCCGATCGGCAACAGTAACAGTGTGCGCCAGCTTAGTATAACAATTAACAACAAAAGATCCCAAGACTATCCTGGTTAGGCTGAAAGAAACTTTCAACCATCTGCATCTGAGCAACTTGTACGTTACAAATTAAATTCAAAATTCGCAAGGAACAAAAAGCACGATTACGAAAATCTTCCAAACATCGATTCGTAACAATCGAAAATAATTTGAAGCATAACTATCGCTTCAACATTTTTTTTACCGATTATCGTGCCAAACATTTAACGCATTTTCAACATGATCACAGTTTTTCTAATGGCCCAGCACACTCGAGAGTCAATTATTAACAGCAAATAAATAAAATGGAAAACTTTATTTTCAAAGCCCAAAAAAATATTTTTGAAGGAACAAAAACCAAATGACTATCTTAATAGCCTTGATAAAAGAAAACTTGTTGAGGCTTCTTGTCTGTTGAAATTCTAGGAAGAGATCTTGATCGCAGAGCGACTTTGACCAGCGTTGTCACTAAACGTTCAACAAGTTGAATTGAAGAATAAAAATATTTGAGACAAGTCACCATTTGAAGGGCGATATCACAATGAAGGAAACTTGCAACAGAACCCTCAATAGATTAACTCAACGCCCGTCCTTCACTCCGACTCTGAAATGCGCAGGGATATTGAATAATTTGACTCGGCCGGAAACGATACTCAAGCTCTTCTTCGGCAACTTCTATGCAATTTTTGTCGAAAGATTCGGTCGAAGAAGGACCTTCAGCTTCAAACATGTCCAGACGTCAGGGGATGCTAGCTGGTCATGCAGGCAACTAGATGAAGGCACAACTCAGCATACTGACCCTGATCGCCGGATATTCGTCTCATTTTCAGCTGAGCATTCCTCTCAACCTGAAATATTATGATTTAGAAAATGCCAGCAAGCAACACTAATTTGTCTAATTGGGGTGAAGTAATGAAACGAACCTGTAGTTCCACATGTAGGCCTGATGGGGAATGCAACGCGAGGGTAGGTCCATCTTTTGTGTAGCATTGGAAACCAGATGGTGTGACTGCGGAGACAGCATGCTGTAGAAGGCTGATCACCTCGGAAGCAGCCAAACTGGAGCCGAATTCAGAAAGCGACACTTGGAATGAACCTGATGAACCAAGCAGTTGAACGTTTCAGAAATAAGTCAGAAAAATTGCATTGTCACATACTCTGAACTATTAGGAAAAATGACAGTTTTTTCTATTGTCAGGGTTAATCTACGGGTGTCTGTTATTCACAAACAGTTGTTAAAAAAAGTCAGACCAATATATCTTCTTGCTGTAAAGGCGAGAAACTGATGGCCGCCCTTCACTCATCATGCACACTTTCAACCTGATCTCAAATTTTGTCATCATCTGATGTTTCCCGCCAAACAGAAAAAATATTAAAAAACACACTTTTAAATTTCCAGCTGCGAACATAGTGGGAAAAAAATTCATACAAACCTGACACAGTCTTTTGAAGAGCTTCGGGAGCAAAGATTGGAGGCGTTTCGCTCCAAATCAAGGGACCATCTACTGATGGCACTTGGAATGATGTCTCCCACGTCTCACAGCCTTCAGGTTCTGTTACTGAGATCAACGGTTGCACTGGTCGGGAAGTCAATGTTTTTTCATCTGCACGGCAAAACCGGAAAATGGGAGAGGATTACACATACCACTCAACTAAACAGCATCAACCAATAAATAATAGGCACATAGAAGTAATAAATAAATAAATAGGCACATAGAAGCAATAAATAATAGGCACATAGAAGAAGTTTTTCACCAACTTGAAAAAAGGAGGAAACGTCCTGTGAAACATTAGGGATATTATTCTGACTCAAAACGGTACATTAAGATTAATAATTTTCATTTTCCAATTCTAAGACTCACTTGGCCATTCCTCTTCTTGAATGCGAGTCAACGGGGGCGAAGGGCTCGGATGAACATTTATTCTCAGGTCCAAAGGTCCGTTGGAACCATTCTGGCACGAGAACAGATTTGAAGTCCCTTGAGTGATTGAACCTGGAAATAAAAATACTCAGATAAAATTATAGAAGTCAAAAAGTTTTTAAAAGAGAACAGAAGAGTCCTAACCTCCACCAGGGCTTGGAGATGTATAGATGTCTGGCTGTTGGAGCTGAAGACTTTGAAAATGCTGCGAAAGGCCGACCGGATTTTCTGAATATCTCACGCTCGAATAATGTATAGGAGAACCTGTGAAAGAAATGAATGATTGTACCAATCGTTGCAAACTTACAGAAATAAAATGATTTAAATAGGCATTTGTATCACCTGAAGGGGTAAGAGGAGAGACAGGCCCTGAGAGAATTTGAGGTGGTGAAGGCGAAGGGCTAACTCTCATCTGCTGCATGTCTTTCGTGTGGCGCTGCTGGAGTTCTAGCGGATCCAGGCCAGAGCCGCTATTATTCTTCTATGAAAATAATTCCAAGGGTATGAATTAGTCTATAATACATTTTTGGTTTCTAGCTTGAGAAAACCTTTTTTTTTGTAGTTGAATGACAACTTAAGCTGATGAATTTTCTTCAATCGAATGAATCGGAATGAAGAGGAAAGAGAAAAATTACCTGCAGCTGCTGATGCTCAAGCTGCAACGCTCTCAGGGGAGGCTGATCGGCAGGAAAGTAAGTTGAACCTTCGCTGGCTCTTCGAACCGGGGAGTACCTTTCTCCAGGGAAATGTAGAGTATCTTTCAACGTATCTCTGCCACCTACGTCAATATTAAAAATATTATATACCACAGAAGAAAATTCGCTCAAAAATAATCATGTTCGGCCAACGCTTGAACGTATTCGTTCACAATGAAAAACTCGTTGAGTTGAACGCCGAATACACACAAACAACTCTTACAATGACTTTGAATTCCAGCGTTTGAATCGTTCCATTTACGATATGAACGAAACGTTTAGAATAAAATAGATTTTCCCACAATTTTTTCAATACCTAAGTACTGGTTTTTCTCTTAAAATCTGCTAAAACCCCAAATAACAAAAATCCATACCTGGCACTTACAAATAAATCGGGGAAATGTTCATGTGGTTGTTAATGATCTGGGGTTAGGTTCAAACAAAAACTCACTGCTTCATCACCGAGCTTTTGGGATATTATTTACCATCATTAAGGCTTGAAGCACCTAATCGGTCTAAAAGTGACCCCTGTCCGTATATCTAAGCTTCGTAAATAATCTGGTACTATTGCAGTGTGTTTAAATTGAAATAAAAACATCAAGAACGGTATTCTATTATTTGGTACGTATTAAACCTAAAATTGCTCTGGCCCAATTATAGAATACTCAGTTGTTTCATCTTTTGGAAAAGAACCGCAACTGTTAGTAATATCACAGTCAGCAGTTGAATTCAATCCCGAACTATTCTAATGTTCAGAAATGTTCAATGCAAATATTAATTGCTCTCCTGATTTACAACAGCGATTGGTTGAAAATTTTTATTAATCCCAAAAGCGAGCCCGCAAAACAAAATCTTTAGGCAGCAGTTCCCAGCTACATGTAAGCCCAAACTGCACTACCGTCCATTGTAGTGCAATAAGAATAGCCCAAGTTTTGAGACACCCACAAACACAACCAGACCTGCAATCGGTCGGCTTCATGTGCAATTTCCTCGTGAATGAACCGAGTTGTTTCCAAAAAGCATGCAAGCTACCAGAAAATTGGATTACGTACTAACAAGCTTGTAATTGTGGGGAAAAACATCTACCAACAACAGTAAATAGCAAAATTGAGTGTGTCTATTGAAGAACATACAACCTTTGAATGTCGCCGACGCGTTCCCTACGGCAAGCTGCGGTGAAGAATTTTAGCCGTTTCATAAAGTAGGTAAAAATTTAACACTATCAAAAATACGGGAGAAAGAGAAATTTATAGGGGATAGTTGAAAATTGGCGGCTGATAACTTTGGGAGGGGAGCGTTAGCTGTTAAAAAGTCTTTCATGCCGCGTTCTGTATTGAATGGAAAAAGGAAAGAGCTGTCAACAGTTCAGTAAAAGTAATTGTTTAAAATTTACAGTTGATTTTTTTTTTTATTCAAAGACTGTCTTATTGTAATTAGGGTAGTGAAAAATATTTTCCATTCATAGTTCTGCAATATTTTACTTTAGCGTGTGCTTTCAACCTCCACTACCTATTTCACAAAACATTTTGAGACGTCAGTGTCTATCATCAGAGAGGAGATTTGCAAGTTTGCATTTACAAAAATGCGCGATCGTTTCACGTCATACAGTGCACTTACCGAACCGTTGATGGTTTTGAGATTCGGGCAACGTTGGCAGCGGTTGATGCTTGCGCAGTCTGGTCCAAGCAGGGGGCGGCAACGGCGGGGCCGACGGTGCAGTTTGCGGCCCTGAGTTGTACCGCCCCATTCGAGCTTCGACTTCCATCATCAGTTCAGGGCTGATCACTGGGATCATTCGGTTTTTGGGCAATTCACAACATTTACTCGACATCGAAACTCGGCATGCAGCGGGAAAATTGAATGAAAGGCGTGGGAAAACTGAATGAAAGGCGTGGCAAAATGCACAAGCGATACGGGAACTAATTGCAATCGGTTGTAAATAAGTCAGTTCTGGGCTTATAGACCCACAATGAATTTTTTTTCCAAGTTTCCTGATACCTGCTACAGGTATGATTTTTTAAAAAGAGGAGGGAATTTCAAAGAATTCTTAATGTAGGGTTTGCATATTAAAAAGCCGAGAAAATACGATACACTGACCCGTTAAAGCAAGTTTTTTCAACAACTTTCATCAGAATAAAGTCAAACCTTTATACTGCTGAAAGCCTAATTTTACGTGAATGAATGTAAAATCACGACAAGCAAAATTATTGTTCTCCAACTAAGTGTGACGAGTGAAAACCAAAACGTAAACGTCTACCAAGCAAACATATATGCATACGAAACGCTAAGCAAGCACGAAATTTGCCCAAAAACACTTTAATAACAATGTTACCTGGCGGCCTTTCTGTTACAGTCGGCAACCCAGATCTTCTTGTTCTAGTTTGACTAGCCTGTTGCAGCCTGTGCGTATCCTCAGGCCCTGTAGCCACTGTATGGCGCTTGTTCCCACCTCGACCTTCCATGTACCTGTTAGGAGTAGCGAGTTATTTGAAATTCGAATTTTGTCTGCGGAGAGGACAACACCAAGGGCATTGACAGTAGAATTCACAGCGTGAAAGAGAAACCAATTGGTGACATAGCAACCAGAACAGATCATGGAGTTGGAAAAAATTCTTTTAAAATAATAACCCAAGAAAATAGATCCAATATAATTCTAAGGAGAGAGTACTCAACTCTAGCGGAACAATGAAATTTTGTCAAATAAACCTCCATTCTACTAGAAGAAACCGCAACTTTTCGAAAGTTGCACGAGCCCGCAAATATTTACCTTGTAACAGCGTGTACATCTGGTGATAGCTCATCCGGTCCAGGGGAACAATCAATGAAACTTTCACCATAAGGCGTAGCACTGATTGGCTGAGATCGCTGTTCCAATGCTGGACTTCCTGGCTGCAACTGCACAAATTTCGAAACTTGATATTAATCGCAGAGCCCCCAGCTAGACCAATTAGATTGCAGTCTACTCTTTCCGTTTCTTTCTCATCGGCAACTAGATTAAATTATTAATTCGCATACGACTTTTTCACAAGTTAATCATGCTACGTTATGCTGTAGTATGTTTGTAACGTTAGAATCACAAATTTAATTATTACGAGCATTGAGTTTTTGGGAACCTATCAAATAGTCGAGAACGAGTTATTAAAGCAGAATTATTGTAATATAAAAAGGAGGAGAACATACTAATCGCAATTCTTCTTGACTCCCGGGTTCGCTGACAGCACGAGCCGAATAGCTATGAAAATGAGCTCCACCATCCGATGCTCGTCTTCTGAATTCTCCAACTAAGGAAAAATATGAAGTACATGGGAAATTTAAAATCGTATTCCATCAAAAATCCTCAATTTAATCGAACTCAAATTAGCACAGAGTCGAGAAAAAATTCCAGCGCTTAATTGAATGTCGGTACGTACTGGCTCCCATGACAGGAGGTGGTTTCAACAAATGTTGATCCTTTATGGTGAAGTTGTGTGGAGGTTGATATTGCACAAGTGGAATGTTCTGCGGAAGGTTTGTGTCTGGAAATATGTTTAAAGTAGGGCCACCGGTCTGCTTCATGTAATGAGCTTCAAGCACCTACAACAGATAAAGGACTAGATACTGAAGAAACTTTCTTAAATATCCATAGATAATGCAAATGTGAAAAGTTATATTTTATAGCTATATGTTAACTAGTGCGAGTTATTGTGTCAAGTATATTTACAAACCTGTTCATGAGTGTGGTCTCCTGGGCCAACCGTGTGTCGCCTGGTCGTCACATGATACTTGTCCAACCCTGAATCATCTCCACGACTTCGGTCTTCAGCATCGCTTTCCACTCCTTCGCCAAACTGCAAATAATAAGTTGAAAATATTAGAGGAATCGATCGAATAAAAATAATATCCACAATAATCATGGAATTTCAATTCTGCTTGATCAGACGTTGTTTGTTAAATCGCTGATACCTTTTCCAGTTGGATATCTTGGAGTATATGAACGCCAGACATGGTAACCATGAGTGGAGAGATGTTATCCATTTCTGGTGTTACACGTTCGACGACACCAGTTGTAATGCTGGCTCGCCTTGCCGATTGAACGACACTTAACGTCGGTGAGCCAGACATGCGTCCTTCCAATTTGTCGACTAGAAGATGGTAGATGGCGCTGATATGATCAAAATGGTTACTGTGCACAGCCTGTAGAGAGAAGTTTAAGAGAGCATTAAATGTGAAAAAAAATCTAATTGAGGAGGTTCATCATCAGTTCATCATACCTCTATTATTCTTTCTCTAGTGAGATCAGGCAACTGAAGCATTATGTCTACAACGGTATTGTTGATCACAGCTGGTTCTAAATCACAAGAGGCGTCCTCCAAAATTTCGGTCCTCGGGTCAACTGGCACCTGCAAAAACGCTCGAATTAATTCCAGCGCGACAGCTTCAAACCTCTGCCACCTTTTCAAGTCCAATCAATATTATTCTGTACAAATTTTGATATGGATAAATTAGCGTTGATAGGAGCTTTGTGTAAACCCTCTAAATAAATTAATAGCCCGTTTACCTGGCTCATCCATTTGTGGCTTCGTATTTGCTTTATGGAGAGTCTCCTCTCAGGATCAATGAGAAGCATTTGTCTGATCAGCTGCTCGCAATCTGAAAATTCGACATTTCATTGGCCAACAGTTGACAAAATTCCAATACTAATTTTTACTGGAAATCTGGCATATTTGCATGCCGAAATACGTGCGTTCACTAATTATATTTAGCTGGGAGCATCCATTCAGCTGTTAGAAAATTATTCTGTCTGAAGTATTGGTTTCAAGAGCCCAAAACTGGGGAGTTTCAAAACACCAATTGTGAGCGAATGAGAGGAGTACTTTTATAACCCTAACCGTATGTAAGGTCGAATTTGCTTCACTTACCTGCACTCATGAAAAAGGGTATTCGAAATTTTCCAGAAATGACTTTGTTCTTCAGCAGCTGAAGAGTGTCGCCGTCAAAAGGCAGGGACCCACAGACAAGCACGTACAAAACAACGCCAAGACTCTGGAATAATATTCACAAGAAATTTAGATAATGTAAAAATTGGTTCAGTAGTACCTATGTTCATATACAACATCATAACGCACATAACATAGATCGATATTAATTCTCACCCAAATATCAGCTTTTGGGCCATCATATTGCACACCGAGGAAAAGCTCTGGAGCAGCATAAGGTGGGCTCCCGCACCACGTCGTCAACATTTTGCCATTTTCGAAATTATTACTAAATCCAAAATCTGAAATGGGCATTGTTCTTAAATTAGTTTAAGATCGCGATAAAGAAAAACCTTTGGATCGTTAATTAAAAACGCCAGTTGTATAACTCAAAAATTAAAATCAAGAGGTCACTAACCTGCGAGTTTGATGTTCATATTAGCATCTAGGAGTAAATTTTCAGCCTTCAAGTCTCGATGTACAACATTGCGCGAGTGGCAATAGCTCACGGCGGCCACGATTTGATGGAAGATTTTACAGGCTTCTCTCTCCGAAATCCTACCGTTTTTCACCATAAAATCTAGAGGAATAAAATAATACAATTTTACGCAGCTGAAGGCAAGTTTTTTTTTTTTTTTTGCAAATTACAAGACGCATTACAGTGATAGAATAATACTCACCAAATATTTCTCCACCACATGCGTACTCAGTCACCAGGTAAATAGTTTTTTCAGTCTCCATCACCTAAAAAAAGAAAAAATCTGTTTAAAAACCGCTTATTTAACGCTGTCAAGTAACAATTACCTAACAGAAAAAAATTTTAGATGACTATAATATACATAACATTATATTTCATTTTAAAAAAAGGGTTATACAACGTAACAAAAGCAAAATCGGAAACCATTCATAGTAACTTGATTTGAAGTTAATTACAATTCAAAACCATTCGCACGTGATAAATAATTCAAACGAAAATAGCATTCACCTGGTACAGTCTTATAATATGTGGGTGTTTCAGTTTAGTGAGAATTTGTATTTCTCTGAATATTTTCTTAAGGTTATCTTCGTCTAATTTCGTTTTATCGATTATCTTGATGGCCACCTGGAACAAAAAAGCATTGGAATTTGATAAGCAGTGGAAATCGTCGAGGAAAATTGCCCCCGTGAAGTATATATTTCACAGCATAAAAGCCGAAGTTGCACAACATGATTGGGTCAGTTATGTAATATGAAAGAAAACAAAGTTGACACCTCTTTCGCTCTCTCCAAACGACAACTGGAGCTATCGAGCTGTGCAGCTGATTCAATAATCGTATCTGTCATTCACAACTCTCTCGGCCCTTCCATCTCAGTCGAGTAAGGATAATAATTAAACGGAAGTCTACAATGCGAAACCCTAACGATCGCTTGGCAGAAGTAATAAAGGTTGAATTTATGTAACTACGCGTAAAGGTTTTTAACAACGAAACCTGAAGCCAAGAGAGTAGACAAATTGGCTAGATTCTTCCCGCAAGACAGATCTACCTTGAGAGCACGGTCTAATTCATTCATATTTTTCAAGTGTATCAGGAGAGATAAAAGTGACTCATTCTCAACAAAATAGCGCTAAATATTTTTAGAAAAGATTTCACCCTATAAGAGGTACTATTTGATTGAAAAATTAATAATCCAATATGTTAGAAAAATAGTGGGAAAGGGGTGATAGGGTTCGTATTTGCAAAATGGATAGTAAACCATTTATTTTTACTTTTCGAAGTCGACTGAAGATTATTCAGTGACATTGCTTTTAAAATAACGAATAAAAACCGTTCTAAAGTAACGGTTGTCCGATGCAGAATCTACCTTTATAATGATTTCAGCTTTTGCAATCAATTTAATCTAGAGTTGCGCAGGATACTGCACGAACCGTAGCTATAGTATAGCATAATGTATTTGCTAATGTAGCTGCCATGACCTTTGCGAAACAGTAGTGACGCAGCCGCTAAGATCGACGTCATAGTCTGACCTTTGTTTGCACAGTAGGAGCCCTTCAGGAAACCTGCACACTAACCCACATCAACAAATACAAGGCGGATAGGAACGAGCCTATACGATAGAATCTGAAGCATAGGTTGAATCTTCCGCAGTTGCGGTCGCCTGCTGCACTTGCGAATCGATAATTGCAAATCTAACGTAGTAATCCAGCAGTTTGCACCTGATACGCTATTTAGCAGTGAACAGTTCTAAAATTTTAACCGAAGAAAAATACGATTAGAACGAAGTTAATATTTAAAAAAAAACTGAAATTGCATTTTATTTTATTATTCAATAATAAACCACTTTAATCGCCCAAGAGAACAAAAAAACAGTCAAACCCCTTCTCAAAATTTGATGTTTTAATTTATAGTTAGAACATCAAATTTTGAGAAGGGGTTAGACTGTTTTTTTTGTTCAGCTGAGTTCTTGACATTTTCACCAGATATCAATCTCGATTTTTTAACCAAATCGCTACCTGAATTTTAAGGGGTTTTGAGGCCAAGAAAATTATCCGACAGTTTTCAAAGGTGTATTCAGCATAAATTTCTATAGATATTTAGAATGAATAATTTTAATGTTTTTCCCTTTTCTGTTTTTTGGGGAAAACGTTCACAAATTGTCTAACAAGTTATCACAAATGGATGAGATCTTCTTATATCATTACTGATGCAAATGAATAATATATTATCACTGTCGAATAATTTGCAGCATTTAAAAAAATGTATTTGATCAAAAGATTTGATGTTGAAATGAATAAATCAAGATTAAAAAAAGAGCTCTACGTAGTGCAACTTAAAAAAAAAAAAAAAAAGAATATTATAAAAGTTTTTTAAATGGTCATTAGCATCTTTTAGAATTTTCTTTCGATAACAGTAATAAATTTGGCTCAACTTGGTAAAATTCGCAGATTGATGCTTTTTTTTATGTTTACTTTGCGTTCATTTTTATAATTTGTGAATATAAATTTTTTGATCATAACATTGGGTAGGAAACTTCAAATTTCCAATTACTGTGTTGACATTTCAATTTTTCCTACTTTTAGAAATACTTTCTATTCAAGTTAGTCGAACCACTTGAGTTTTATTCAATGCGAAAACCAAGAGCGAAAAAACCAATTTAAAGGGGTACAAAATGAAGAAAAAGCCCAAGAATGAAGAAATGCCCAATACGACCATTTTGGCATTGCAAGTAAATTTGGAATAAGAATGACGTCATCATGATTGATTTCTCCGGTTGAGTTGATTTTAACCGACGAGCCATCATTTTTAGTGGTCTTAAATAATATTGACTGAATTAAACCTTTCATTGGTATGGACAGGCTTTCCAAATATTTTTCACTTCAAGCTCAGTATTGGCACCTGTCGGCCTAACTATCGTAGAAAGGTGCAGAAAAAACTGACTGGTAGCTGAGAATGCCCCTGACAATTTAGGACTCCGAGGGATAGAAAACGCTCATCAAATCGGGCAAATCTATAAACTGCGCAGAGATCATTTCGACAGCTATATTCTGAAAAAAAATCCGAGTTCGTTTTTTCTTGAGGCCCATCAAAAACGAAAATAGCCCAATATTTCAACGGTCGAATCCAATTAGATTTCCACGGGGAGGTAAAAAATTATGCCGAAATACAGCAGCGGTTCCATTCAATGTTGAGTTGGCGATGTTCGAAAAGCACCCTAGCTACGAAATGAATAGAGGGGGGACAGGGGAGGGGAATTGTGGGTGGACTCTGACGTAGATGGTGGTGTTGGTTTGACGTCAGTCGGCAGCGCGGGTGCGTCATCTCTCTTACCCCGGGTCGATAGATGAGAGGGGCTTAGTGGCATTGCCTTTGCAACTGGCTCACCCTCTCCGAAAGCTGAAAGATGTTGAAGACCAGCCAAGACCGCCAGCGAAAGTGACAATAGGAGACTTGGAAATGAACGACCGTTGATGGTATTTCAAGGTCAAAATAAAGAGTGGCAAAGTTGTAATTTTTGGAGCAGGCAAAGATGATAGAAATGAATAAGTTCCATTCAGGTTGAGATAATAGCTATTATCTAGCTCAGATCCTAAGTAGAAACCGGCCACGATAAAATCAACGCTGCGACAAAAAAAAAAAAAAAAAAAAAAAAAACATACAAGACAATAAACCGATAGCGAACTAAAAACTGAGCGCGAATATTCGTTCCATTAGATTTCAATCAATTATCTCTCACTTGAGCACTTTAATTATAGTTGTGTTTCAAAATGCGTAGCTGTATCAAATTTCACTTATTTTCAATTTGACAGCGATGTTATCGATGACGGGCGTCTTCGAGCAGACATTATGTCAAGGGTCAGTGTCTCGGTCACTCGCTTTGAGTTTGTCAACGTTTTCCATTTAGAGAGACAGCCTTCGAACTGGAGAGGCGTAAATCTCAGTTGCGTAACCTTATTCTTCACAGTACACATTTTTTGTTTTCCTTAGGTTTGGTATTTTCAATAGATGAGCTCCAAGAAGCTTACGCTAAACAATCGGTGCAGAAGGGATAAACAATTAATAAATTCGAAATTTACGATCAGACGAAATATTCGTCCGATTATTTAAATAAGCTGAAGCCTCAGAAACGTCTAGGCAATACAATAAACGTCAATTTCACAGTTGTAGCCAATTTAACAACATATGTGATTATTTCTAGATTTTTTATATAATGAAAGACGATCGATACACATAACTTAATCCTTTTCTAAAACGAGAGTAAACAAATTAAATTCGTCTTATCTCCTAAAGCTCTAATTACTGAGTCAGATAACCATAAATTCAGAGGCGCTGTCGGCGATCTAGATTAGCTAATATTCGCTCGCTTTGTTTTCTTTTCTCCACAAAACTAACTAGTTTAGCTGGCCGTAAATTACAGCGATCGCTAGTTAGTTGTAGCTTGAGAATATTATAGAATAGTCGAGCTTGTTTGCACCGGACAAGAAATTCAACATACTCCAAAAATCACAATATTGTTTTTTACATTGAATTTTTCAAATGAACCAAGATTATGTAAAATTGGACTCCCACATACAAGCTCAAAGACAATAATAACTTTAATGTAAATAAACAATTTAGTGATCAAACTCACATTCGTGTTGCTATAAAGTTGAAACAAACGTTAGAAAAAAGCGTTAGATGTAATTCAAAACATTGAATCCAAATTATTAAGGAGTTTAATCGTAACATTTATCCTTTTAATTACCTCTTACCGATTTTCACAAATTTGTAAATTACAAAATAAATACAAATGTTAGCTATTCTTTTATTTGACAACTAAAATATATTTTGTCATTATTTCTTATTATTTAATGGCTAAGATCAACCACGACGAGCGATATGTCGTCGTTTGGCTCGTACCTGGACGATTTCCACAGAGGACGCAACTATTTTCTTCTCTTCCCTAAGAAAAAAAGTGTCCCGATCTCCCGAACCCGTCAAAATCATCGATCCGTAATCTTATAGCATCAGGTTTAAGCTGTAACTATTCCAAAAATTGTGAACGCTTAAAAAAAAATCCGATTGGTAGGTAATACAAGGGGAAAAATCCGTAACAACAGTAGTAGTAATTTTAATAATTTTCATTTAATTTCAATTATTTTTATAAACAGTAGTAATTTTAATAGTTTTTATTTTTCTTGATTTTCAAATTAAAAGGTAAATTTTTCGCCTTACGTTACAGCTGAAGAGAGAGTTTGATGACTATTCCAACGAGCTAGAACGATTTTTATCGCTTCAAGCACTCTCGAGTTATGCCCAATTTCAGAAAATCTTCATAATTCAACTTCTACAATCAAATTCTACATAAAAGCTGCTGTAAATCGAGAACCATTGAAGCTATCGACTTCGCTCAAGTCTTACTCGATTCAGCCTCCAAAAATGTATAGTAATTGTTACCGAACACACCTTTTTCCGAGAAACGTTCTTCACATCCAAAACCTCAGAAAATGCTCTTAAAATCGGAGAAGCGATTTGGTTAAAGAATTGAATTATTGTCGGGCCAAGATTGATTTTAGGTGAAATTTCAAGAATTTAGCTTTTATATTAGTTTGGTAAAAAAAACAGTATACCTACGGCGGACAAAGAAATTGTTTCATTCGATAATCGGATTCTACGTATTTAAAATGTATACCTACCTAACATCAAATTTTTTAGGGGGTTCATAAAAAAAAATTTTTTCTTGGGCGATTATAATGGTTTATTATTGATAATTAACTACTGTGGGTACGCTAGTACACCAAGGTTGTACTCAATTCGGTTATTTACTCACTAGTCGAATAAATCCTATAACATGCTTTTGCCGGGCGAAAATGGCAGTCAATTGAAGCATGATCTCATTTGACGAGCGGATATCCTTGGATACAAGGTTGTAAAGAAAGATCAGGACCGTACGTCCCATAACTTCGTAATATTTTTGTCCGTGTATTATTTAGGTTAACAGTTTGAACGTCGAGTTGAATTAGAAATATTGCCCGCTATCTTACCTTACTATTGGTGACGACATGAGTGGCCAATTTGACGATGGCGAAATTCCCTTTGCCGATCGTCTGTTCGAGCTCATAGTATCCAACTCGGACCAACCGCTCCACAGGGAACTTCCCCGTGTTCACTCTATCCATCACAGTCACCGTTGACCGCCGCCCATTTGACGAACAAACAATTTCAACGGCAAAATAATCGCCGTCCGAGGGATTGTCGGAATTTGACGAACTACATCTATAAACACTGGAATGGTTTCGAGAGGGATTATTTAGCGCGAGGGAAGAGTACGTCGATTGGTAGGTATAACGAAGGCCTACGTAGCCTCCATAACAAGAACAACCTAACTGTTAAGTTTCAGATACAGAGCGGAAGGTTCGATAAGTGTAACCTAACAGCTGACCGTAACCAAAGGAAAAATCCGAAACCCGACCTCCGTTCTCGACAGACACTGAACTCAATTCCGCTCCGACTACGTTCAACGATCAACAAAGATACAATCGAAGTTGAAACATCGACGTTATCATCGATATATCGTTCAACAAGATCGATTCTCTATTGTTTCGCATGAACGATGTTTTCACGAGGGAGCGTTTAATTTTGATTTACTGCAATTAGAATCAGAGTCAATGAGTGGTTTATTATAGAATTTACAATAAATGACTATCAGCTAATTCGGAGCAGTATTTTTGGTATGATATTCGTACTACGATTATTTGTAAATAACTCTCGATAATAACAAAGAACGTAATATATCCTCAAAACTGTCAATGGAAATCAATAAAAAATAACGGAACTGAAGATTCTGTTTTATTGTTAAGTTATTCACTAAACGGCGGAAGGATAATAATTATTTCAGTAAGTATAAATGAGAATTAATCAAACCAGCCAATCGAAAAAATATATGAATCGATAGTACATCAATATCGTAATCGATAACGTTCATATTGCTACAGTCCAAGGTGTATAAATTACAAGGTGGGCTCAATCATTAAGGGGCAGCTTTCTCTGACGTCACTGGTATAAACTTACCTCATAGCCGCATACGAATTTCATCGCAACAACGTTACTTCTCCGCTTTCCTTTCAATGAGAATGTTTTGTGTACGCCAAGTTTTTTTTATTACAGTTTATTAGTTTTAATAGAGAGTTTCATCAAGGTTTTTGTTAATCAAAAAAACCTATGATAGGTTTTTTCTGCCTCTAGCCACCAAATAATTAATAAAAACCGAGAATTAAAAATTTCTAAAAGTCTTAGAATTATTCACGAGGATCTACGATGTCTAATAAATTAAATTCCACCGAAACGCTGGGTCACCGGAGGGAAATAAATCGTTACGTGCGCCTTCATATGAAATACGGCAGTACCCGCAATACATAGCTGCAGTTGCTGGCGTTGCCTATGCCGATGACTAAGGCGTCGATCGGACGCTGGTCAGGATTTTCCGTCTGTACGGTATCGCTATCGATACTTCCTCAGTCTCAAATATAAATCGAGCATTTACTCGGTATTTTCAAGAAATATTGAGGAATTATTCTTCTCGAGAGTCTCGATATTATTATGGTGAAGTTTGAACAGAGTAGAAAAATTGCTATTGTGATAGGTTTTTCTACCTCTAGCCACCAAATAATTAATAAAAAACGAGAATTACACATTTCTAAAAGTCTTAAAGTTATTCAAGAGGATCCACGTTGTCCCAAAAATTCGACCGAAACGCTCGGTCAGCGGAGGGAAATAAATCGTTACGTGCGCCTTCATATGAAATACGGCAGTACCCGCAATACATAGCTGCAGTTGCAGGCGTTGCCTATGCCGATGATTAAGGAGTCGAGCGGACGCCGGATAGGATTTTTTCCGATCGTACGGTATCGCGATCGATACTTCCTCAGGCTCAAATATAAATAGAGCATGTTTACTCGGTATTTTCAAGGAATATTGCGGAATTATTCTTCTCAAGAGTTTCGATATTATTATGGTGAAGTTTGAACAGAGTAGATAAATTGCTATTGTGATAGGTTTTTGGTTTATTATTCAATAATAAACCATTGTAATCGCCCAAGAAAAAAATTTTCTAACCCCCCTCAAAATTTGATGTTATACGTTTCAAGGCATGTAGAATCCGAATATCCAATAAAAAAAAATCTGTCCGTCCGCCGTACGCCGTCCGCCGATTACAATGGTTTATTATTGAATAATAAACCAAAAGTAAAGGACATTGTTAGCTGAGTCAAATAACATAAAATTTATAGACATCTGATGTAAAAACGTCAATATCAATAATTTTTTCCCACTTTTTTTCAACGGTGATTTTTTTTAACTTCATCAGTGAAGAACGTTAAAAATGAAAAAATAGTGTTTCGAAAATAAAATATCTGAATATTTACGATTGAGTAGGTATTTTAAAAGTCAATTTTTAAATTATTTGAATTCTATCAGATTATTTTTGTTTCTTTTAATTTTAAGTATGGTATAGATAAAAAAATTTATCGAGAAAAAATGATAATTAATTGTAAGTACCTAATGAAATTCCGCTGCCAAAGGTTAGTGAAAAGCTATCTAACTAGTGTTAGTCTTTATACCAGTGACGTCATACCGTGCGGGTTAGTATCGGATCGAGCCCACCTGTGTTCTAGTCACCTTGGCTACAGTCAACGTTCGACAAGACTGCAACAAGAGATCTTTGGCCTTGGCGGAAATATTTTTTAGCAAAAAATACAGAAATTACTTAATACGCCAACTGAGAATTTTACCGAAACGCAAAATCGATCATCTTTACTGTTGTGCAGTTGATATTATTGCAGTTATCTGGTTCCTTCTTATTTTCTATGAAAGTATCGCAAAAATATGAGAAAACCAAAGGTTGAAAAGAAAAAACATAAAAAATGCACTATGCAAAGTACGGCGAAGGAACATGAATAAAAGAGATTTATTGACATAAAACTTTAATTCTCAATATTACTATTCACTCTCACTCCTTGTCCCGAATTTTTATTAAAAAATCTAGAGTTAATAGGTACATTTTCAATTTTTGTTTCTCACACTATCACTTTTCAAAAAACGGAATGCAGTTTCTTGACTGAAAATCTTCAAAATATTATATTTTTCATTCGGTTACGGCAAAGTTTCCCGTTTCCTCCCTCTACGACGTGAAGATGTCCTTATAAGGAAATAGTTTCGTAAAGCGGTAAGTTAAGCGGGATATTTGGGAAAGTTGTCGTTCGACTTTTAAAAGGGATCGTTATAGAGGTAAATTATCCGCAGTCTTATTGCAGCCTGCGTAGAACAATCTCAAAATGCGAATAAAGGAATAAAAAAATGATACCAATTTCACAAAATTAAATTTTGTTTCGTTATGCGTAGAATCGTTCTATTGATGATTGATCCATTAGATTTAATTGTTACCTATTAGAAAGATTTGTTAGTCTCGTTGATCGAAATAACGGGTATTCTCATAGTAATCGATGATTGTTGGATCGATGTATAATTATCAAGTTTTTCGATAGCATGGCAATTTATAGACAGTCTTATTCAACAATTGAAAAACCTCAAAAGTTTTAGTTTTTTGGTTAGTAGATTTCAAATGGTGAACAACTGTTCGGCCAATATTTGATTTTCAAAAGCAATAGATGCAACCAATTATACATCATATTATGATCGAAAAGTCGGGATATATCGATATTTCTCTGCGATACATCGAAATTGAAGAACGATCTATCCGTATATGATCGATGTTCGATATTTATTCCGACTCGGAGTTCCTGTATTGAACCTTAACCTTACAACGGGAAACTTGGTCACTCCAAACGAGAAATTATTCTCATAAGGTGGCGACACTGCGATAAAGGTATTTTCAGCGAGTGCTTATGTGTGCGTGTACGTGTTGTGTCTGTGCTGTCGCTGTGTTCTGTGTCCATTTCGCTGCGGCTCGTTGTCGTTTTTCGGTTTTCACACTGCTAGACACAATTTTCGAATTTTCGCTCAGGTGATGTCGTTACCGTTGGTTCAGACTTAGTCGAAATAGTTTTACCCTGTGTTTGGCATCGTCGGAGCAGCAGTTTCAACTCGGACGTTTACGATGACACTCGAAAGTGACGAGCCCATATCCGACCAAGAGAAGGTATCAATGACTCAGATTGCCGTCGGTTATTTCTCGTTTCCGGGAACAACCCGAATTGTCTGTATTGAGGACGAGCTCCACTTTGAAACTGTCGCTTATATTACATACCTAGTCTGGTAGTATCTCAGACCGAACTTACTGAAATTCAACCCTTTGTCTAAGCAGAAGAACTAGTATTTTTCAATCTTCGAACGATGTTGTAGTTTGCTCGGCAAAACGGAAAAATTTATCATCTTGGTTCGCAAAGTGTTACAAATCAGTGAATGATTATTTTTCAAAAGTCTTAGATAGCATTTGAGTTCACGGATTATAAACCTGCTTTCAGAAACTAGCACGCTATTTGGGGTACGTCTAAAAAATAAATAGGAACAGTCGCTTGGAATATTCATGGTCGAAGATAGCGCGACGTGCTAAGGCTGCTTACCATGCTAAACTTACTATCTGGCGAGTGTTCTAGGTCGACACAATGGCATGATTATTCCTTATGGTGGAATTCGCCACCTCGGATTAACGTTTGAGTTACCGTAATCCAATGAATGTCTAACAATGAAGAATGTGTAACCAATTCCTCTAGTCGTAGCAGCTGCAAGGTCTTAAAGCGACACTTAAAAAATCGAGGAACTTTAAAGGGGGATATGTGAAAACAGAGCTAACAATTGTTTGTCTTTGACAGGTGCGGATAGTGTCTAACTTCATTCTCCATTCGCCGCCTGGCGAGTTTAATGAAGTATTCAACGACGCTAGAACACTTTTGAACAATGACACGCTGCTTAAAGAAGGTGCTCTCGGCGTTTTCGGCCAATATTGCAAAGAGCAACTGACTCCAGTTGACATCAAGAATTCGGAATTTCCCGTCCTCATCACGGAACACAATGACTTGGGATCGAATAGATTTTTCGACGCTAGATCCAAACAGTCGTTCAAATATGATCCACTGAGACGAGAAACGTCCAATTACGACTCGTGGGAACCAGAGGCTGGCACCGAAAAATGGCGGGCGGCGCTGGAACAAGAGATGGACATTTATGTCTCACATCACTACGCCAAAGGTTCGTTCCTATTTATTCAATTCGGCAATTTTCTGTTCTGCCGGTTGGGTATTTTCCTATAGTCCGCTAGAAATATAAGCTCCATCTGATGATTTATCAATAATATAAATTTAAATATCTTGAGATTAATATCTAAACAACTCTAGTATCCTCCTCCTTTTGAAGTCGGTTAAAAAGCTAACATCAGTTTGATGGATTGATCAGTGCTTAGTAGTCAACTTTTGAAATGTTGTCGAATTTCTAACAGCTTTTAGGTTAGTAATATTAATCGGTAGGAAACCCGTTCGTCTATGAGGCCCATTTGCCTCTCATTGGTCTTCATTTCATACAATAATGTCGCATTGACGAAGCAAGTGACAGATGATACTTCTTGTTGTTGCAGGAGCATGCAGTGTTTTCTCGAAAAAAGAAGAAAGCAAAGTGCACCTGACTGCCTGCATTGAGGCTCACCTGTTCCAACCAAATAATTGCTGGAACGGCTGCTGGAGGTCACAGTGGTTTACCACAATTGATTCAGATTCGGCGGAGGTCAAAGGTGTATTAAAAATTCAGGTAATTTTATGAGTGCAATATTATACTGCAGGATGACCTTATAAAGCACGAGCTATGCAGAATTTTTCATCATTAGAAGTGCCGGTATTTTACTGATGCCTAAAATAAGTATTAAGAGATATCCTTATCCTGCATAGGTGCATTACTACGAGGACGGCAACGTTCAGCTGGTCAGTTCCAAGGAGATCACGCACAACATTTCTGTCTCGGACGAAGAACAACTGGCGAAAGAGTTGGTGAAATTTTTCGAAGAGTCCGAATCAGATTATCAGAACGCTATATCCGACAATTACCTGACCATGTCTGACACAACGTTCAAGGCCCTTCGTCGCCAATTGCCGGTCACCCGTTCTAAAATCGATTGGTCCAAAATGGTCTCTTACAGTATTGGCAAGGAGCTCAAACCACAGTGATTTGGGTCA
The DNA here is from genome assembly GCA_037159825.1 of Tupiocoris notatus. Classification (NCBI taxonomy): domain Eukaryota; kingdom Metazoa; phylum Arthropoda; class Insecta; order Hemiptera; family Miridae; genus Tupiocoris; species Tupiocoris notatus. Next base: position 172,544 of record JASJUZ010000582.1, read on the forward strand.
TTCTAAATCATAAAACAATAACTAATTTAAAAAAAAGAAATGATGAAAAATCAACAAAAACCAATCTCACAGCAACTTTTACATTATAATCATGGGAAAAAGGCAAAGCAGCTGTAACAATACATTTTGATGATCGATTCATATTTCTCTATTGTTATCTCCTTCATATAGGATATTATGAATATAATTGCTTTCTATTGATCAACTGTATTAAAGCTAGGGAAATTTTTCAAGAATATTTTTTTTAAATAGATATATAAATGTTATCAAGTTGATTGGTTGAGAATAAACCTGGGCCTTCGGTGGCGGTTCTTCTGTTTTTTCTTCTCCATAGTTCTTTTTTTTTGCATTCAATTCTTTCTTGACACTGATACTAATTCCCTTTTGCAATTTTTCTACTTGTGCGCTACTTTTTGCTGAATGGAACGAGTCAGGTTTAGTGGCTTTGTTAACAACTTGCCAAGAACCCCTTAATCGTGCATAGAGATGAAAAAAATCGTTTCCTGTTATTGTAATTAATTCAAAATTATCAATAAACATTGTTTAGAAAAATTGGCGATTTTTATTATCCATACTGTGGAATGAGAGAGGCTATTGTAATGATAGAATCAACTGATGCAAGTTGAAAACCAGTGGAGTGCATAGATCATACAGTACTTCCATGATTGAGTCTTCCATTGATTGACAGGTATAACTAATTAGATACGCAAGATACTCATACAAATGCCGCAACTTAGTATCCTACAACTGTTATTGAAAAACTAAAGTAAACATGGAAGTAAAAAGGTAATGGTTTGATGACGAAAGCGTTAACATCAATAACACATCAGTAGAAATAATTAAGTTGAATAGTGTTTTGGTAATTTCGTGACCCAAATAAAAACGAAAGGTAGTGGCTTTTGGAGGGTGACAAGGGGCAAGTCACCGATTCTTTCTTGTGAGAGCATAATAATCAAGAATAAGAAGCTTACCTTTCAAAATATTTTTTTGTAAAAATACATTTAGTAAAAAATGTTGAAAACTTAGTAGAGTTGGTAGGAACCTGCAGATTTTCAAAGCAAGACCACAATAATAGCATTATATATTTAAAAATATATTACGTTCAATTATATACAAAGGGAAAGAGTTTGAAGTTGGAATAGTATCACTATAGGGGTATGAATGGTTACGTCGACGGTATCAAGCGGGTTGATTCGAAATTATTGAAAAATGTTGACATCGGGTGCGTTAAATTATGTAATTTTAAGATGAAAACTTACGGACCATAAATAACCCTCATTTTACACGTGTAGCACCATTATATTAAGGAATACAAAGATAAACTATGAACGTAAATAGAGCGATTTATGTTCAAATAATCGTTAGTACTTAATATTGACACATATACAAAATACCGTCGAATGAATATTGAAGTTTAAAGAAAAATAATGAGCTACCATACAAAATACAACAATAAATAGCATCCCCTCAAACAACGTTGTCGATATTTCTAAAAATAGACACAATGCTCAATATATGAAAATAATTCCAGAATCAATGTTTCGATGATCCGACTATGTGAATAACGAATAATGGTTTCCGTTCATGAAGTAAAACCAAAAATGTTACATTTTGTAAATTGAATAGAGATTTGAGGTCATCAATTGCTGCCATCAAACACTGCAACCAAGGATACAGCTGTTTTGAATAATAACTATTATCTTCAGGGTAAAAGAAACGCCATCTAATAATTTATAGAATGGAATAGTAAAAGTCCATGCTATACCTTCAGTGTTTTTGGAATTATTCTCAAAGAAAAGTTCTCAGTGTCTAATTCTGAAAAATAGTTACGAATTCTTCCGACAAAGCACACAATGGTATTTGGTGCAGTTTCACAACCAGTATGAGCTAAGAGATAGCAGAAACCTCTAAACCGACTATAGAGAGCCATAGGATGATACTACAAGATGCAGATCGATAGACACTGAATAATTTGCCAAATTAGATACGGACACTGATACTGTTTACTAGGAAGGTTTCTGTCAAAATAGTACTCTTTCAGGATATTTTATCAGTTCTAACAATTATTATTGGCAACAATTAATTTTTTCACTTCTACTGTTTCTTGTTCAGGCTGACTGCTGAGCAACATCTTGAGTTATTATAATCACTGTGCCCTTCAGACAACTACATACTGAAGCAAAGCTATTATGAGAGGGTTCAAGTTCAAGCAGATTAGCTTTCAACGCTATGCTCACAATTATGTCCGCTACTCTGCAGTCAACCATTGGAGCCAAATTTCAAAAAAAGAAAAACATCCAGTCATGGATAAAAAATCATGGTTCTGTAAAATGCAAAAATACTGTCAGGCTAGGAACATTTTAGTGAAGGTCGGCAAATTAAAGACCAAATCACAACTTGTAGGTTTAGCCCAGAGACATATTTTTTTGTTGTTAGCTCAATCGGTTGTAGATTAGACGTTTATTGTAGTACATTTCTATGGAGTGTAAGGCGGTGGAGGTGGCATGCTCCTCATTCCGACCGAGAACGTTTCCAACCCTTCAAAATCGTCGACCAATCGCTGCCGTTGAGGGCCACCTTCTACAGGTGGAGGTGGATCCTGCAGAAGGTTACACGCTGTCGCCAATAGTGACACTGCACCTGTAAAAACATCCCTAGTGAATTACTTTGTCGTTACTCAATCCAAAATTAATTGTTGGACATGGCAACTCTTTCTCCACTGTTTCTTTTTTTGTATATAGCCCTGAAGAAGCTAGAATGGGCGAAAGATCCCGGCAAATAAAAGAAACAATGGAGAGAAAGTCACCGTGTTCTTCATCGTTTCTTTTATTTGCGTACGTGATCTGAAGATGCCCGAATTGGTGACAGATCCCAACAAATAAAAGATACAATAGAGAAAAATTCCCCGTGTTTATCACCCCCTCACCCCAACAATCAATTGGAAATTGCGACAAACAGAAGAAGAATCCAAAAGTATAATGCTCAAAAATCACACCTGCAGCAGTAACTGTATAGCAGCCATATTCGTATGTGATGTGAACTGTGTCCGACGGGAACATAGCACGTGTCGACAGTTCAAGCGATCTAGTAACCAGGTAACTAACTCCCACAATTGAAACAACGGTTAGCACTGAAAAGCAGAATCATCACTGTAAACGACAAAGGCAGTATGGTATACTAAAATGTATCTACACAAAATTAAAATTTTGTGAACGTGTATGAACGTCAAAATGTATCTACACAAAATTAAAATTGTTAGTTACCAGCCCAAATGCTTGGAAGAGCGTTGCGGCGAATGAAACGCAATGATTTCTTCGACGGTCCAATGACATCAAGGCAGAATCCAACCATTGAGTAGAAAATGCACAAGATGCAAAGCATTATGAGAATTCTCATTAAATTAAGTACTTCCGGGGTAACACAGTGTAAGACTGGAAAAAATACAATGATAATCATCACCAATCATTTTCACAAGAGGGTAATATAACAAACACATTGTACATTAGACTTCAGCACCTTCAGTTCCGGTATGGTATTCTACAAGAATGGGACTTGTAAATAGCTGGCCACCGGGTAAATCTAATGCAGTGGGATTGCCTGTACTTTGGAAGTAGCCAAGACGCATGAAATGGTGCAGGCCAAGCACTGGTGAACAGTGGGAGGATCCCCAGATACGGAACCAGGACATTTTAAAGAGTGCTGTAGCAGTCAGTAGAACTGATAACAAATGGAACACCGCTGCCACATGGTTTCGTTCGTTGTCATGCGGATAAGACCAACGGTAACGCGGCGGCTCCTCCGGGCTGTACATAGCCGACCAGTGCCCTTTTCAAAAAGAATATCTGCAAAAGATGGTACAAAAATGTAGCTATCAGTGAACTACAGCTGCGTGCTATATCATGTGGTTCGGCGCATCGCCAGCGTATACACCGAACAAGAGGAAAGTCCTATTAATAGTACTCTTATAAACTACTCAGCAGAGAAAACAATAAAAGTATTACCCTCGTTGTAAGGTTCAGTGGCTCGCTAGGTAATAAAATAAGATTTACAATTAACAAAAAATATTTTCCCTTGTTGACATTATGTGGACGCCTGTGCGGCCGTCATTAAATGTTGGGAGTGCGGAGTGTGTCCAATAGTTTGAGCATTGGCTCCCTGCTCTGAAAGATCGGTCTTCGCCCTGGGGGCTCGCAATAGTATTCAAGTGGACTCATGCTGCTGTTTTTTGCTATGGAGGACCAGAAGGCTGGGGTATCTGACCTGTCTGGCCTCCTCATATTCGGCTTTAAGTGTAATTCATGGCCCTGAAAAGAGCCATAGAATGATGACAATATAAATGGCTTTGTAGTTGTAGTCGAGTCCCTGCAGCTCTGTCACGCAAGGGTTGCATCATACTCGAGTTCCCTGGGAGACTGGGCTGACCGACCAGGGCCCCTGGGCAAGCCGTTCATCATCTCCTACTGTGTGAGAAGGCGTTTGCCTTGAGATGAACGCCGTCTGTGAACAATCCGCTATGGAAGCTGTTCGACCTTGGACAGGTTTGATGAGTTGAATGTCGAGACGTCACCTTGTCCGCAGGATATCCAATGCCCTTGTTTTGGAGTCTTACCTCCATCTCAGGAGAGTAGAAAGTAGCAGACGTTTCCAATGTTGCTTGTTGGTTGAGTCGTCGCATCTCTCATCGTACTGGGTTGGTGAGGGGGAGAAGAACCAGGCGACATGTTCTCCGATTTTTTATTTACTGGCCGAGTACTTTCGCCCCTTCGGGCATCCTCAGGGCGATGTGGAACCATAGGTTACCACAGCCAAGTACTCGGCCAGTAAATAAAAAATCGGAGAACATGTCGCCTTGTTCTTCTCCCCCTCACCAACCCAGTACGGTTTCCAATGTTGCTTGTTGGTTAGGAAGAAGAGAGTGTCAATCAACGGTTTGTGGCCCATATATTTAAACCCTTCTCTGTGTTGGAGGATGCGAAGGGGCGTTCTCTCTAAGCGAGCCAATGGGATTTGAGCTTTTAGCCCGTCTAGGTACCTTGCAAATTACTTATTACTATCTAGTGTCTCGCTCTCGTGGTTCGGGGTGGAACTTTTGTCTCCCAGTCAGCTCGTGGGTACTTGCCTCTTCTGTTGATTATATCTTTCTTTTTCAAAAGATGATTTTGATGTGGGATCTGCTGGGGTATTTTTTCTTTTCGTTCTAACCACGCTCTTTGTTTCGAATAGCATCTCTAATTAATGGCACTGAAAAGGGCCGATGAAATAATATTGGGTTCCCCACAGACATCGTTCCACATTCGAAATGAACGACTGATTTGATTACTTACCTCGAAATGTTTAAAAAATACGTAAGAATATGTTCATTTTTGTGCGTTGATATTCTTACCTTTTTAGAGAACAAGCATCGACAATGATCAGCTTTTTTCTCGGACCACAGAAAGTACGTCACTTGAACAACCTGCGATTCGAACATCGTATCGCATCGTAGTATTCCATAATTAGTGATATAGCTCGAAAACAATGATAAATTATCGATTCGCGGTCGACGTTTTCACAATTAACGGGAATCAACAAGCGAACTTGTTAGGAACAATAATAACTAATGAAAACAGCTGACGAGGATTTGTGATACCTAGCAGCTGTACCAAATAATGCGAGCCGATTTGCTCCGGCAAGTGCAAAAGAGCACATTTCCACAATAAGAGTGCAATGTTGGCAGTTTTAACATTACAAAAAAAAAAAAAAAAACGCCAAAAAACAAGTTGTTTTTTTGTTGAAAAAGACTTCAATGTATAAAAATGATTGCATGTTCTATAACCAGCGAAGTACTGTAACCTCTCTTTATTTACGTTTGCTGATCCATGTTTACGTTTCGCTCTTCAATTGAGCTTGAACGAACACAGTTTGGATACAAATCAAGATTCTCTCGTTGTAGTTATGCATTATTTGTTTCATGTAGCTTTGAGTCCTTTAGTGAGCCTTGAAAGCTAAACAGTTCATATCGTTTTTCGTGTTATTCGTTTCCTATTACGGAGCTTCATGTCCTTGAGGAAGAGTGACCGCCTGTAGGCGAACACATTGGCAACAACTTCGTTGACTTGGTTTGTAAAGTAAGAATAATTACTAAGTACTAATATGTCTTCTAATCATTCGACAAATAAGCCATTATTTCGGTTTATTATTTAGAACGATTACTATAAACCATTGCAATCGGCAAAAGAAATCTCTAACCCCTCTTAGATTTGGTGTTTTACAATTCGAGGCTTGTAGAATCCGAATATCGAATTAAAAATAATTCTGTCCGGCGGCCGTCACAATTTTCTGAAAAAACTTTAACAGCTGAATTCTCGAAGTTTTCACCAAAAATCAATCTTGGCCCATGGCTCAATCATTTTACCGAATCGCTACCTCAAATTCAAAATTAATTTTGAGAAAATACGTATTTTTCAACGATCTTCAGACAAAGGTGTTTTTGGTATCAATTTCTATAGATTTTCGGACGCTGAATTGATCGACCATTACGGAGTTGATAGCTTCTGAAGTTATCGCTACTTTTTTTGGCATATTCAAGATTTTCAGAAATTTTACCGAGTTTCCAAAATAGCATTTTTTAAATATTTTATTTGTCATTTCCTTTTTTTTTAAATTGAAAATTGACCTCCGATTTGTAGCAAGTTTCATGGTAAACGTATAATCTGTTATTGCTGTTACATCGCCCCATGCAATTGTTTCAACGAAGGTTTTGCCTATTCATTTCACAGGTCGCTTTCTTGGGGAAGAGCCGAAAATGGCTGAAATCCAGGTGATTCCTTTGGGAGCTGGGCAGGACGTTGGTCGTAGCTGTATACTCGTTCAAATCGGCGGCAAGAATGTGATGCTCGATTGCGGTATGCATATGGGCTTTAATGACGAACGACGGTTCCCCGACTTCTCGTTTATCTCAGCTGATGGACCTGTGACATCATTTATCGATTGTGTCATCATCTCTCACTTCCATTTGGACCATTGTGGAGCCTTGCCTTATCTCACTGAAATGGTGGGGTATTCAGGTATAGATTACCAATTTATTCTTTCGTTTTTGGGTTGTCGCTTCATATCTTCTTGATTTTGAAGTTTTTCTCCCCCGCAAACTTCAAAATCAAGAATTTATTCTTTGAGCGACTTATTAGTCAATGAAATTATCTATTTTCTACACAGACTCGAACTTCAACTTACTCTTAGCTCTAAATAATTCACCCAATATTTGTGAATTTCCCAGGGCCGATTTATATGACACACCCGACAAAAGCTATCGCACCCATCCTTCTTGAAGATATGAGGAAAATCGCTGTCGAGCGAAAAGGCGAAGGGAACTTCTTCACTTCGCAGATGATCAAGGACTGTATGAAGAAAGTGATAGCGGTCACATTGCATCAGTCGCTTATGGTTGATAGTCAATTGGAAATCAAAGCCTACTACGCTGGCCATGTTCTTGGTGCTGCCATGTTTAAAGTCACTGTGGGGTCGCAATCCTTCGTTTACACAGGTGTGTCCTGACAATCTGACTTCTTTGTGAACTAAGCAGGGTTCTCAATCTTCCGCTGATGCGTTTCGCATTCTGATTGGCTTGGTGATAGCATTTTGGCGTCGGGATGGGGGATCTCTGTTATGTAAACGTCACCTCAGTTTTAATTTTCAAAATATAATTTTCAAGAGATAGTTAGGTTCAAAGTGAACCAGTATTTAATGCAGTTAGGCTATAATTTTCCCGATTAGTTATCAAAAGTTTTTGCCGTCGTCTCTGCTTTTCATAATATATATATAGCTGCGTTAATATTTTACCAAAAGGATGAACTTGTGTTTCCAGGTGACTATAATATGACTCCAGATCGCCATTTAGGTGCGGCCTGGATTGACAAATGTCGACCCGATGTTCTAATCACTGAATCCACTTATGCAACAACAATAAGGGATTCCAAACGTTGCCGGGAGAGAGATTTTCTCAAGAAAGTCACTGAATGCATCGATCGGGGTGGAAAAGTTTTGATCCCGGTTTTCGCCCTTGGTAGAGCGCAAGAACTTTGCATTTTGCTGGACACACATTGGGAGCGGATGAACTTAAAAACACCAGTTTACTTTGCTGTCGGGCTAACGGAGAAGGCGAATAATTATTACAAGATGTTCATCACTTGGACGAATCAGGTTTGGTATATGACTGCATCGTTTGCTGTGATAAATCATACCAAGTTTCCTTCTAGTGTATGTTGGGTCTTTCATTTTTTTTTGACGACTAATAGATTAATTTCTCTTTTCTAGAATGTGAAAAAGACCTTCGTTCAACGAAATATGTTCGACTTCAAACATATCAAGCCATTTGATAAAGCATTCATTGACAATCCTGGCTCCATGGTTGTCCTCGCTCCCCCCGGCATGCTTCATGCTGGCCTGTCTTTGCAAATATTTAAAAAATGGGCGCCCAACGAGAACAATATGGTTATTATGCCTGGTTTCTGCGTTGTGGGAACAGTGGGGCATAAAATACTCAACGGACAGAAACAAGTTAGTAGCATGTTCTTGCCAAAAGTTTTCCTCCCTAACGTCTTTGAAAATTTAATCGATTTTCAATTTTACTTTTTTAAAATACAATTTTCATTAAAATTTAATTTTAATCAATGTTAATTTATTTAATTAAAATATAATTAATTTTTGTACGATTGCAGATTGAATTTGAAAACCGTCAAGTGGTTGATGTCAAAATGAGCGTAGAATATATGTCGTTTTCAGCCCATGCTGATGCCAAGGGTATTATGCAGCTTATACAATACTGCGAGCCAAAGAATGTTCTACTTGTACACGGTATGAACTTGAGTTTCGTTATTTCATTGCTCTCTCTCTGGGGTCTACTAGAATTAAATAAATCTCCGACAATATTTTGGAATAATTAACTTTGATAATTCACAGGCGAAGCGGCCAAAATGGAGTTTCTTCGCGATAAAATCAAACAGGAATTTAATCTGGAGTGTTACATGCCTGCTAATGGAGAGACCTGCCTCATATCAACGCCTCACAAGTATTTTAAATACTATTATAGTCATTCTAGACCAGACGGAACACATATTAACACATTAATCTGTTTTCTTTTATTTCTGACATTTCAGATTATCCATAGACGCGTCTCTTGGGTTGCTGAAAGTAGAAAATGTAAAATATAACAACCAACCTCCGAACCCGAAACGGTCTCGGGTTCTTCAGGGTGTCCTTGTCGTCAAAGATTCAACAATGAACCTGATGGACGTTGATGAAGCTTGCAAGGAAGCCGGTATCAACAGGCATATCATACGGTATTTGGAGTTTCATCACTTACAAGTTAAATCGAGTAGTCAGCTGGGGAGTATAAGCAAACGCAGTCTCTTTTACATCCAAGTATACAAAGCATTCACTTGAGCTCTCCACATACAATCTTAACAAGTCAACCGTCATTGATTCCAGGTTCACTTACACGGTGAAACTTGAGGACCCAACACCAGCCTACAAAACGGCGGAGAAACTTTTCAAAATTTTCCTAGACAAATTGACCGGTTGGAATGTCACTTTCACAGATGGCGCTATCTCCGTCGAATCTGTACTTATCAAAGTCGAAGGAAGCGAGCACGATTTGAAAAGCGTCTACATATCTTGGACAAATCAGGATGAAGAATTAGGGATGACAATATTAGAAATTTTACAATCCATGGGTCATGATGTGTCGTGATTTTGCTTCGAATACTTGAATTGTATATCGAAAATCATGTATTTGAATGTGTTCAATGAACTCTCACGAAGATTGATTCGTCGTTAGAAATTTGAACGAAGGTTCGATTCCATTTTTGTATTGTGAAAATTTTCATGTCAATCATTTTGTATATTATATTATCTGTTGAGGAAGATTTCAGCTTTTGCTGCCAATTATGCTCCCTCATCCTATGAAGCCTCATAAACCATGATAGATTATTCAGGTTTCTGTTTAGTTTTTTTATTTAATTTATTATTCAGGTGATCCAGTATTCAATATAATAAATTACTTTTCTTTGCAGTGCAAGGAAAATAATGTAATTGAAGAAGTTTCGAGGTTTCAGTCCATTGTGATTGAAATTGCAAGAATTTTAATTTCAGTTGCCCATCGACAGAGAAGCAAAATTGTTGAGCAATCCAACAATGATTTTCGAGTGTTTCAGGTTCGAAAGTTCAAAATCGAGGGCATTAATCAAGTCGATAAATACAATTTTAAGTTGAATGAAGGTTACGTTTGAGCTCGAAAACGTCGTTTTTCAGTAGATAATATGAAATAATATATTATATAATATAAAATGTTAATTTTAAACGTTGATTTTCAGTTAATAAAATTTTTTATGTTAAACGTCAATTTTTAGTTTCTAAAAATTAATTATTTCAAACGTCAGTTTCTTGTTTATAAAAATGTTTGTTTAATTATCTAGGTATATCTTGAACTTTTCATCCCACTGTCCCATTTTCCCCTATTTCTTATCTTCTGAGGAACAAAGCACGTTTTGAATGTTGGCTATTTCTCTTGTAAAGGTTTGACCCGGGTCTTGACATCTGCCACTCCTTAGGGCCGAAGTGGTTTCACGTTATTGATGGACTTCCTATGAAGAGAAACCGGCTACGCCTTCCAGTGTCCAACTATTCAATCCGTTCAACAGCCAATAGGACCTAAGCTTTCGGGCCAAATGTCGAAACTGTATTGAAGGTTGATGAGGGTACCTAAGAACTAAATAGGTGGACACATCGACCAAGCTGTGCCATTCGCAGTGACGGTCGATGAAATTATTCAAGAATCCATCCCTTCTTATCAAACGCGACTAATAAAAATGCTCATGAAGTTGCGTTCTATTTTTTTCGTTGTTGTTTTGTCGCATTGATTCTTCGCTGTTGAGATTGAGGGGGAGGAAAACATGGCGACTTGTTCTCCTGTTTTTTATTATTAGCTTGCCAAGCACTTGGGCCGTGGATACCTTGTAATGGTGCTACGAAGCCCTGATGATGCCCGAAGGGGCGAAAGTGCTTGGCAAGCTAATAATAAAAAACAGGAGAACAAGTCGCCATGCGTTTCTCCCCCTCAAAGTCAACAGCGAAGAATGTTCTATTTTTGTTACCACTAACTGGAAAACGTTTGAAATAAATTCTCAGGGCTGGTTTCGAAACTTTTTGTCTTCCTCTAGCCTTAGTTTTACTATAGTTTATTATTGATTCTCCGCATGAAGTTGAATCCAAATCCAATTCCTACTCAATATAGAGAACGGATTATAATTTCGTATATCTACGAAATATATCCCATCGGACAGTCTTGTCTCGTCGTCCTGTTGATCGGGCGAATGTTTTATCGCGTGAGGAAGATCTCTCTGCGCATGGCGTCCGCAGCCTCCCGTCCTTCCGCCTCTTTAGCCGCCCCCATAGATGCATCACTCCTGTACGGACCGTGCTGTGAGAAACGTGCGTCAACTTTCCAACTTCACGTGTTCGCGGTCTCCGTCGAACTTATAGTTTTTAAACCGTTAGCCAAAACACGTTTCCGCAGGTGTCAATTTGTCGGTTGAAATCGGACGCGTTCGGGTTTTTTTTCGCGTAGAGAACGGAAGACGATTTGGCCGATAAATCGCATTAGGTCAGTATGTATTTTTAATTGTCTGTTGTTTGCGAATATATCCGCAGCTTAGGCTCTACGTGATAAATGCATTCATCGCCTTGGCAGTTTTGGAGTGCTCTTCGACCGACAGCTGAGTCTATTTTGGCTAAGATCCAACAAAGGAATCAAATGTATGGGATTGATATATCGCTGAATTTTTTCGATGCAGTATAAAAATCGACTGGACAGCTGGAAAGCATCGGCTGTGGATATATAACGATCTGAAATTGCTTTCAGAACCGATTTTTCCAATCGTCAATTAGGACTAGTTCAATTCAACCGAGGAGGAAACCGTATTGGAGAGTGAATATTTGTGTTACAACGGATCATTAAGATCGAAGAGCTAACCACCCTCAATAAGAATACTAGGATGAATGAATGCAATTTCAATTTTCCACTTCCTCGATAGAATCCAATCGCGTCAAAACTGGCTTGTTAATTTAAAGGCTTTTGAACTACATCGATACAGAGAAAAACATATTTCATAGATGGAATAGAGCCTTGTTTTCTATCTTAATACCTGTTTGAGGATTGGTAAATCAACGACCAGCGCATAAATTATAACTGGCCTCGTTCAGAAAAACACAATGAAAGTAAATAACTTTATTTTTGTTTATAAATACGAGAAGAGTATTTTATAATATTCTTATACGAATCGCATGCGCTATAAATAATGCCAATGTTTTAACATAGAGTGCTCGGTATGTTTGACACGGTGTACATAATGAAATTACAGTTGTACCAGGGTTTTATATTAAATGTATGCCTTTCTGCAACGTTTTCCGTATTTACCTGAAAAATAAATTCCTAATAATCTGCGCTAGTACGATTAAATCGACTGGAAAATAATGTAGAGGAGTAATGAAGAGGGAATAAAAATCCCAAATGAAAACATGTGAAATGGAATAAATAGGGCCTACCCCCTTTTACAGACAGTGTGCGCGGATGGGTAAATTATCGCAATGCAGTCCTTTACTTCCGCGAGTTCCATCGAATCCAATTACAACATTCGACCATAAATTCAGCACCCTTGCGATCGAAAATTGAGCAAACCTTGCCTAGGGTGTTGCTCAAAAACGTATAAAAATTCTATTAAAATTATGAAAAATATATTCTTCAAGAGAAAAATAGAGAGCTAGGGATGTCATGCGGTTTTTCAAAACGGATGAAATATGGCTCCCAATTTAGGTTAATTATTAATATTAAACCATTGTGGTTACCTAATAAAAAAATTTTCTAACCCCTTCAAAATTTTACGTCTCACGTTTCAAGGCTTGCAGATCGAATATCCAATAAAATAAATGCCGTCCGTCTACCGCCAAGACTTTTCTGATGGAATTATAAAACCTAAATTCTTGAAATTTTCAACAAAAATCAATCTTAGCCCGACAATGGCTCTTTATCCAAATCACTAACTCTATTTTGAAGGTATTTGTGGCGGGTTTTGAGAGGGAAAAATTTGTAATTCCCTACGTTTTTCAGAAAATCGTGTATTTGGTATCAATTTCTATAGATTTTTGGACGTTGAATCGAATGAGGCCATGGCGAGGTCGCTTGTAATTAAAAAAAAAAAAAAATAAAAATAAAAACGAATAAAATTATAGTCATTATTTTTTGCAGCGTTCTTATTTTATTTTCGAAGGATGCCTTTTTTTATGGCTTACTTGCTAGTCAAATTAGATCACTAGACGATTAGATACAGTGTGCTAAAATAAATATTAGTTCGTAGGTACGAGTATTCGCATACGAATCGAGCTATTACTAAACTCAAACGTATTCTCAAATGACCGTTATTGTCTCGCTGTGGTACTCGTATCTGCATAGACTAAGCAGTAGAAGGTCATTTTCTGTTTTATTTGCTTTAATGAGGCGAAAAGCATCGTGGAAATATGCTTTTTTAAAAAGCTGTTTCGTTTTCCATCGGCTTAACGGATGTAAACTGCATTCCCTTTCCAGGGAAACTAAATAACAGGCTTAGGAAAAAGCTAAAAATAATGACACGAATGAAACATCGCAACGATGGCATTGGGGTGAAAGAGAAAAACCGAGCGAGCGAAACGAAATCGGCTATTCAATTTGCCGAGTCAACGAACACACTTGTTGATGCAACGCTATGTTTTTAAACATATTGCCCCCGTATTGGAGCCAATAACTCGAAATGGAATTTATTCAGAACGAATTTCGGCGCTGAATATTTTCTCCGCCTAATATTAATCGAAAACCCTAAAAATTAATCGTTCATCCAAGTCCTCAAAACGATTACAAGCGTTTTATTGCTCATTGAAAACGAGCTGAGCGTCGTTTAGCGAGAAGGCTCCTCTTGTGAAAGACAAAGAACCACAAGCTTGAAAAGCTCTCTTTCAGAAACTTCAATGGCGCTCCAGTTTCATTTGAAGGGAACTGAATTAAAATGACGGGGATAGGAATTTGAGGAAAAGTACACTTACGAGAGGCTGATAATAATAAACGATATTAAAGTTGCGCAAATACGAAAAATGCAAAGAATAAAAATTTATGTTATTGCTAACCAAAATCGATCGCCAAAGAGGAATAGAAAAAAACCCGAGGTATGAACAAACAAATACAAAATTGAATAGATAAACAAAAATACAAAATAAAGCTCTAAAACTGCCCAATACCTAAGGCAATAAAAAAAAAAAATATAAAAAAAATAAAAAATAGAAAATAACAAAAATTAACATAGAACTAATAAATAACATAAAAAAAATGATAATAATAAAGACGAAAAAGAGACCTAAAAATAATTCGAGTTTTTGTTTGACTGGAATTTTACCATTTTTTACCACTCAAATATTATAAGTTTATAAATTATGTTGGGTAATTGTTGAAGTATTTTTATATTCGCTAACATGCAAATTGTGAGATCGATGAATGTTATGAGTTGAATAATTTTCAACTGACAAGTTAATGTTCGCGAAAGGTGGAAATTTATGAAGTAGAGCAGATAGGGATTTCGATATTATCTGCATCAGCACTCAGTTGTACAATCTCAATAAAAAAAATTTCTTTCAATTTTTTATGCGACAAAAAATGATTTCAAACTGGATTGAGGGCAATTCAGACATAGTTATGAGGTCATTCGATAACATCGTTTTTATAACAGGTATAAATCTCAGTTTTTTTTCTTCCTTCTTTTAGGAACTTATTTAGATGGGGCTCGCCCCGATTGAAACTCACTCGCTAAAGAAACGATAAGGGCCTTTCCTCGCTAATGTTTTATCGATGCGATCAGAAGCCCGTTTTCTATAAAAGATTCACGCAGAAAAAGCGGCGATGGAATGGGAGAGGGTTGATGGCTGTCTATAGCTGAGAGATTAAAGGTTCAAAGATGATTTTGACGCTGGCTGACTAGTATGGGCGTTTGTAAGGGAAATTCGCTCGTCTCATCTCGCTCGTACTCGCTTTAAGTAATCTCCGTCCCATATTCTCGTTAGAATCTGCGGTCGTCATGTCGCTCCGATGTTTTCGCTGTCAAGGGTAGTTTGGATACTCCCTAATAGAGAGCGCCAAAGAGGAATTGATAGGCTAATGACTCGCAACGTGGGATGCTGGAGCTGGTTGTTTTGCCATCCCTTGAGAATGATTTATTGCTCCATGTTCTCTTTTGAAGGATTCCTTGTCACCTTCGAAGGCAAACTTGGATGAGTGACACAATCTCGTACAGCCTCCTAACTGCACGCCTCCTTGGCCATTGATTATTCAAGAACTTGTCACAGAGCATCTTGGAAACTTGTAAGTAGTCGGCGACAGTTCTGGGACGACCAAACGGAGGTTGGATGTGATAAATTGAAACGCGATTTAATATCGATTTCATATATATCCCTCGCGGTATTGAACTTGCTATGATGGCTCCCCATCGTGCACATTTTCTTGCCCACACGTGCACATTTTCTTGTCCAAGAGTTCCATTTTCTCAGCGCTTCGATGCCCATTACCCTTTCTCCTAGACTGCCACAAATCGCCCGTGCTTGGGAACATTTTTGGCGACAAGAAACTGAATCATCGGAATCATTTGGACAGTTCGCAAAAGAGAGCTCCATGTTCCAATAAATATCACGGTTACTACGTTCACTTCCAAGCGCGAAGCGATAACCAGCGTAGGTTTGAGATCCAAAACGAAGAATCCCAGTTGGTTCTAGCTCGATTAACTATATAGGGACTCACTCTAGGAATGCTCTTTGTCGTTCTTCAGCTGTTGAAGTATTTGTATTTTATTCATTTCCAAAAGGAGAAGCACTTTCACCCATTGGGCGAAAGTGCTCGGCCAGCCATTAAAAATCTGGAGAATAAGTCGCCTGGTTTTTCTCCTCCTCACAACCCCTCTACTACAATAGATGCGACGACAACCAAACGGAGAAAACTTTGATAACTAGGTAATAAAAATAAATAAAGTAATAAAAAAAACTCCGATTGGCTTTTGTCCAGAATCCAAACTCTCAACGATTAGATTGTAGAGTTGGAATGTGGCATCTAGTCTACCTTTTACGAAAAGGTAGATTTCCAAAATTGTTGGATGTTGCACAAAAGGAAGGTAAATTTTACAAATAGTTCTGAATAAAAGCGATCGTTTAATACGTCACTTGAAATGTCAAATTAAAGTAACAATGGATCGTTTCCCCACTTATTTTCCTCAATGTTTTTCCAATTGAATTTATCGAGAGACGAATTTCGAAGCGTAGGTGTAAGAATTTCATCTCTGATGACGGGTTGTGACCTGAAACGTGGGCAACGAATTAAAAACCCTGTTGACCTTTCCGTCCTTTCAATTGGGCCATATCCGAGCAATTTCCTTCGCTAAAATAGCCATCCTATCATATAAGTGCTATAATAGCGGGCCCATTTTTTCAGTCATTCCAACTATGAAGGCTTTGTCGGGTCAATTACTTTACAACTAATAAGACAGTGCAATTTAATATTGAAGCTAATTGACAAGTATTCGCATCGTAACTCGAATGGGTTACACGACGACAGTTCAACATTTGGGTTAAGCTAGGACACGAGTTAGCCAAAGGTTAGTATCCTATGGTAATCTGCATCGCAAATTCGGCAGTGAAGAGAAGCGTCGAGCTCTCAGGTTAACCAGCGGCCTTTGCTCTTGTTATGCAATAGGCCTTACTTCCAGGGAATTATTTATATTAATTCACACTCCACGATGGGTTCACGGCGAGATTACTTAGGAAAGTAATTGATGTTACGATATGTTCCGTTAGATTGCATAGGCGTTTAAACTAGTAAAATGGGCTAACATGTGCCAGCCAAATTAGTTTTGTCCAATATGGTGAAAATGCTGATCTACAGTCGTTTTTGAAAACCAGGGGTGTGAATGGATTGAATTTGTTTGAATCGCAAACAGGTAAAACCGTAAAAACAGGCAAAATGAGTTATATTGTTATATCGATTTCGGCGTTTAGGCCATCGTCACTAACCATCTTAGAAGTGAACGTTCCTCAGTGAAGATGTATCTAAAATAGTTCTGGGTGAAAGTAAGATGACTCATATTGGCAACAGCTAAGTGAGAGTCGTGACTGGAGATGAAAGTACCAGAAAAATGAACTTTTCCAGAAAGGAACCTATTTGTAGAGAATACTCTTGAGAGATACCTCATTCAGACATTTCCCAGCCCTATTAAATTTGAAGACTTCTTATGTTTCGAGTAGATTCTACACATGCTAACCTTTGGTCGAAAATGAAGGAACTCAACAAACTGCCTATCTGCAAGATCAAAACTAAAAGCAAGGGAGGATTCTCTTAGGTGAACTGCAAAGGCTGAATCACCCTTACCACCAAGAAAATCCATCTTATGTGCCTCAATTCTTACCCTAAATTTCCGACCAGCTTGGCCACAATACCTAAGGTCACAAGGTGGTAATAATATCGTTCAAATGTTATATAATAACGTCTGATTTTGCACTTCCAATATTTTTGACTGCTCAATTGAAGATTGATTTTTCATGGAGATTGGACGACGTTTGTCATATTTTGACCACTGAAACACTTACAGTCACTTTCACTGAACGGTTTTGCGTTTTGCACCAAACGATTTTCCGAATTCAGCATGGCCTCGAATTTGACTTCTACGACTGCTACAATATTTCTTTAACCAGGCAAGCATGTAAATAAAAATTAGCGTTTTCCTCGCCATACTGGATACTCTTGGAACCGTCGTTTTTCTTTTAGAATAATATGACGCCGGCAACGTTATCCGGTGGAAAGTAAATTGAGCCAAAATCCCCACGTTCACTTAACTGCCAACCGTAGAAGGCTCAAGCGAGCCCAACCTACGTTAAAAACGCATTAACTCTGTTGCTCTTGTGCGATGGCGAAGAATATAATCCCTTTTCCGAAGGCAAGCTTCCCTCTTTTCCACGAGTACATGCCAGTGCCTGGTTAGTCATTTGTTGAAACGAACTCCGCGGTTATGTAAAAAAATGACGCATTGTTACTTAGGCTAGGGGACAGAAATGTTACAACACTAACCGTGATTATTCACTGCAGGTGTAATCTAGCACAAAAACCATAGCATTCTAGGCAGGACAAAACTTCTGGACATGTCTGCTATATTTTAGCATTATTGCAATATTTTAATTTAGAACAAAGTCCTTTAATTGAATCTTTGATAATAGAGAGGAAAACCTTGGGATAGGTTTAGGTTAGGTATCTATTTTAACTAGAGAAAAAAAATATAAATTTTCTAATCAAAATTGAGAAACTTGGCTCTAATGCATCCTAATTTTTAGGCTTTTTAAATGTAATTTATACTACATTGCCAATGTGAGAAAGCAATCGAAGTACTTCTTAATTGAAAATAAAGTGTTATTTTTAACGTCGGTGTCGCAGACCGTATTTCCGCGTTATTCGCCCTTTTCAATTGGGTTTTCCACATTTTGGTCCAATTTTGATCGGATCATATTTAATCCGGTAACCTGAGAGGAAACATTCTCATAGTCCCAAAGGCCATAAATTATCGTCGTTATATGGGAGCGAATTATCAGTACACCTTATGTATATTTTGGCAGAATTTCGCAGATCGAACGAGGAATGACCGTCGGCCTTCGTCAAATAATTTCTCCGACCTCGCTTGGCTCTAGATCTGTCGTGCGGTCAGATTGGCCGGCGAATATTTCTTCATAAAGGAGGATCAAGGAATGAAACCCGTGGAAAGTAGGCCGACGATGAAAACTTCACGCTTTTTCACATATCCAAAGAGAACGCTTCGAAAGCGGTTCATATATCGCTATCAGGATGTGGAATCTTTCTATACAAGGCGGAATGTCGCGGGGAGCCTAAGAGCGTGAATAGGAGCGGACTCATCAGAGTGCTATCTGTACCTCGCACTAATCTCCACCTTCTTGTCGAGCATCGTATTAATGTCAAAGCGGAAAATTTTCATCAAAGGCGGCTTTTGCATTGTAGAACGACAATTTTTTCACTATGGAACGGTCATGAGAAAGGGTGATGAACGTTCCTCCTGGGGCGTTAAACATCGCAAAGCGTTGCTCGTCGGCCTAACACCTCTAGCGACTTTTGAATATTCAGTGATGATTATACGGCCGCTGCAGGCTCATGAAATGAAGCAACTTCCTCCAAATATTTAGCGTCTCATTTTTTTAAAATTTATTTACATTACTTACTATGACTGTGTATGCAAAGAACAAGTTGGTTTAATCATATTTTAATGAGTGACAGATTTTGGGGGAAAATAATCGAAAAAACTTATTACCTAGTCAATTTTTTGAATTGTATAGATGGTATTTATCTTTTTGGATATGGCCTGAAAACGATCTCAACTCAGCTCTTCAATTAATCGTACTTACCTGAGATTTTGAGGTGCTCGCTTCAGATGGCTATGGATCAGCAAAAATCTACTGTTTAACTAATTTAACTATCTATTGCAGCGTTTTAATTTTTTCAAGGGTGTCAAAAAAATTTTTTTTTAGTCATTAATACCGGAAGCTAAGCTTTGAAGTATTTTTAACACGACGTTTTTCGACGCGTTTCCATAGAAAAAAATTAAGTCGAAAATTAAATTCAAATACTAAGTTCTGATTTCCATCAATCAATTTCAATCAACACCTCTACCTTTGCCCTCGTTTGTCATCTATATTGATTTCGGATTTCTGACGAAGGCTCTTATAGTCGGTCTGAAAGGGGTAATAATCGCGAAAGAAACTAATCAGTGGGGGCAAAGTAAACGAAAAACGAGTTCGGACGTCTTTCCGATAGATTAGAAAGTCGACATTGGGAAAATCAAAAGTTTTCAACTGTATTTCCTTTTTCGACGTAGAATGCGATCCAAAGTTGGCCCTTTGTAACGGCCAGGGCTGCGTTCCGAATTGTTTTTCCCACTGTCCTTTGTACGGCGAAAAAAGACGACTCCTAGGGCTCTTCCTGCAAAAGAGAACGAAGAGAGTGACGTCTTGGAATTATAGGTTTGGTTTCAAAGGAGGAACTGGGGAAAGCAAAAGTCGCCTGTTCGACTGCGCGTCTTTTCTTTTGCTTCACCTGAGACAAACTCTTAAATAAAAGCCGAGTTTTCTTCCAAAACCTCTCCGCGTCCATTTTCTTGGCTTCCTCTTTTCTCCTTCTACTCCACTTAAGACATTTTCTTCTTTTAACTGAGGGCCATAGCTCTATCCCTCCACCTCTTGAAGAACTTTGCACTTTCCGCTCAAGAACTCGCCTCTGAATGTCTTCACCTTTCAGGTCTCTTCGTATTCTTAATTTCCACTATTCGACTCTGCTGTGCTATAGTTTTATCGCTGACATTCTGAAACAGAAAGATAAAAATAACGAAAATCACGTACGAAAATAAATAATTATTATGCGGATTCAATTAGAATTGACGTAACCTCAGCAGTGATTTATTGATATTACATGAAGATTTTTTTTGGGAAATTAAATTACGTTTATTAGGCTAGAAACATTTCAATTTAATTCCTTCTTTTACACATAAGTTGTATTATATTTTCGGTAGCTCGTCTCTCTTTTTAAGCGACTTCACAAATGAAGAAGTTACTATGGTTGAAATTAGTTTTTTTTTAGGTACTACCAACAGAAATTCACTTCTTTCAAACATTATTTACCAAAAAAGGATGTCAATCTGCAATAAAGCCAGACTAACTCTGATATCATTTTCCATTTCTTATTAAAGTTTTTTTTTTAGTTAGAGAAAAATCCACATGATTTCAATGAGTGACATAATTGCAATTAATTTCGAGTTTATGGGGCTGTGGACACCATATAGATCATAATCGCCCTGAAGATACCTGATTGGGCGAAAGCGCTCGGCAAGCCAATAAAACTATAGAGGATTAGCCATCTGGGGTTTTTCCTTTTACAGCGGCATAATTTATATAAAAATGTGAAGTCAAGAGAAAGAAAAATTCGAGTTTATGTCAATTGTAATATTCCGGTTTCGAACCCTTTTCGCCGTAAGATCCCGGTCTTTAATTAGACAATCCGTTATTAAAACTTAATGCGTAATCTCGATGAATGATAGCGAAGAAACATAATTTGATATTAGCGGTAGACAACCTACAAAACACGGGCAGGAGCATCTTCTCTTGCTGAGACTAAGCGCCTCGTAACGTGCGGACAATGTTCAAAGCGTGAAATTATTAGCGGAACGACAGTCGTTCCCGGAGGTGACATGGGACGTTGGAAGTTGTAGGATGGAGGACATTGCTGGATGGTAGTACAGTTAACGAGGAACGATAGCCGGGCCGTATATAACGCGACAGCGCCTCCGCACGTACGTTACACACGTCACCGTTAATTTTGAAATAATTCCCTTCGCCAGAGGAAGAGGGTGAGGTCGGTGGTTGGCTCGGGTGACATAGGGGCACAAGAGACTAATAGGCGACTGTAACGAACATTTGTAATAGATGGCGGCAAGAACTTGAGCTAGCGACGAGCAAACGACTTATAGCCGACGTGTCGATAGCCGCAAGGGAGTAACGTGAGGAAGTCGTAAGAAAACTACCGGATATTCGGCTCCCTTCGAACCATATTATGCGATGTAGTTGCTGTAGAAAACAATGTTCCAAAAAACGCTGCAAATTATTGTACAGTGGTTTATTATTCTTTCGATTCAATAATGATTTTTGAAGACTATCTATTTGTGACCATTCGTAAACATTCCCCCTGAAAAACAGCTTGGTAACTATAGGGGAAAACTCCGTAGCAACTATTGTAATTTTAATCATTTTTATTTTTCTTGGTTTCCAGATTAAAATCTGAATTTTTTGCGTTGCGGTATAGTTGAAGAGAGTGTTCGTCGAGCATTCCAACGAGTATAGAACGATTTTTATAGCTCCAAGAACTCTTAGTTATGACCTCATGCCAATTTCTGAAAATTTCCCAAATTCAACACAAATGCTGCGATAATTCGAAAACCAATAAAGCTATTGACCCCGCGATGGTCATTCGATTCAGCGTCCAAAAATCTATAGGAATTGATACCAAATACACTTTTTTCTAAAAAAAAACCTTGGAAAATACGCATTTTCTCCCCCTCAAAACCACCCAAAAATACCCTTAAAATTGAGCTAGCAATGTGATTCAAGAATTGGGCCATCGTGAGACCGAGATTGATTTTTGATGGAAATTAATAAAATGTAGCTATTATAGTTTGGCCAGAAAAGTGTTGAAGGCGTACGGCGGACAGGCAGAATTTTTTTTACTGGATATTCGGATTCTACATGCCTTAAAACGTAAAACACCAAATTTTGAGGGGGTTAGAATTTTTTTTTCTAACACGATTACAATGGTTTATTATTGAATAATAAACCAAAAAATTTGACTTTTATTTCGGCATCTAAGAATTTCATCAGCTCCTCTGCTTTGCATATTTGATCAACTCCGTGTTTTTACCCCGGTCATTTATCATTGCTCATCGTCAAATCCGAGAGTATGAGGATTTGGATGTCATCGTATTATTGCTCTAAGCGTACAACGTATGCTGGACCATAAGTGTGGATAACGCTAAATTAAAATTATCCGAAATCGAAAACCTAATTATCCGTGGAGAATTCAAAACCCTGAAGTTGTCGGTAGCATCGTATTTTGACAGGTTCACATCAACACTGCATATTTCTTCTCGGCGGCTAGGTATATCTCCTTTATTCAGTGCGTACGACAGCCTTTACCATTATTCTGTTTTAACGAGAAGTAGCTGTCAGGTCGAGACGGAAGACCAAGACCGTTTGCCAAATACTACATAAACTAACAAGCATTGGCACAGAACCGTGAGCTGGCAGGTTTTCACAACGCTTACATTATTCAGTTCAACATCTTCCTCTCTTTTCCTTGCTCTCTTCGAAATTTTTCTTCCCTTTAATCGGCACTTTTATTTATTTTTTCACATTTTTTTTTTAAATGAATTTTTGTGAAATTCGAGCCAAAAGTGAGTTTTACTGCATTTTATGTTTTTTGAGAACACGGACAAGAAACGAAATAAAAAATAAAAAATAGAAAATAAAAATAAAACTTAAAAAAAACATTAAAAAAACAACAAACACGGACAAGAAACGAAATAACGAAATAACTAACGAATAACTAACGAAATAACGAAATAACGAAAAATAACAAAATAAAAAATAAAAAATAAAAAATAAAAATAAAATAAAAACATAAAAAAACGAAAATAATAAAAAACGAAATACACTGAAACACACTGATATCGCTGAAATAAACGGGTACGTTGTGGATGATTACGAAAGCGAAGTATAATCTGGAGTAAATTGAAAAGGCGGGATTTAATTTCGCTTTGGCGGAATTACGAGTTTTGATGAGATCAAAACGTCAGCTGGAATCCCCTGATATTTGCTACCGCCAAATCCCGTGACATTTGCCGTCAAAGTGGGCCGACCAGGACCAAAGAACGAATTCTCTCTGTAAAGTCAATAAGTCGACGAATAAACAAAAATGGATATTTTCACAAACAACTTTCCAACTGCGCAGTCTCGAGGAGGAAAATGAAAATTGCGAAGCAATTTTTAATTTAATTTATAATAAACGTTATAATCATTATATTTATGCGCATTTTTCATAGAAAATAATTTGCGTGATGACTATGGCCTAATTTTATCCATAGTAGTAAATATTATTTCTTCTTGAGCTTAATCGGGCAACTTCTGAACACTGAATCGATAGGTGGAGCAGTTTTAGATTCATCCCATTTATATTTACTGGTCTCGTAATGTCTACTTTGCATTTTCTTGTTACATTCGGCTTTAGCAAACTTTTGCCACGTTTTTGCAATTATTTTTTATAAAAAATGATAGTATTTTGGTATTACTTTCTTTCAACTAGTGACAGTTCGAATTAAGTTCCAAGATTTGTGAAAAATGTTGACAATTACCTGAGCAACTTTGGGCTTTTGTGAAGAACGTCGAGGAGATCTGAAGTGAGCACTTGACGTCGGTAACGATATGACGTGTTCGAGTTGTACAAGGCAAGGGCTAGTGCGGAATGAACCTGAGTCGGTTGGTCTAATTGCTGAGGAAGGAGATTTTCCCGGGTTCATCTAATGAACGGAACGAATTGAAAATTGAAGTAGGAGAGGCCGAGTGAAGAGTCCTTAATCGGAGAACAGTCAGAAGGTCCCAACGGATATTAGCTTAGTTAAAATAATCGTCATGATGGATTAATTTTTGAACTTGTGACGTCAATCGTCATGTCAAGTCTTTCATTGTCATCCAAAACTTTTTTCACGATAAAATATCGCCTTTGAGATTGTGGATTTACAATTTCTCTTTAGCTCTCCGGCAAAAAATCGGCAACCCCTTCAAAGCATCGATAAGATACATATCCTTTTGTCCTATACTTGAACTACTTTCATAAATCATAATTCGCCACTCGCTCGACGGAAAAGCAATAAAAACTCGGAGCCCTCTGGTGACCGTTTATTACGAGGAAAATGATGCTCTTCTTTGAGGGTCTGGACATGTTCCTCTATAGCAGTGTAAATGCCACTGGAAACTGAGAAACCGGATACTTGACTGCTAGATGCGAACTTGCGACGGAGGATGGCCATGAATCTCCCTTCGTTGATACGACGTTAAACTAACCTCAAAAAGACCTTAAACCGGCCATCTCAACGTCTACATGTTCACAAGTTACACGGTAACTGTGCTAAGGCGTTAGAGTGTATTTGGCTTGCAAACGGCTTCTCAGTGCCTGAAGCTTTGTCCGGGATCAGCATAAATATTACCCTAAGTGTAAAAAAACACCCCTCAGGCCTTAGTCTGGCTGCCTTTTAGGCATAATTCAACCCGTGTTCAGTTTTTCACCGTTGGTAGGAGCCTCCATTCTACCAAACGACAATTTGCGACAGTGATATTTTCCTCTGGAAGCAATTTCGTCGTCTACTGGAGGAAACCATTTATGAAATCCATTCCGCCAGCTTGTGAATATGGGAAGCAATTTTTTTTTTCAAACCTGTTAGCGCGTTTGCCCGTCTGCTGGTCGTGAATAAGATGATTTGGCACGTACAGTTTTTAAACGTTCGTCCGATTTCAATATGGAATAAATTGAACCAATATTGGAAAAAAAATCATCGCCTACAAATGCTTTTTGTTTTTATTTCATACTAAGTAAAATTACCATATCCCCTCCGCCACCCTACTTTTGACGGAGGCTCCGCCCCTGACGCCCCCCACTCGCCAAAAATACGCTTTTGCAGTTCGGGCTTTATAACTTGGATTTCTGTTTTTCGCGAAATTTAAGTCAAAATAATTCCTCCAAATGATCATGTTTTCCCTGATTTGTAACTTTTGTCCTTGCTCACTTCAACGTCAATATTGGTGAAATATAGACAAACAATTTTATCAATCAACATAAATTTCTTTCGTCCATTATATATTATTTATATACACATCGCCAACTCTAATTGTACTCAATTTGAATAAAACCGAAATGGTAAATTTTCCACAAAAAGCATCCTCCTGTCGATTTTTGGAAACAATCAATTTTTTTTACTCGACCGTCAAAACATATTAAAAAATGTGTGGTAAGTTGTATCCTACCTTGATATTATTTTGTGATTTTTTTCTCGATTATAGGATAAAATTGGAAGCAAACCAACAAAACCTGTTTTTGAATTCACAAAATTGAAAATTCTCCGACCTTTAGGCGGTTAGAAGTTTCAATGATGAATTGCACACAGGACATTTTATTTGGCTGCTACAAACACGTACATATAGCACAAAGTTAGCAAAAAAAAAAAAAAAAAAAAAAAAATTACTTGCCGCCGCAGAAATTATTTGCCGTCTACTGGATTTTCCCGGATTTTTAGCTCCGTCAGCGCCGGAGTATGATAAATTATAATTTTGTTGTTGAGGGATTTCAACAACTAATCTTATGAGACATTTAACGCTGACCCCGACTTTGTAATTGTTAAAACAGAAATTTGTGAACTAATAATTTTTTGAGTCAGTGTAAAAATGTTCAGAATTGATCTTTCAACAACTTCTCCACAATTTCACTGCTTACATCGTCAAATATGTCAAAATCCTGAAAACTCACTTCTTCCAAAAATGATTTTTCTCTCTGCATTTCAAATTTAACAGTTTCAATGTCCGCAGTTCGTTGTTCGGAGATTTTTTTTCAGTCGACGGACTACTTCATGTATACCCAAAATCTTTTCAAGCCATTCCTCTCGCAAATCTCCTCAATCTTTCATTTTTACTCTTGGTTCTGTCGTGTTACTATAAAGCAAAGAAGAAGACTTAGTTTAATACCCATGAAGCGACTACATAATTAATTATTATAATATAGAATTTTTTAATCTATTTTTTCGAAAGTTGATGAACGAAAACTGGATACTCGCTAAAAACACTTCTCATAAATCTGTGAACACAGTTTACGTAGTACAAGCTGTCTGTAGTGAAACCCTCGGTGGATATAGTGTTATTTTCGAAGCTTCCAGACAGCTTTAGACAGAAGGTAAGCTTGAACGAGGGTTCGATTGATTTCTTATCAATCATAGCACGCCTCCATTTCACCGTGATATGTTCCATTATTTCGCTCGTAATCTATTTTCACGGCTAACCCTTCAACTCCAAAAGGCTCCGTTGTTTTCAGACTTCGTTCGACGGCTGTAATGGACTCGATATCCCCCACCCTGGGCCCTATCGACCCCCTTCCTGTCCTGTTTCATAGCAGGCTTTCGGGGCACCGCAGATAAGGCCCTGAAAGCATCAAGTCTGAACCATAAGATCTTATAGGTTGGAGGAAGCCATGGGTTGGGACCCAGTGGGGGTGTCGTGGTCCTCACAGCTCCCACTTTCTAATCTCTTCCGCATGGCCGGATTGGAGATTATAACTTTCTTGCAATTTTATGAGCACACTTTGTCCCCGATGGCTCTCGCGACTTAGATTTAATACCCAAGACTAAACTGTTATAATCAAAATTTAATTAATAATCTTCCGAGCGCTAGCTGGCGGTAAAATTGAATTATTGACACGACGAGCTCGACGAAATTTAGAAGACGCTTATCTTCAATGTTTTGTCTTTTTATCGACCATTGTTCTAGGAACTAACTAATATAGAGAAATATGTATTTCCAATGCTGTGGATCTATGCCATTGTTCTACAAAATGTATGAGCCTCCGCTGAAATAAATCGATACCAATATTGCACTTTTATGAAGATCGAGCTCGAATCGCATTGTTGCGAGCTCTATAAAATATTGAGCTCTGTTAAATCTATCTTCCGCCCGCCGTCATCCGCAGCTGATCATTTTTGCGCCGAACATTTGGATATACGGGCGAATAATTCATCCGTTTCCCCGCCTCGCGAAACAGCCGATTGTTTGAGTGGAAAATAATTCGAACTAAGCCTGTTCGGGTCTGGTTTGAAGCTTAAGTTCCCCGGAATCCCCTTCGACGATGAATTACTTGTTTCCCCGGTTTCGAATTCCCTAGGGTAAAATAGTCACGGCAATTATTTTCGAAATAGCAAACGCGTAACTGTTCTGTCTGCAAACCTGAAGGGCCAATTAATTCTTACGTTAAGACGAATCGGTTAAACTGCTCCTTTGAACATAAAAGAGGTTTTCCTACTAGGGAAAGGTTAAAGACGTTGTAGACGTACAAATGGTCTCTGGCTTTCCGACGTTTCCGAATTGAATACGACAGCTTTCGGCCTAACCAGATTAGCCTGAAAGGGAATGCAATTAAGTTTTCCCTACTTTTCCCGACGTTTTACCCCTCGCGTTGTTGATGCTTTGCTCTTTATCCTCGCTTACGTTGCCGGTGAAGTCGTCAACAATTGCTACTGTATAAAGTTGACCTATTTTAAATTATGAATAATGTGTTAAACGATTTCGCCCTTATTTTCGTCGTTAATCATTTTTATGATTTTTCGCCCACCATCAGAACTGCCAAAAGGAGCAGGATAATACGAAATTTCGGTTTAATATTTACTTGTAGACCATTGTAATCGCAGAGGAGAAAATATTCTCGCCTCTGTCAGAATTTAATATTTTACGTTCCTTGGTGCGTACTCGTACAAATATAACTAAAAATCAGTCCGATTATCGAATATATAAACATGAAAGTAAAAATCAATCGATAACATAGTTTTATGAAAACTAAGAGTGCTTCGTGTTAAGAATTTCTACTGTCAATAATTTTTGAACCAAGAATTGGACAATTATTTGACCAGATTACCCCCTATATTTTGAAGGTATTTTTCGACTGTTTCAAGAGAGGGGAACTTAATTTTTTTAATGATTTCTAAACAAAAAGCTTGTTGCTGTGGTGAGGAGGAGATACATTTGGCGACTATTTCTCCGTTCTTTCTATTATTGGCCAAGATCTTTTGCCCATTTGGGCATCTTCAGGGCTACCTAGTAGTTAATTATCAGTTAATAGCTATTTTCTAATTACATATAGGTCCATCAGGCACATACGACCGGGACTAGCGTTGAAAATCAAGTCTTATCACGTCGACCTGTTTAAATAGTTAAAAGTTCATATTCATATACATTTTATACAGGTGATAGAAATAAATTTTAATTCAATTTACTTCATGTCTTAGAATTGTTAAAGTCAGGTTCTAAAACGTAAAATATACGAAAGGCAACGTTAAGCATAAAAATAATATAACGTATGATTTGGGATGATTGTTTTATATACTAGGACTGACTTGATAGGGCTTTGATACTTGTAAATATAATAATTGCTGATTGTATACATTTTCGGTCTCGGTTCTTTGGTTTTCTCTAATTATTATTAGAGAGAAATTGCGAGAGTTGAGTAAATTATGGAGAAAGAATGAAGAAAGAGTCGCCAAGTTTACCTCCCCTCTCCACAGCAATTACGTGGAAAATGCGACAGGCAATAGAAAAAGCTTGTTGGTTATTAATTTAAATAGATGCAGGTGGGAATTGATGCTATATATTATTTTTGAATTGTCTAACAATTGGCCGAATAGTTCGAAAAATAACAAGGAAAACATCCAACACCACGGGGTGATAATCGTGCGATATTGGAGACTTAACGAAAATTTTTGCTGTCCGTTTCTGTCCTGCGGAAGTTTTCCTGTTGGAAGCCACCGACGTCTGTACGTGACAACCGGCAATAAATCCTCAGTTCAGAGCTATGCGACCCATGGCCCCATCTAGGGCACTTCCGCAAGCCAAGTTTTCATCCTTCCATACCCTACACTCATAATCCCCTCTTCCACCTAATACGTTCTACTTAAAAATCCCACTCACGTGGTTGTACCCCGAAACTTTCCCCTTTTTCCCTCGATCCCGAGGAAGAACTTGTGAGAGAAAAAGGCTGAACTTTGGTAAGCTTAAGCGAAGTATAGTATGAACTAGTGGCAAAATTGACCGTTGGAAATCTGCACGGATCTAGAGAGAATCGAGAAACATAGAAATTTTCATTTTTCTTGTCCATAGAAATACGTCATTTGAAACTTTAATTTTTAAGGAAATTCAGAGTATCGTGGTCTCTGTGTTACACGTTGCATGAATTAGTTCTCTTGATCTGAACAAAATTGGGGATCATCGTCGATGGCGTTTCTAATCAGTGTCTATAATTTTTATAGATTGCAAGAAAAATTGTTTATTTGCTTGAATCTAGATCCCCATCGCTCATTTCCATTTTGGTCTCTTCCAGCTTCATCGTCCTCTCTCGACATCACTGGTTGACTTGCTAGTCGTTCCGCGTAGATCAGTTCACATAATGCGAATTTCCTCTCGCGAATTCAGATAAGAAAGTCTTGACGCTCTGAGAATATTTCAGTTTGTTACATTACCTTTGAAGAATATGGTATGAATGGGTTGTTCTTTGAAGCCGCCAGATAGAGACCGTATAAAAAGGTAGAAACCCTAAAACGTGAGGACGTAAAACGGAAGATGGTCGTCTACACGTGATGACCTGCCATGTTCTTCACATGTTCGCCTGTGCCTTTGCAGAGTTGCGGACTCTGAATGGCATGAAGAGTCCTGGCATTACATTCGGAGCAAAGGAACGTTACTTTATTTTTTCTCCTCTTTTCTTCTGGATCTTACAAGCGGACATTACAACTTGGAGGTTGTTATAGTCGAAAGAGACGCGAAAAGTAAACGGACGAGGGAAAGATCCTGGATTGCACTGAGGTCGACTCCTGATAGCTCAAGGCCCGGGATGGTACATGGTTGCCACGGTTGCGCCATTCGGAAGAAGGCTTCCTCAAACTGCCGCCAAGATGGGCCACGGGGGGGTTTTTCATCTCGACCCTTCAACCGGTGGAAGGTCAGCGTAATAAATTTTTATCGACTCTTCTGACACGTTATCGCTGAAACTTTGGACCTAGAGGATGTCTACAAGACGACTGTCACATAAAAATTCGGCTACGCCAAGGGAATACGACGAAATTCAGTGGGCTCGTCAAAAACCCGAGGATAGGATAGTAACTAAATATCAACATTGTCGCAGGAATATCTATCTTGCGCGACAACGATGTGTCTTTGAGATTTTCAATTTTTAAAGAATATTTCTGTGTAACCAATTGTCTAAGTCACAATAATAAATAAATAAAATAAATTGATAAAAATAAAAAATAAATAAAATAATAAATAATAAATAAAAAATAATAAATAAATAAAAATAAATTGCTCGTACCAAATAAATAAACAAATAATTCCGCACATTTTATTTTTTAAGTTAACTATCTACATGTATGAAAAATGCACGAACTAAAAAAATAACATGTCTATCTGAGAACAGTGTAATAACGTAGAAAAGTGGAAAAAGTTGATACTGCAGGTCTCAGTGTATACAAACCGGTTCAAATCAAGTACAGCTACTAAACGATCGAAAACCTCAGGTTTTGAATGCAATTGTTACTTTGGAATATTCTGCGTTAAAGGAATAAGAAAATTCACCCAAGAGATATTAGTCAATATTGATAAGCGGTCTTAAAAGGCGGTAAAACTGGTTTTGTGTGTAAATTAACCGTGTTTCATGCGTAGCTGATGATATCTCAATAGAGCAGACCGGTGAATTACGCGCATCTCATCGAATTTCAAAGCTGCAGATGATTTTCATGAAGAAAAAATTTGATTTTCAAGAAGAAGAACTAACCATTAAAACGAAAAAGAGAATCATTAAAACAGCTCTCCTGAAAAAATGCTAAAATAAGTTGTGCGGACCTGCGGTGTCGATGAGCTTGTATTTTTCATTCTCCAGACTCGATATTGATACTTCTATTTACTCAAAATGTACGTTAAGATTAGAAGTTTTGAAAACGAGATAAAGAAAGTCGTGTTGTATTCAAAAGCGACATATTTGCCGCGAACTACGCTGATCAAATGGTTACTCTGCTTTTTCTATACATATTACTCTACAGCCTTCCTGTTTCATGCAGTTTTTTCTCCCACTTTTTTTCTTATTTATTCGGCGTAAGGCATATTGACTAGATCGGTGAAACGGGTTGCCGAGGTCGGCGAAATAGGCAAGACATTCTCCGGGAGGAGATCCTTGGATTCCTTTTCTCCCTTGGGAAGCTTTCATCATTTTTTCCCTTTTACGACTTCTATCTAGCTGTATGGGGATAAAGTCGAAGCCCGCATAGTTCTCTTTGTTGTGCTTCGTATGCTAAATAAAGAAAGATATATCAACATGGTCTGATTTTTCGTACCTTATAATATCCTACGTATAATTTGTAAAAACCACTGAGGAGTGATGAATATTGTACAACTCAGTTCGACAAATATCAGCTTTAACACTCGGTTGACCTCGGTCCAACTCTCGCCCACTGTGCAATTTCGTAACGGAAGACGTTCATTGGGTCGGTCACTCAAGTTGATTATTGTCAGAGTAAATCGCGTGTATCGACCATTCGACTCGCATTATAACGAAGACATCGTATGCGGTTTCAAAAACGATTTTTTCTCACCTTTGAATTTTCACTTCATTAATTTTTCGCGCACTTTTTTAAACATTTTCTGTTCGATTGAGATTAGACTTTGCTATATAAGTCTGATATAATGTAGAACTTGCATGGCCTATTTATATATTGTATCTGTTAAAACCACAAATAGTTAGAAAAAACTGAATGATAAAAAATAAATGATAATAAAAATAAAAATAATTTTTTTTTCGAGAGTTTTGAAACTTTCGAACTAATGTTTTTTCTCATACATTTGAGTCGGTACTACTGAATTTTATTCTTTACAGAGGTCAACTCGTACATACACTTCTACAGAATGATGTAAAATGGGCAGTGCCGAGTGAATATGTGGGTTAGCATGTTTATTGGACCGCGTTAAATTACTCCCGACCAACCAGCCCTGCCTTCATCGCGAGTTCCCTTTTGTACCTGCAGCGGATCTCAGTTTCTTCACAAAGATACATCCGTCGGCGACATATCGATCGCTCCCGCTCGTACTCTCCATTCATAACCAACCTGTCATCCTCTGTCTGTCCTTCCGCCGACGGTTTCGTAGATGTATTGAAAATAGACGAACGGGGGAAGTTCAAAATCGAACTTCGACTGGGATGGCTGGATGGCCCCTTTCGGCTCAACGGTTTGGAACGGTAACTCCTCCGGTCGTTAGGTTGCGATCGCTATAAAGTACGAAAGTACAACGGAAACTGCTAGCTGAACACGTGATTGGATGAAAACGAACTATTCGCTGCACTCCTTGATTTCTAAATCAAAGTTCAAAACTACCTACGAAAGTTATCGACTGTTTAAAGTATCGAAACATTTGCTGTCGCGGATAATTAGGTAAACTATTTGAACTTAGTAACGTGAAGTTTCAGGAAAGTCACATCCTTCGACAGCGTCCTGAAGAGGGGGGATGCACTGCAAACTATTTCTCCGACCCTTCGGATTATCAAAGCAAATTAAATCGAATTAGCAAGATTTGTTTGTTATCTACTCTGATACTAGATACTCAGTGCTAACGGTTCAGGCGATGCAAATGAAATAGAAGGAAAATACCACATGGAATACGACTAATTTGGAGAAGTATTAAAACTGATACTTGACGTTACTCGATGAAAAAAATTTATGAATAAGATTGATACTTCTACCGATTCCGACG
Source organism: Tupiocoris notatus (assembly GCA_037159825.1). Classification (NCBI taxonomy): domain Eukaryota; kingdom Metazoa; phylum Arthropoda; class Insecta; order Hemiptera; family Miridae; genus Tupiocoris; species Tupiocoris notatus. The sequence continues at coordinate 205,772 of JASJUZ010000582.1, forward strand.
CTCTATTTCGGCATCTTGCTTTTCAGAAAAGGATTTACCTTAAATTTTTTTTGCCAACGATTCTAGGTTGAAAAAACACTGAGATGATTGTACAGTGATTTATTATTCCTTTGCTTCAACAGTGATATATGAGAAGACCATCCATTCGTGATAGCAATTATTCCGAACATTTGTAAATGTTCCCAACAAAAAACAGACTAAACGATTTTTCCAACGAGTAATAGAATGATTTTTATAGCATCAAGAACTATTGAGTTACTCCCAAATTCCTGCCAAACGCATGCCTAATTTCTGAAAACCTCAAAAATATGACAATAAAGCTGCGATAACTTGAGAACCATCAAAGCTATCGAAAACACGATGATCTCATTCGCTTCAGCGTCCAAAATCTATAGAAATCGATACCAAACACACCTTCGTCCGAAAAACATCCGAAAATACGAAATTTCTCCACCTTATAAATACTAACTTTCCTCGTACTGGGAAAGAGCAGATTAATATAAAACCACTAGGTGCTAGAACAGTAGAACAATTTAATTTGCAGAATTCCGAAGAACCAGGCCCACGATTTCGACTCCAATCACGTCAACGGTTTGATTCAGAGTTTATAAGTATCTGAACTTATCGATTCGAAGAAACTGAGACAATTCGTGTCGTGGGCGTTTTGTCAAAGTTTAACCACCTCGTGAAATACTTCGTTCCTTTCGTTTTTCAACTTGAAACCAAAAGTCGCTTAGGCGAGGGCTTTCCGACGTAGGCGATGGTGGTAGCAGAGTTGGCGCGGTCGTTTTAGGCTGGCAAAGAAGGGGACAGTTTTTCACCTTTTTCATCGTTGATTGAATCGACTCCTTCCCAACGGGTTTCGAGCTCGCGGTGCTTGCCGGTTGATTTATTTAGGTAGTTTAATTCATGTCCCTCTTCCTGGCCGATAGCTTACCCTCACGTCTCTTCTTTCTCGTTCTACTTTGTAAAGAGTGATTGAATACTATCGATTTCTGAATGTGCGGTGTAAAAATGGAGTGAAATGCGATGAAATGGCATTTCCAATGTCATACATATTCGCCCATCAGCAATCACCTGCGGCACGTTGAATCTTACTGTATTCCATTTTATTTGAATCGCGAAAATATTAAGGCGGTCCAGCTTGGTAAGGAAAACAGTGCGGATTTTTTTCAAGTACCATCACGAATATAACAACAATACAATTCAATAAAATTCAACATCTTGCTTATATCGAGTTGAAGAGTAAAAAAAAAAAATAAATAAAATAAAATAAAAATAAATAAATAAATAACAAAATAAAAAATAAAAATAAACATTTTCTATGAAAAAATCTCTTCTTTGTAGGATTCAATTGTTGGTCATACACGCTCATTTTTTCTCTTGGATAGGCATTGGACGTGGTAAAAAATAGTGAAGGAGTTTTACATTGGAAATACCAAGCGATGAAATACGAAGGGAAAAATTTGGTTGAACTTGTGTGTAGATCGTTTTTACTTCCATGTTTACGTAGTAAGTGGTAGTATTGTTATAGTCTGATAAGTGGAATTTGGAACCGACGTCCTGTTGGAAGAAAATTTCATATTACTCCACTCAGAATCACTTTCTGAACAAGTGGCTGTACACAGTCGGTCTGTCTGTGGTCAAAAACTGACATAAATCGCCTCATTTCCCTGATAAATGAAATTAAAAAAAAAAAAAAAAAAAAAATGAAAAAATGAAATCCTTTCCTGAATGAAATTTTCAGGAAATGTTCTCCTAATAATGAATGAGCAAAATTAGCTTTTATTGAATTTTGGATAACACTGTGCATTTGAGATATACGGGTTCCAAGTTTTTTCTGTTTCGATTTTTACAGGTAATAAAAAGTAAATATTTTTCTGCGTTTGAGGGCTTAAAATGTTTGCTATGGCGAACAGATTACACTAGTTTGTATTGTAAATTAGTGGAAGTTTCCTAGCTTCCACTTACACAAATGATTTTTGAAAGGAAATTATTCCATGTTGTAATTCTGTTTTTCATGACCTGCTAATCTTTAATCTACTTTAAATTCGCTAAATCTGTTTCCACCGACAACTAATATCAATTCATTAATATTAGTTTTATACCTTATCCCGTTCTAAAAATACACCTGCTCTTTTGAAAGCAAACACAGCAATAGTAGTGATTTCAGGGTTTCCGAGTTTGACTGCATCACGAGACTAATATTAACAGTTTTGTTTCAGATTCGCGAATTGTCGACGTCATCTCCGAAACAAGCAGCATTAAAGGTACGTAGAATGACATTCGATATAACGCCGAATTCACATTTTCGCGAAGCTCTTTTTGTTCGACATTTTGGCGGACAATGGCCCATGGAGTTCCGGAGCGCGCATTCACAACACAATGGGCAATTAGAAAAATTGACAGTACAACTGTCGAAAAAAGCTCATACGAAACGAACTTTGAGGATTTCAAAAGAAGCGATCAGATAGCGATTGCATTTCGCCGGTTACATCGTTGTGAATATCAAAACGAGAATTTTCTGGGCGCGGAAGTTGTTAAATTCTGGATTGTCGCGAGCCATTCAATTCTATTCATGAGCATCTGGAATGGCAGTAGAGCAACTACAACTCTGGTCATCAATGGCGGTCTGTCATAGTAATGAACTATTGATTTCAGATTAGTATTGAACTGTTCGGCCTCGCTGGGTCCTTCCATAACAGTCAATTACCATAGATGATCTGGTGACGAGCATTTCGTAACAGGTAACTTGTACCTTAACTCTCCGGGTATTTTGGCGAGCATTGAGCAGTAGTAAAATCCAGAGCAGAAGATGATTCAAACATATGCTACTTATTTCACACAATTATAATAGGTTTGAGCAGTTCCATTTGATATTTCACAAGTCCTAGTTTCGAATTTCTCATTCCTTCGTCCGTTTTCAAATTAATAAAATTTAATCAAATGAACGAGTACGCTGGGAAATTGATAATGCAAGGATTATAAAAACCGAAGGCAAATCAAAGAAAAAAAAAAAAAAAAAAAAAAAAAAAAAAAAAAAAAAGGGGGGGGGGGGGTAAATTAAAGAAAAATTGATCAAAAACAGTACCAAATCGATGCACCAGATTTTCGACAAAGTTCCCATTTACTCTCATATTTTCGCTCGTATAGAGAACTAGGATGTTTATATGAGGAACACGTCGGCAGGTTTGTCTCCGGTGATGATAAACCAATAACGCGGTCGGTTCGACCGAGTGACGACTTATCAACGAAATGCTTTCCGTGTACGGAGAGGGAGCTTTGTTTTTGTTTGGACCACACCTCGCGGCTTCAAGGTCCGCAACTTCTAACCAAGTCAATAATCGAGAGGGGAATCGGCGGGGGCTGATCAAATGAAAGAAAAACCAACGGATTTTCATCTGTTTGCCTTTTCTGCCCAGCGTACAAACTTGAAAACGAGAGTTCTGAGTGGTAGGGGAATCCCAAACGTCTATTGGACGCGTGAATGAATTTCATTTGTTTGCTTTCCCGCGAGGGAAGTTTACAGTTGAAAATCGGTTGGCGGCAAAAAATAGAGCTCTTCGCTTTAGCAGAAACGCTCCTCGTCAAAGCATAATTCTTGTAACAAGATTGGTATAAAATTGATTCCAACGCCGTTTCGCCCAACGTCTAATCATCGGATAAAACCACCCTCTTCCACAAATATTTTTAATTCAAATTCTTTTGCTATGGGAAAAAAATCATTTCATCTCGAATTAAAATAAAGATTTAAGGTCGTAGTGAAGTATTTTTGTTTTATAGTTAGATCGATGAATTTTCAAAACAAATCCAACGACAGTCCTAACTCAAACTCGAAAAAATTGCAATTAAAGAGCAACAGAGATAGTCTCAGATACATTTCAAGTCTGACATGTATCAGAAACATCTATGTTGTAACCAACAAAAGACGTCACATTGGAGATGTCTAAGGAAGTTTCATACATGTCTCAACGTCTCCTCACGTTTCAGTGGTGATGTTTTACTGGAGATGACTCACGGACTGATGTTGTTTCAGAGACGACTGGCTGGAAATGACTCGGAGACCGGTCTTAGTAAATTATTTATAAAACATTCACTGGAGATGTCTCAGAGACGTCTCCAAAGGTGATACTAATTAAAACCTCACCAGTTGCTACTTAGAGATGCCTTGTGACGTCATAAAATCATGTAAATGATATCTTCAATTCGTGTATCCTGAATTTTGTAACATCTCATATGACAAATATCAGATACATCTCTGATAAAATATATTCCCCAAAACTTTCTTTTGGAGACGTCTCACAGCCATTTTGTAACGAACCAGAGACGTGTTTCTGCTGCGTGGGTCCAACATTCTGCTTCTCAGGGGACGATATTTCCAACATCATATCAACGATGATAATTCATCATAAGTTTGACATTGAAAATGCCTTAATCGATTAGAAGACGAGTACGAATACCCACAACGGGATCAATACGTCGAAGTAGACGGCAATAAGAGCTATTGTCCTAAGCTTCTGGATTTCCTTGGAAGAGCGAAAACTTCTCTGGCTTCAGTTTAGAGGTATCGAAGATGAATTTCTCTCTCGATGTAGCTGTTGTTGCTCAGGAAAAGGCTTACAAAAGCTTAAAACTCGCTCTTTCCCCTCTTCCCATTCTAAGCAGAAACAGATCTCGTCGGATGCTGGATGGAAGTTCTCTCAGGAAAAGTGATAATAGACTTCTCCCGCCAACTCGAAAGCAGCTTAGTCGGTACACCGGCTCAACAGCGCGGTACGTATTTTCATAGAGACCATTAGCAATGCAGCGAATGGTTATTTTCAAGAGCGAAAAGTGTTAATATAAAGTCGTTCCGCGCTAAACCTAACTCGGAGCTAGTCAAGATCTTTTCAGCTTGAGTCCCACAAGTGACTTCCTAATCACCTTCACGGAAATCGTAACTTGATGGCCATACACGCAAGTTCTTTCCCTTGGAAAATCGTGTAGCGTGGACATATGAGGAGAAAACGCCAAGGGGAAATACAAAAAAAAATTTCCTTTTCCTTTGGAAAATCGCGGCGCGCCGTGCGCGAGGGGATTCGACGAAGGGTGAAATGCGAAAGGAAACAATTGGTTGACTTTGCGTGTTCTCCGATGAGATTTTGCTTGGAATGGCAAACATTTGAAAGTAGAAAACGTCCTTAATGGCGAAAAGTTCAATAAAACCGTCACTAGGTGCGGTGCGTCGAAATTTCAAGATGATCGAGGCAAAATCCAAGAGATTCTCAGTCAGATGATGAATTCAACTATCCCCTGGCAAACCCATCCTCTTTCCTTGCGTGATAAATCAAACGCGTAAAATAACAATTAGAAAGTAGTTTTCCACGAATTCTGTCACGAATCATTTATCAATTATCAAGTTCATGAACACTGATTATTTTTAAAGGGATATGACGCGATTTTCGAAACGGAAAAACGCGCGTATATGGCCTCCTATTGGATGATTGATGTCTGTTTCACGGTTTCATACTCAAAAATTTTTTTTTACCAATCTTTTAGAGTTAGAAAATATTGGGAACTAGTCGTAGACCATGATATTGGTATAGCACGCATTAACCAGTTTGTCACGGACGGGACATTGTACCTCGAGAAGGATTAAAGGATGAAAAATTCTGGATGATTGTGGACAGATGTAAGTGCAGATTGAATATATAACTAGGGGCAGCGACCCTGGTGGCTAGTATATAGTTCTACTAGAATTAGTATACTATAATTTGTATGTAGATGGTGGTGTTTTCATATTTTTTTCTCATAAAATATTGGGTTTTTCAATCTGCGCTAAGCTTTAGCAGAATTAGACGTAACAACTGTAAGTTTTCCAAGATTTGTAACTTGCAGAGTGGATAACTCAAACAAAAATTCGTCAATTCAGATGTTTGAATATACCAAAAGATGGGTAATTTAATTGCCCACACTTTCCTAATGTAATGTACCTATCCATTTTCCAACCGTTTTTGCGTTATTCAACAATATTGGTAGACTAAACGCGAAAATATGACATTTTTCAACTTTAAACGTTATTTTCATCTATTTAGTGCGAAATAAACAAAGAATGAACCATATATTATTGATGTACACATCATCAACTATCATTATGCTGAATTTGAGCGAAATCCATTTCAAAAAATTTTCGCGAAAAATCCAAGGGGTACCCCTGCGATTTTTTTCAACCGAACAGTTAACGATTTTTTACTCCTCTCTCAATACAGATAAAAATCTGAAATTTTTAGGGAAGTTGTGTCTTACCAAGATGTATTTTTGTGATTTTTTTCGATTTACGGAAAAATCTGCAAGTGGTCCAAAAAAATCGGTTTTTGAAAGCTCGAAAATTGGACTTTAACTGTGATTTTCGGGGTCAAAATCTATGATAATCAATTGTTTTATTATGCAGGAGTCTTCATTTGAACGCCTTACACACGTACATAGCAAAAAATTTGGTGAAAAAAATTTAAACAGAGCCAGAGAAATTATTTTCCGTATATCGAGTTTTTCGCCGGCCGAAATTCCGAGCTCCGCTGGCGAAAAATTAAACTTATGTTTTTGAGCGAACTTGAGAGCTATTCTTATAGAAAATTTAACGCTGAATTCGAATTTGACGTCAAAACGGTGGTAATTTTACGACAACTATAAGTTATAACCATTTTTAGTGTTACACAACTGTTATGTATTTCAACTTTGCAAATACTAACGGTAAACTGTTTAGTATTAATTTATTACTCATTCTTACGGGAAAATTAGAGGTAGAATCCGAATTTGATGTCAAAACGGTGGAAATTTGACGACAACGATCCGTTTTCCCCATTTTTAGTACTAAAACCGGTTTCGTGTTTTTCAACTTTGAAAATTCGTTGCAAATACTTATAGTACTGTTGAATTTTGATTAGATAACGATTCCTACAGAAAATTAGACGTAGAAATCAAATTTGGAGTGAAAAGTATCAAATTCTAACGATCAATGCAGTTCATTCAAGCTTACAGTGTTCTTGCACATCCACTTAAAGTTGCAGTTAAAATCACTTCTTTCATAAGAACTTGTTCGTTTATTTCATTTCCTTCAACCTACCACGTTACAAATTGTGAGCGACGAATTCTTATGTAAACGTGTCGCTCAATGTTTTCCAGCAAATGAACGAGCCTACGTGATGAAAATGCAACAGGATCGAGTCTATTGAGGAAACCTTGGGCGCGGAATTATAATGATACGAAGAACTAACGTGGCACCGCAAACTATCTAGGAGGCAATTTAATTACACGTTTCCCCCGTTGCAGATTGAACTGCAGGAATTCACTTGAAATTGCATAAGGAGATGTTTCCGACCTAGTTTTACTACTTCCTTCCACGGAACGGTCCGGGATAGGAGATTGCACAAGATACAGCTGTAGACTACGTGAAATACGTAAGTTTGCTAGAAATTGTACTGGAATGGGAAGATAGCGTTTCTGCTTCTAGGGTCGCATCTGATAGCTTGTGTTGGCGGGTTAGCTACGGCGGTTAAGACTTAATTAAACGCAAATATTAAGAGTGGTTTTCAAATGTAAGGCTGGCGGTGAACTCTGCCAGACACTACATCAGGCTACATTACCGGCGTTACGTTCGAGCAAATAATGCACTTGGATGCAATTCAATGAGGGCATTACTTCGCAGAATAGGTTGCCCTTGCCTGCGAGTACGAGAGAGACGAAAGAGCTATCGTCAATGTCTTCACTTGCACTACGCGGAGATTCGAAGGTTTTATTATTCTCTTTGGAGTTATTCGCGTCTGCAAAATTGAGCATGGCTGCTTGGGAATTCATGAGCCGAACGAAATGCGTTGTCAATTTTGTGGAAAGTAGCGAGCGAATTGAACTATCTAGGAGCAAATTACGACTTTGCACGGAAGATTTTATAACCTAGGAGTTAACTTTGGAATTAAAACAGTTGAATTAATTGGTCGTTTGGCGTTTTAATTAATTTATTCATTTATTAACACATAATACACACACATTTAATTTACTGCCGCCCTGGATATTTCCGTGATACGCATGGGTGTAATAACCCGAAATAACGAAAGTTTGTGGTACGCTTTGCTAGAAATTAATAACTAAATCGAGCATTCACAGCTGTGAAGTCGAAGGGAAAAACTCGCGAACTCAAGTCCACCGTTTTCTTCCTAGCTCATTTCAATTCGGGGTCCGGTTTTAGGACCAATGAATATTTCTTCCATTCATTCGACTTCAGCAAATGTCCGTGTGTGAGAATTCGGTGTCTTTTCACGCGCCTTTGCCTAGTTGAGGGCAAGGTTGTTTTGTGAAGCGAGATAGAGCATCGCCTCCGATATGGCTCTTCGGAGTTGGAGACGGTTAGTATTGGGGTTAGGGTTGCGTGTCGGGATAAGGCTTGCGCGGTAAATAGTAGATGATCCCGAGGGTCGGTCGGACGGGCGGGCGGCATTCACGCACAGCATAAGAACTTGTGTGCTTGCCTAGGTTGTATAGACCCGAAGCGAGGACTGGCTGGCTTTACGCACCTAGACCTACCCCCGACTCATATCCTTATCCTTAACTTGCCAGTACAGTGGGGATCCCGTAAATTCGGAAGCTTTGAACCCGTTGCCTCTTCGTCCCCTACGTCGGATCAATACCCAAGATCCAAAGACCTCATTTTCCTATCTTTACTGTACGTTTTTATTGTTTCCGTTCGCAGCGATAACGGCGAAATTGAATATCAAAAGCAAACAAGGCGACCCGCCGAGATAAGACTTATTGTAACGGACAGGCTGGGAAGCAATTTCCTGTTTAATTCTCGTATAATACATTTCACGATGGAAAACAATTATATTGAAATGCCCGCGTTCTACGTTTCTATAGTGTTACGACTCATATTTTCCCCACATTCGAAACAGTGAAACTCTGAACGTGAACTCCATTTTGTGCGAATATTGGCTTTCCAAAATTGTATACCGAGTATTTCGTAGTCTCAGGGACCCAATCTGACTTTCGGTCTTCGGTAAGTAAATCTAAGTGCAAATGCGGCCTCCGTTCACGGCTATTCACGGACTTTACGGGTCTTGGATGGGAGAAGTTTTCCAGAAAGGTCGGTGGACAGGGAAGAACTACTAGAAAACTTTACTTAGAAGTCTGAGAAAAAAATGCTCGCATTTTACACGTATTGCGATACTTTTTACTTCCATGTTTACCTAGTAAATGGAAGTATTGTGGCCGTCCGAAAATTCGAATTCGGAACGAAGGTGAACTTGGAAGAAACTTTTATATTATAATACTCAGAAACACTTTCTGAAAAAGTTTCTGTGTCTGTGGTAAAAAAATGACATAAATTGTCATAATATCTCCGTAAAAAATGAATTAAACTCAACTATATTTTCAGAGAATTTTTCCTTAGATTAGATACAGTACTTCCGAGATATAAGCGTTCAAATTTTTTTCTATTTTGATTTTTACAGGGTTTTACAGCAATTTTATTTTTGATTTTAATAAGAGTAAATATTTCGCTACGTTTAGGGTCTTAAAATGTTCGTTATGGCGAGCAGATAAAGCTCGGTTTTTTATATATTGGGTCACACACCGTATCTCCACGTTATAAGCCTTTTTCACGATTTGGCTAGTGCGTATTTTGTATTTTAATTTTTACAGGCCGGAAAAATCAATATATTTGAATGGTCAAGGTCTTGAAATGTTTGGGATGGCGATTGAACGAAGTCTGATTTTAATCACGTGGGTCACATTCAGTACTTCCACGTTATAAGTATATTTACTATATTTTGATTTTTCCAGACTGCAAAAATGATTATAATTAAACGCCGGGGGACTTGAAATGTTTCTTTATGTCAGCTGAATGTCGTTTGATTTTTATTATTGGTGTCACACACTGTACTTCCTCGTAATTAGCATTTTCAGTTATTTTATTTGTGCGTTTTCGTATATTTGCGTCTCTTTTTCCCAATCATGAAAATTTATTATTAAAGTTTATTAGTATATTAGTAAATCAGAGGAGAACCCTTAGTTTATTTCGGGATGAATAGGTGTGACGATTCCACGTAGTACACTTGATAAACGCAATTGAGACATATTCACAGACATACCAAGTATTGCATTTTTTAACCGTGCGTGGTGTGGAATTTTAAGGGGGGGTGATCCCTAAATTCTGCTAAGGGCCCATCACGGTATTGAGAAGGACGCTTTTAAACTGAAACTGCTGAAATGATCACTAGAATGAGTTGAGTGATGAAAATTGCTGCAATCAATATGCGAAGATATAGTGATTGAAATAAACGTGACGCAAATACTTCCTCCGTTTCTCGACACTTAATTCAAGCATTGCATTTTGAAGGAGCGAATAAATCTTGGAAAAAACACGGTAGGACACAATGGGGGAAAAATCTCACTCCGCTTTTCGACGGAGACAGAACGGGCGCACGGCCAAAATGAAAATGAGAAGATTTAGATAAGCCTTTTTCCTTCGCGTTTTCTAAATCGCCCCCTTTTCTCAGCGTTCGGATAGATCTCGATAGGAATCGATCTTTTTGGCGGAAATCAACGTGCAAATGCGAACGATGCTCAGGAGGATTTGGTCGAGTTTGCTTCCTTCTTCAAAATGTAGATGTCATCATCCGAATGAAATAAATTGAACATTTCGTGATACATGTTGTCAATTGACGTCGCTGTTTTGATTTATTTCGTTGTTTTAAACGAACAATGTGAAGGATTTGTCATTTATAGGGATAACCAAAATTAAAAAAAAAAAAAGAAATAATAATAACAAAAGAAAAAAAGATTAACGGTATTGATAAGATTTTTAATTTTGTAAAAGATTGGACTAACCGAATTGATTTCCATGGGATCCGTGCGAATAAATTTTCTTGCTATCAGTACTTAATCATCAGATTGAACCAAATAATGGGATTTCAATTTTAGCACGGCCTACCTGGAAAACAAACGAAAAACTGATACGATTTTTTTTCTTGTTGTGGATAATCTCATAAAAATCCCGATTTTCAAATTCTTCCTCTCTACTGCTGAAAGATTTCGTTCGCTTCGACGTGATCGGCGTAATACTGGCCAAAGTGTTCTGTCGTAATTCCACCAACGCAGCCCAACAGGTCACGGAATCTATTATTAACGCAGTGCATTAGTGCTGAGGTCAAATGAGATTTCACTAAATTATTTATCACGTCGGATAATTGCTTTTCTATGGTGAAAATCGCCTTTTCAAAAACCTCGCCGCACGCTTGTTTTCAATCGAGCCCGATTTTTCTCTTTAGTTTCCTGCAGAAAAGCAACGGCGCCTTCTGCGATTCGAGCCTTGCGAAGAAAATATCCACGAAATCTTCCGAGTTATCCTCCAATCCTTATATTCTAGTTCGAGTTTTTGTTTTAACTTTTTCCTTTGGATAAAATCTTGGGAAAAAATCAGAAAAGAAATCACAAAATGGTCAACATTTCGAGAGGAAGCTTATTAAAGTTTTATAAAGTTTGACAGGGTGCGGTTTTACCTCCGACGTCCCTTATTGACGGTCGAACGAGTAAAGTTACGACTTGTTTTGCTCTGCTACATTAAGTCGACTTTGTTTCAGTCAGTTATAGTGTGGGATGCTGAACTTTTTCTCGGTCCTTGGATAAAAGCTGGCAGCCTGGTTTAGCTCAGAGCAGTCGACAGGAAAATCTCGGGTATTCAGTTACTTAATTAAGTTACGACGTCTTCGAAGGGTATCTTCCATAATTAAGTAGAACATTGAAAATAAGGCTATTTATAATCGGACCTCTTATAAAATTAGCTCAATTTCTTCGGTTGCTCAAAAAATAGTCGAAATTCGAATTTTCTATCGACCTTCGTGCAATTTCTCAAAAATGTTCAAATATGTCTTATATGATAATAATGACCAAGATAATATTGAGCTAATCTTGAACGAGCAAGTATCAGACCATTCAAATTCGTCGCTGATTCTAACGCGTTAAACTTACAAAGCTTATGCTTCCTCATTTTATAAATAATTATTTTCCTTATTTCAAAATAAAAATATTAACATTTGTGACAGGGAAAACCCTCGGCAGAAACAAGCCAATAAATGTCGTTTGAGTGAATTTCAAGTTCTAAACAACCCTGCCGATGAATAAAGTTGAAAATTTTTGGCCAAACTGACAGCCCGAGAGGAGAAATAGTGCGGCTGCTGAACATCTCGCGGTTTCAATTTACTTGCAAATTCAAGGGAAGGTCGCTATGTAAGCCCAATGTAGTAGAGCGCGAGTCGTCTTCATATTTAATACATTTTTCGTCTGGTTTAGTCCGAGGTGGCACGCAATGCATATCAAGAACCAACCGAGGGCAAGGGACACATTATTTACGACGCCTCGTTTCTTCCCCAGCAATCCAAGATAGCTGAGATTCGGGGAATACAATGAACATAGGTTTCCATTATTTTCATAAATTTATAATTGTCTTAAAACTTCATTGTTTTCAACCTGCGTAAATTTTTTTCCAGGTTATCTTATTTTTTGTTACATTAGATTTAGAATCGATATAGCAACGTTATTTTATAAAATTGTTTTTACGTTTTTCCTGATAGGTCGAAAAGGCGGCGTGATTGCTTTTAAAATCCTATCCTCGTTACTCAGGTTCTGTTCTACTCGTATTCGGACCGAACAGGCAGTGGCCTCAGGAAGCCGGATAAATAAATTTCTCTCGACGACCGGCTACATCTTCTCCCCCCTATTCCTTTTCTATCAATCTCGAAAGCCAATGCGAGTTATCGAGGTTTTCATCGTTTCCCGCTACAAATCATCTCAAACGTTGCGTCGGTACCTGGACCAATTCCTGTCGCCAAATATGGTATCGTTCGGAGCCAGTGGACGAAAATCAAATCTGTGTGCCTGTTCGGTGGAGAGAGATTCCTAACTGATTTTGTTACAAAAAGAAACTTGTTTATTGTGAAAATCTGAAAAACCTGGATGCCTGGTGTGTTTTAATTTTGGTTTATTATTCAATAATAACCATTGTGACCACCAAAGAATTTTTTTTCAACCCCCTCAAAATTTGACGTTTTATGTTTCAAGGCGTGTAAATTCGAATATCTGATTAAAAAAAAAAATTCTTTCACTCCGCCGTCAACACTTTTTTGGCGAAACTATTAAAGCTAAATTCTTGAAATATTCACCAAAAATCAGTGTCGGTCTGACAATGGCTCAATTCTTCAGCCAAATCGCTATCTCAAGTTGAGGTATCTTTATTGGGGGTATTTTTAATATTTGCCATAAATTTCCAAACAAATGGTGTATTTGGTCCAATTTCTACAGATTTTTGGGTGCTGAATTGAATGAATAGCGGTTTGATAGCTTTAGTTATATTGGTTCTCAGGTTATCTCAGGTTTTGTGTAGAATTTGCTAGATTTTCAAAAATTTGGCATGAGGTTTTAACCCTCATTTACCAAAATCTTTCTATACTCGTTGGAATGATCGTCAAAGACCTAAGCTGCATCGTTAGGCGTTTTAATTTGAAAATTAAGAAAAATAAAAATGATTAAAATTATCATAGTTACTGCGGAGTTTTCGCTTATAGTTACCGATTTGCTGTTCAGACAAGTTATTATAACAAAGGGATAGTTTTATTAAATCATAATTGAATTAAAGGAATAATAACCTATTGGGAGATTATTTGCAGCGTTTTTTAACTGATCTGTATTTAGTTAGCTGTGCGTGAAATTTAAATTTTTCACAAAACTCATTTCTTTTTTGAATTCCAATTCCTTACAATCCAAGGAAGTAAAAATTATCCAAAGTTCATAAACAGTCCGTGTAAAAACCAATTCAGGAGCGATAAACGTCTATCGAGTATCTCCGGTATATTCTAACAGTATTGATTTCACTGTAGCGCAGAAATCCAGCGCAATTAAAACGTCAGAGTCGTTTGATAAATCGAGTCCTACCGACAAGATGTAAACAAGATCGAAAGGAAAACACGTCGGTTTGTAAGAGCAAGAAAGGAAGGAAAGCTACCAGCGGTTGGTCCGCTCCTTAATTATTACCTCCTAAAACTACATTGAGCTCCCTTCTCTTTCCCGTTAGGCCATCAGCTTTGACATGGCGCTAGATATCGCGTTAAATTGTATCACTTGTAGAGAGAAAATGATGGAAAACCAGCTGCATGGTCATCTTCTACCTTCACAAAATTAGTGAAAAATAATCAAGACTACGTAGATTCTTTTAATTTGAAATAATTTGATTTTTTCAGGTACGAATTGTTTTATGCTCGTTCGAACGTACCTTCAAGATCATTTTCGGGTCCAAGGCAAGAGTGAGACGATATCCCGAAAGTTTCATTTCACGAGCTTCAGCCAAAATTCGTTGCCCAGCCATATTATGATAGTCGCTCTCGTCATCGGTTCTGTCCTTTTCGGAGTAATGAAATTATTCAGCAAATATATAACGACTCGAGCCAGGTTAATTTACCCATAAATTTTATTTTCGCCCGAGAGTGGAGATATTGCTGAGCCTAATTGTCAAAACTGTTCGTACTCGACAAAATTCAGGAAGTTTTTTTGATGAGGATCCTAAAATTTATGTCTAGAAAAAAATATTTTGGTAGAGGATCATCAGGGACGGAAATATAACTGGTAATATAATATTATAATTGTGCGATCATTGAAACTGCTAAAGCATAAGTTCTTGATTTGACCTTTCATAAAAAAAACATAGACCCAAATTAGCAACCTATTTTTTTTGTATGTACTCAAAAAGTTATAGAAAAAGCAGCTCCTCCATTGGCATAAGATTCTCCTCTATAATTTGGTTTTTGAACATAAAAATCGCGTCGCATCCACGAATATATCTCAAGAAGATGACTAGGTTGATCATAGAGGACTGTTTGCTTGTATGAAGCCACCTCCATTTTTACAGAGACGTGATCTGAGTTACTGAGATATCAGTGGCCCTTTTTCTCGAAGACCGTCAGATCAGCGTATTTAGCTATTCTCCAGTTTCAGAGAGAGAAAAGCTATGAGGAGCATTTGCTCACAAATAACTTTGACAATCCATCTCTGATGGCTTTACTGTCGATTTCCAAGAGAGATAGTACCAGCAAAATTATTCAAAATTGGCTTTTTGTTCTATACAAATGCCAACCTGTACACTAGTAAAACAAGCCTTGAGTATTTGCATAATTTTTAAATTCATAACCTTCGATAACGATGCTTAAAAATGCTAAGCACTACCAATTTAAATAAAATAATTGCCTCGTTTGGGGGAAAAATACAAGGAATATAATTGCCTCATTCGCTGAAGAACCGAAAGCGGAAAATCTTCAAGCGCAAAGCCTATTAATTTTTTCCGGGTTTCTCTCTACATCAAACGCGACTGTCTAACTAAGGTCAGAATCTCCACTTCCTGAGATTTTTCATGATAAACAGAAACCCACTCAGAGCAGATTTAATCAGCATCCTCAGAGTACAGCATAAACGCAAAGCGATGAAGTCAAATAAATCTGACTCCGTTCTAGAAAATAAAAGCGAGGCAATATAAAATAATGTGGTTTTTTGCTTAAGCATAAATATTATTCGTTAATATTTCCAGTTCATCATTCACCGTCTTTGATTTTTTTTCAATGTGAAAATATCGGCTCGGTGACCATGGAAAAATTAGGTTCCTACTCGTTCAATTTGCAATGAAAAATAATTTCTCAATTCGATAAAATTTAATAATGGTTTTAATTTAAATTCGCTCAGCTTTACTTGCCAATTGATGGCGAAATCTAGACAGTGACATAAGAGGAAGGCCTAGGTTTCAGCCAGCTACTTCAACCCTCTTTCGCCTTTACCTCTCGTCCGACCAGTCGCAAACTCTCTTTGGCCATCCCGTCGCACCTCCTGTAAACTTAATTCACTTCACCCTAATTGGGTTTGCACTTTACCTCAGCCCGCCATTGCCTCCTTGTTTCTTCGAGGCAAACCTTCTTACACCCCCAGACTATGCCCAGCCCAACGTTCTATTAATAACAATTAACTACCCCAGGCTGGAAAACCATAGCCATACTTCCTTCCAACGAAATGTCATTTTAGGCTGAGATGGTAGACTTCGTGTTTACAATTTTTCGTTCCAGGCGCAAAGAAGTGTGAGAAAATGGAAAAAATTGCAAGTATTGGTGGAAAATGTGGAGCTTCTTATTTTTCATGTTTGATTCGAAGATCTCACCAACTTGGTGATGCTGTAAAGTTTCCAGAGCCACTAAATGTTTCTTAGCCAGCGCAGTAACAAATATGCTAGCAAGAACAAGAACCAGCTCGACATAGTTCCATAGACTGATCATGTTGCCGAATTAATTATCCGCGTTATTTCGCAATTCATCAAACGAAACATCGAGACCTGTGATCCTTAGCCGGATTTCCACTGTAGGGTCAAATAGCTGTATTTTTCTTTCCGGTGTCGAGCCTAATAAAAAAAGGTAGGGCAATTCCAATTCTGATTCATCGGTAGTTAGCTCGTTTTTAGAAGCGAATGCCCATGCTTCATGATCTTTCTGGCCTCGCGGTCCAATCTATCGGTCCATTCCACATAAAACTTACAGAGCCTCGAGGCATTAACGGTGATTAACACAGTGAATCAAGGAAGATATAGGAAGCTATCGCGAGTCCGAGGCGTCTGAATGGAGACACAAAATACTGACGGTAAATCAAGGGTACCAATTACTTTGTATGTGAAAGAGAGTATAGATGGATGGAATTGCGATCCTAGGGCCATCTATCGGGGAGAGTTAGAGATAAGGCTCAAACGGGAGGGGGTATAACGGTGACGCAGAGTATCACTACAAGGCGATTCTATGGTGCCCTCGCATTTATCAGCGGTCGCAAGCAAGGACTTATCAGCCCACTCCGCTTTTCCATTCTGACGCCGACTTCATCCGACACTCGCGGCCATTGTCGAGTTTTATTATAGCTACCTACGAAGGAGACTGGAGGTTTCGAAGCGCTCTTGTCTCAGTGGGATCTGTTATATCATATATATCAAAAAGCATAAAACACAGCAGACTATCCAATCTAACGGGGGATTTTTCCTGGAAGTAAAGCTCCAGTAACAAAACGTGCTGCGCTTTTGACGCTTTGTTGTCTCAATCGAGGGCGACTCGTACTTCAGTTTATGGTAGACAATTTTTGTTGCAACTTTTTTTACGAGCGACATTGCGATTGAACAATCTAATTTTGAATAGGCGAATGGTTTTAACGTACTCGATTTTTCTTACGCGATCTTTTTAAAATTGAGAGTTTTAATGTTTAATGCGACATAACGGGGAATATTGTTGCTATTGAATTTCGATTTTTCTACTCAAAATAGGCCACTAGAGGATTGAGGTTGGAATATTGCATTTTATTGATGACTAAGAGAAGAGAAACATTGCCTTCCCATTTTTGCAGCAGCTGCAAATTACAACTGATGTTATAGTTAGTTTTTACCGTGCTGCTTTAAAAAATCCCTAATGGGCGAATGGCCTTGGCACAAAAGGCCAGGAACAGAGAAACAGTTCTCCTGTCATTTCCCCTTTCCCAAGAATATTCGAAAAATCATACTACCTGATGAATTATCATCATAGTTAGAAATATAACATCAGAATTGGGATGCAGGATCAATTTTACTTTGAGCTTGATCAACATGATCCGACCTTTTTAAATGACAGGTGATGAGGATTAAATTACTCACTTTCTCTTTGGTCGATGTATCGAACTCAACTTTAAAATAATTTGCACACATTCCCACGCTTGCAATGCCTTGCGTTTTTATTTCGATGCCAAGGTGAAAATCAATTCATCGATCGCATGTCTTCGCATGACGAATCGTCAATGTCAGTTTTAGTTCTCTATTATTCCCACAAATTGCGAGATGAAAAACTGTTTTCGAGCTCCCTGAGCGAACGGCTCGTCGTGAAATATTGGAAACGATTTTTAATAGGTGACGGTTAGGTGATAATAGGTTTGGCGAGCTAATATTAATTTCATTGGATACAATGGGCGAAGGATACACAATATGAAAGGGATCTGGCTGTCACTTGTCGGCCTTCGGTTGGCAATTAGCTGCTGCCAGCCGTGCCACAGTCGCCTGCGGCCATCTACCGGTTTGGATCTCGCTTTTCATACGCGATGATGAAAATACGACGACCTTTGGGTACGGGGTACAGGCTCGCCGGTCATTTGGGAAACACGGTAGACAAAACCGCCATTCGAACGGGCGAAGCCTGAAATTCAATAAGACTGATAGGCACAATGCAGTCAGTCAGGTCAAAAATGGAGAGAACGGGGGCATTATTTTAACGAGACGAGGCACAGACGATATTCGTTATAGCGCGGTTGGAAAATAACGACAGGTTTCGCTTGTCGATCCTTTGTTCGTATTCAGAGTTTCTATATGAGAAACCAATGTGCAAACGGTATTTACATTTTCGGGAACTAAAATATCGGATTACAATAATAAATTGAAAAAAAAAAATGTTCTCTAGATACTTCCAAATTGGAGTTCCAGAGCATCAGAAATCTCCAATCAACTCAATAACGTAGAAGTCATTAAGGCATTTCATTTTTAGGAAATTTTATCACTGAAATTTCCAACTTTCAAATTTTCAAACTACTAATATTTTATTAATTCATACTACTGTTTCAAACTGATGACTTCATTTCATTGTTCATCCTGAAACTAATTTAACAGCTATAAAACGAAATTCCTTATCGTCTCAATAGAGTATGCGGAAACGAAAATAAAAACGTATCATGTCGAAAACACGAGTACGCTCATAGCTAGAAAGCACGTTTGAGCCATTTTTTATTTATTAAAAAGCGCACTATTCGCATTTCAACTCTTGTACACGTCCAAGCTTTGTTCTAGTCGGTGATCTGCTTAATGAAAGCCCAAGAGAGCCCGCGGGGCAAAGAACAATGGTAGTTAACGTACATTCCTATGGGGGTGCATAGCGAGCGCACTACGGAGCGCTGTTTTGTTCGAGCTATGCGAATCTGTATGGAAAGCGCATACTAACTGCTCTTCAAGGCAAGTAGAAAAGCGTTTTCCCTACTTCTTGGCGTACAGCAATGACGACGATGTAGCTGGTAAGTAGGAACCTCCTAGCAGTCGTTGTTTTACGAGGAAGAATTCCAAGTTGGAGAGTCACCCTTAGCTCTCGGTTGTAGTAGAGAACATTCTGAATTTTGTAAACTTGCAGAAACGGGAAACAGCGAGGAAAAACGGTTACAGGTTGCTAGTTAGGAGTTTTTCGATCGAGAAATTTCAAACAAACGCTACTATACAATTATTAATTGTATTAATTAAGTATTATTATTAATTGTACGCTAGTATTCTGTACAATTTTTATTTAATTTAACTATTTTCTCTGAAATATCAGTTCTTTCATTGAAAGTTTTGTGTATTATTTTTAATCAATCTCAACTTTTGAATTTTTTCTTCAAATTTTTGTTTGCTTCTATTTATATACGTTAAAAATAATGCAATTTATCTTCTAACAATACATAATTCATTATTATTCTAAAAACAGAGAATTTTTATCTATCCCCATCGCTAATCATTGTAATATAATAATTATATGTGAGTATCGGAAAATAAT
Organism: Tupiocoris notatus; assembly: GCA_037159825.1. Lineage (NCBI taxonomy): Eukaryota > Metazoa > Arthropoda > Insecta > Hemiptera > Miridae > Tupiocoris > Tupiocoris notatus. The sequence continues at coordinate 225,397 of JASJUZ010000582.1, forward strand.
TCTCCAGACGGACACAGCCCATAATTATAATATAAACTAATTATAATAACTCGAAGTCGATTCTGGAATCAAATTCAGCTTTCTGCTTAAGCTAAGTTGGCCCAGTTAAACAGGTTGATCTGTTTTTGTGGCAAATCCTAAAAACTGCACTGACATAATTAACAAATATTTTTAAAAAATTCTAAAAAATACAAATATTTTGTCGAAAAAATTTGTTTGGAATTTACGAAAACCTTTTATCAAAAATTCCCTAAAAAATTTGTGTTAAAAAATTCCTTAAAAATTTTTACGAAAACAAATTTTGAAGAAAATTTTGTGAATAAATTTTCGATGAGTTATTATTTTTATTTTCTTCTGCGGGGAATTCTAATTTTCAAACAAGCAGCGGTGAATTCTGGGCTGTTCGGATGCTCAGTAGATAACATTGAACACGTACTTGCGTTTGTAATCATTCCTAAGTTATAATATAGTTAATGAAATCCACTATATCCTCCTAAATTATACGATGCAGAGTACTTGATGTAATTTTCCGTTTAAAACCATCACTAGTAGTTCGCTCATTAACGTCACGCGCGAGGTACTAATTTACAATCAAGTTTAGAAGGGAAGTTTAAGCTTATCTTTGGGCGAGTGCCGCGGGCGAGTCCTTCGACCAGCCAAGCATATCAGAGTGCAAACATTAGGTCTGTATAAGCATTTGCTCTGGTCCTTAGCACGACGGCGTAGCTAGGGAAAATAGACGACAAGGAACTTAGCGGAGGTTTACATGGAAGAAAGTAAATGTTTGAGTTGCCGGTTGATTGGCTGAAGAGCGCGTCTCATGCACTTTTCGAGCGAAAAAATAACCAAATAAAATTCTGTGATATGTAGCATTTTCTGTTGTAAGGATATATCCCCTAGAATCTGACACTGATCTATACTATTCGACATTACTTACTGAAAAATTATATAATGCATCTCCATCCTCTAAATTTCTTGACTTCATAGAATTCATAATCAAATCATATATTTATGTCTTTCTCATGATGGAAGTTCTTTTAGTTTCATTACATACTGGTCAATTACGGTCCACTACGACCGCTTGATTTTTCTAGTGTCGCCGGGTCAAGAACAAGCATGATATAGATATATTAAAATAAAAAAAAAGAAGAAAAAATCTCGGCATATGAAAGCAATAGAAAACTCTCCGCAGGGATGGTTCAATTTCCCGAGAGCGGAGGGACTATTTCCTAGCAAAGAACGGCTTATCGCACAAGACGTAATACTAGTAGAAAGCTGCCCGAAGTAATAAAGCAAAAACGCACAGATGCACTTTATAGCAATGCCTCGCTGAACTGCTCAGTTCTCATATGAAAGGACCAACTTTATACTTGGGACGAAAGAACCAAGTTCAAAGCGCCAATTGAAGATGGAATGACGATGTTTTTTCTTTAGCATATTTTCCCCTACGGATGCATGTGAAGAAATACGCGACCGGCATATCTGAAAATGTGAAACCGGAATTTCGAGTCAGAATGGGGTGGGGGAAACGGAGCAATCATTTCACGTTCGACAAACTACCTTGACATTTACATTGCTCAGTTCAAATAAAAAATAAAAATGTTGCTGGGTATTTCAACGAGTGAGGAAAAACCTGCAATAGTTGGACTGATTTTTCGGCCATAGACGCACAAGTAGAAAACCAAATAAGAAAAATCACAACTCGGATAACGTAGAATTACGGAGTGTGGCCAGGAAGATAATAATCAGGCGTCATCAGCACGAACGTTTCAAGACTTTGAGCGTTAAAATATATTGACTTATACGACCTGCGGAAAATGAATGGAAAAATCGATTGCATTGTGAAAGTACAGTGCGTTATTCAAAACCCGAATACATTGAATTTGATAATTTACTGTTCGAACACTATCTGAAAATATCTTCGGTTGATTTTCAGTGAGATGTGATGTGATTTCAATTTGCTGTCCGCCGACAGACTGGGATCAGTTCTGAACTTGTGGAAATTTTCCATTCCAGATTTACCTCACTTCCGAATTCGACTTCAAATTTCATTAATACATCGACATGGAAATAAAAATCGTCAACGATAAAATATAATTCTACATCGATTCGATTGAGAGCTGACTCGGCAGAAAATTCAGAGAAGAAATGCAAAATAAAAAAGTTGAAGGGAAGAAAGGCGTAATATACAACGTTGCTGCTTCATTTCAGAAGGTAACGATCCAAGTTTCGAAAATAGGGACTAGGTACTAAAATTTTACCGAACTATGCGTCGGGAACGATGTGCAAAGCTTCGAGCAGGGTAGTGTCAGACTAAGCAAGGCATCGCTAATAGCGTGAACGGTCTTCGAGTAAAACAACCGACAGCCAAAGGAAAGAGCTATATCAATTGCCGCTTTCCCGTGAAGGAAACTTGGTTAATGCAAGAGGTGTGTTAAACGGAACGATGGGAAAACTCCTTGGTTGGCAGGCAGCAGAAGCCTTCAAGAGTGTAGAACTTCTTGCTAAGGTTGAACGACGAAGCGGAGGTGAGCTGGGTTGAGGGCAATTTATAAGTGTCATTTAGACCCGTGTTCTTTGCCCTCGTTGAGAAGAGGCCGAGGAACGGGGTTATTTCCTTGCGGAGATTTCCTTTTATGGGAAGACTCGAGAACTAAGAGGTTCCAACCCGCAAAATCCTGAGAAGGATTTCGGGTCGAGAGCGTTCAATAGCATTCATTGCCTCGTGTAATTGGAGTAGAGATTTTTCGCAATAGAATTTCTCTAAATAAAAGACTACCCTGAGAGTGTCTACTTCGAGGTGATGAACGTCATTTAAAAATTTTGATTGATGATTTCTTGTACAGGTTTTCCTCAACGGTAATCTCGCGCTTTTCGGTTTATTTATGATCGAGAAGCAAGTATACAACGTGTAAAGCTTGATTTCGTGCTTAACCTGTTATTTGTCTTGAAGACTTGTGCTATAGGTGAACGGATAAATCTCATTTTCCACATTTTGACGGGTTTGCTAAGGAAAGCTCCACGTCAAGCTGTTATCACAGCGTTCACCTTCAAGCCTCGAAATAATCAGTGTTGCCCCAAGATTCAGCGCAAAATAATTTCAGTTCCAGCCGAATCAACGAATGACGGGACTTACTTTTGGAACATCCTTCTGACTTATACGACAACTGTAAGAAAATGAAAATATTACAAAAACCCGACACGAATTTTTTTTATAACTCAAATGCTGCATTTTAATTGAAGTGCAACAGCTTTTGTTGGATTCAATTTCGAGTAGTACATTTAGGGTTCGACACATGCGATGGAAAATTCGAAGCTTCCCCAAATCGCGGGTAATTCTATCAGACATGAGAATAGGGTGTTTCACTTGAGAAAGCAATATCCTTCGCTGGCATGAGTAGGTCACCGAAGAAAACACGATGGAACTGACAGTATTGTGCTCCTTTTCGTCGGCACAATGCGGGTTTTGCCGCTACAGAGTTGAGCTTTTCATCCTCTAAGTCCATTTCTATTACAATCTTTTCAGCTTTATAATAAGAACTCGCGATCCCCCTGTTCAGCTTATAGATTGGTATAAGTTAGCAATGCCAAGGAATAAGTATTATTTTAAAGTGCTTGAAGGACTAACATGAAAAAAAAATTGGAGATAACGTTGAACTTTGAAAAACTTCATGTCTTTTGGATATGGTCCGAAATCGCACGAGATTCGAGTAGAAGGGCTATTAATTTTATTCTCACACAAATTTGACCTGAAAAACTGAGCCTCCCGCCAAGACTAAAGAAAAAATGTCACCCATGCGATGTCTCTATCCTAAAAAATTTGGTCCAATCTCACTCGCGAAGAATCTCACGACGTATAATGATCACTTCTAAGATCACATAGAAGCCGTTCACTTTTTTCTTCCAAACTCTTCGCAAAGGTTGCTCTTCAACATTTTCAGCATCAACAGATTGCCACTTCAAGAGACAAGCGACTTTTTCAAGAGGGCCTTCCGTGGGACTGCGTTCTTGAGAATATGAACCTCCCTCGAATGCCAGCCCATACTTCAACGAGACAATCCCTCCGAGACTCTCAGACCCTATTTCGCCTTCCAAGACGAGACAAACAGTAACATCAATTAAGGATATTATCTAGTTTTTCTTTATTTTCAACAGTTCTTCACTCGCTAACTCTCTCAGGACTGGAGAGAATCCAGGCCTCGCATCCACTATGATCGAATTATTCCCAGTTTGCTTTAATTAATAAAGAACCTCTCTCACTTTTTCCTCCGTTTCCGCCTTGCAGAGGGTCTGCCACAAAACCAACTTGCAGACTAACTCGGCGCTTCCTTAATTGCATTTTTAATCACCTAAGTGTTTACGAGTTAGGCTTCAAAAGCTAAGTATCCTATTTCCGCAGTATTTCATATTTTTTCCCCTCTCACTTTATATTCCCCTCCGGCGTTCTTCACAATTCAAAACGTTTCTGACATTCTACTCGTACTTGGAAATCGGAAATAGAATCGTTGCGGATCAGATTATGAGCTCCAGATTAATTAAACGGACTGCAGCAGTGAAAAACCAAGGGTTGATTATTAAAATGCAGCTGCTGTTTGACAGTAATTTATTCTCAGCGAATGTTCGCTCTTTAACGATACCCTCGGCCACATCAATACCATTGTTTTCTATTTTATGCGAATCATTCTTAAGCGACGGTAGTTGACATTAACAGACAAGGACAGCGATGGTGATTTGGCATAAGGCTGAATGTTTTGAAAAATAATTTGAGTGCTCGTATATCTTATAAAGTTTCGTTCGTTATCCAGAGTTCAATACCTCCTTATTTTGGATATTTATTGAGAGAACATTTTTTGAAAATTCAAATTTGATTAATTGATTTTTTGCTGAGATTTGACGACCTTTGTCACTTGCCAGAAAATATTTCTGAGTATAGTACTAGGTATACTTTTTTAAAACTAAATGCTCATCCTTACTGCATTTAACTTTGGAGACAATTCCAATATACTTTTATTTACTACGTAATCAAAGTATAATGCTAAAATAAAAACTAAAAAATAAAAACTACTCGATAATATAAACGGTTTCTTCAATATCAAGACGAGCAGTTACTCAAGTTCCATTTGGTGAAATTCGACTCTTCGGCGGCTGTAAAAGGGCCGATTTAAGAGAACCTCGAATCGAATAAAATGCCACCAGTATAGCAACATTATGAAAATAATGTCATAAATTTGCAACCGCATGAATAAATAATAAGCCGCGTCAATCTTCTGTTGAACACCAAGAAGGAGCAGTTGACTAGGGAGCTAAGAAAGAGGGGACTTCAATATTACAGGCTAGGGAAGATAAGCAGCGCTCGGTATGGAACCGGGTCGAGGTCGATCCTGGAGGTAAAAGAGGCAGAGGTATGAGAGTAGCTGGAGCCAATATCTGGCTGATCCACCCTGATTGATCCTGAAGGCATTCCCTCAACAACCTTCCTCGCCCCCTGATCCGTCGTTGCATGAATAAATATTTTCATTCCATCCCAATCCACTTGGTTTCCCCTCGTTTTTTTCTACCACGTGGTATTCGGCCGAAGTCGCCAAAACAGTAGATGGATTTCTTGGCAGATAACATTAAATTCCTAGGCTATGGACGACATTATCAAATCTTTGTAAAATGTTTCTCCTAGACAAGCGAGCCGACGCTACGCTTGAATCGGTGATGCGTTTTACTCTGAAAAAAATGTTTGTAATATTTTGCATCATAAAGACGAAAAAATAAAACCAGGCCAAAATAGAGGAAATACGAAGAAACAACACGTTTTGAATTTTTTGTACTGCAGAATATGAAATGAAACCTCTATAAATGTTGGGCATTAAGCCGAATAAGCTATAATTATTAAATTATAATAACATCAAGAAGTTTCTACGCGACCACCCCAACGATTAATTATTAAATGTTCATTTTCTACGAATTTGCCCCGAATCTCTTGGAAACTTCCTTCAAAAAGCGAGTTCTCGGCTGGCCGGTGAACTTGGTAGCTAAAACGGTCAATACAATGTTGGTTGGGATATGAGAATAAGATGGTCAGCACTTCAGCCATGTTTATGTTTAATTACTATTTTATTCCGCTTGCGTCTCCTTCATTTTTGATTTTTATTCTTTTCAGTTAGTTAAAATAATAAAATGTAGGATCGAAATGTTTTGTACTTCACTTGACACACGGGCATCTTGCCTATGCCCAGTGAAATCGTTCTCGATATTGTATCAACTTGGTGTTTTGTGTTATTCAGTGAAGAACAATATATATATTCATATTCTTATTCTCATTCATTAGCGGTGATCTCTGTGCTTAGGAGCGTTTGCCACGCCTTTGGCAGTATGTTATACCCGAAAGAACATCCAAGTTTAGATGAATTAGCAAAATCTCTGTGAAATTCGTCAGCTAGAATTTAGTCTTTCGAAACGCGAAAAGAACTTTTGTCAATTAAACTCACCAGTCCGCTATTTTTCAAAAGGGAATAATAGCAGATTATATATCGGATATATGTTTACATTTGGCGAGCTTTTTCCGAAAATTCGCGATTGAAAAAAGTTCCGAGGTTCGAATTTCGAATGCGGATGAAAGGTTTCGCCGAATTCAATAACCGGTTTTCCTGTTAAACCGACCGCGGCTGAAAAACTGATAATTCTAATCGGAAACTCTGAAAACCGATGAGAACGAAAGGGAAAATTCCGTAAACATAATTTTTTCAAACATTTTTCCTCGTGTTTAAAATCATTCGGTGGAAATGTGGATGCAAGTTGGATGAGGAGTAGGAATCCTCTCCGGTCATTGGATGCTCGCTGACCCATGGATAAGTTTTACCCTAGTAGCAGCCGGCTCTGCGTAATAAAGTAATAACTTCCCGTTGCCTCTTCACTTCGACCGCTAACTCCAGACTTGGGATCTCTAACTCCCGTTTAAACTCACCCCTTGGCTGCTGCACTGTAGTCACTAACTCTGATTAAACATAAAACTTTACGCGAGAGGAAGCTTTGGCCCTTATCGTCGTGGAAAAGTAGGGAGAAAATGTTTAAATTGATGATTTAAAGGGAGATAACCGCCTTTGTTTCAGCGAAATTCGACGGAATATTCGGCCAAGTTTCGTACAATGTTAAAATTGAAACTGTCTACCTCGTAGAGGATTCAACGGATCGACAACTAACGGCAGAAGTATTAAAATGGCGATGAGCAACGAGTCAAAATCCAATGGGTTCGTGATAAGTTGAAAAAAACCTCGAATACATGAAATGCAAGTATATCAACAGGCAGTGGAGTCTGAAAGAAGACAAAACTATATATCTATAACTATTTTATAACGAATTTATTAAAATTAGTATTACTAATTAGTTACAACTATATTTTTAGCTTTTATTATAAATCTTGGCCTAACTACACCCAATACTAAAAAAAGAGAGAGGGAACGAAAAATCAGAGAAACGAAAAATTGTTGATTAGTTGTTTATTTAACAACCAGGAAAAGTTGAGTGATTAGTTAGCTTTAAAAAAGCTAGAAGAAGTTAGGAGATGAAAATAATGTTTAAATTTTTAGGTTAGATTGTGAAGACTTGTATAGACAATTTCATCGTTAGTATCTGATTAAAAAAAATCAGTCCTTCAAGTGGAGTAAAGTATGTGGAGTAATGTGGAAGAATAAGTAAGTGGAGGGGAAATGGGGCATAAAAACGGTAATTATAGAACTTCGCGTCATAAAAAAAGCTGTATTAGAAATCAGAGTAATAGTGAGAAATAAAAATGAAAGCAAAGCGGAGTGTGTAGCGGGAAAGTAATGAAAATGTAAAGCCGTGTAAATATCAGAGTAACTTTGGTTAGTCGAAAACTGGTATGAAAACGTCCAAATGTCTACTTCACATTATAAGGTGCTATAAAATCGTTTAAATTAACTGCACAGTATTTTTTTCATCCAGCATACCTGCAGTATATTCTTCAACTGCATTTTCTGCCTTCAGCAACGGGCGTTTTTTCAGATCACCTTATGGTATAGCAAACTTGAGAATTTCAAAATATTTCCTTCTCAACGGTGTCAGAAAATTCGGCTGATTCTTGGTGAATTAATTGTTAGGTTCAAAACTACCCGGAAAACAGGTCTTTTAGAGGCATTACTCAGTTTCGGTAGAAAAACTTCATTATTCGTTCTGAGGATTGTTTATTTACTTCGGTAATTACCTCTTCCTTCGGTTTCCACAATATCTTGCGTGTACTGGAAGAATCGTTTTCTTGCTAAACGTTCAAAAATGAGCATGCTAGAGAGTAATAAGGCACTAATGGTTTGCTCGGGTTTCCTCGGCATCTCAGCATCCTCGGAAATTCACAATTGGGGGAATTCTCATTCTGATGAATTTCCGCGTGGTTCGAAACTTTTTTCTATTATACATTTTTTATCTTTACTGCGATCACGGTTATCATATTCTTCATTAATGATACGCAAGTTATTTTAATTGTTTCCTCCTAATATTAATTTCATATTATGCGACCCGTGAAAAATGGAAATCGTCGAAGAAACATTTTCAAAACTCGAACACTGCCCTATAAAATTTGAAGTACCTACCTTTTAACGGTTTCATCTGCGAGTTTTTCTACTTCAATTAAAACCTCTGTATCTGATTCCATGTCATGTTTGGTTCTTTCTCCTTGCGGATAGCTTTGTTCAATTGAAAACTTCGGGCTTTAAAGAAGTTTCGAACCACGATTCCCGGACAAAGTTGGAACTTGGAGTATAAGCGAGCATTCTCCTTCGGGACCCTCTTCTCGGCCTTCCATAGCGCCACAATCTCTCAACCGCGTGTTTCTTCAACTTTGACTTCTGTTCCATTCTACCTCAGTTTTTCTATTCGCCACATGAAAAGGGAATTGAGAAGTTGCTGTTTTCGTGTCTCTATCGAACAAGGGACCAACTTTCGCCGTTTCGTATTCTAATAAACGTTTCGATTAAAATAAGTTTTTAATATAAATTCTATAACCGCACCATCTACAACGTTTTCATAAGATACGTTCACTTTTACTGCTCTCCTTCAATCGGGTCACCCTCAAGCCGACGCTGGTGGATGAAAAATAAAACGAAGACTGTGCATTATCTTGATTAAAACATAAAAGTGTCTCTAGCCTGCGGTTGTAATACACCTTAACGACCGGCAAGGCAGCCACAGGCTCACCACTTGCTTCCTAGTTCACGCTAGGGCAGAATCTCTTCCCTCTTGTGTAAAAATAATGCTTCCATTTCACCTCTTTCCAGCTGACGTCTTAAAGTTTTACTATTAATTCTGAGCGTCGCAATTGTAACGAAGTGCTTTCTATCCTTCATGAAAATATTCACATCGACTTTACTGGTTTCCACGTTGGTTTTTATTTGTCTCAAATTGAGTCGGTCTATAATGAACTCAAGAGATACGATAGGCCTCATAGTTAAAAGAAATAATTTGTAGGAGTATAATGACTCTCCATTGAATAAAAATATCTTCTGATGGCCTAGTCAATGGCATTTTTGGTTGCCTAGAATGGAAGCTGAATTCTTTGTTGCATTTCAGGAATTAAATCTCAAAGGCTTTGTGAGTGAATTATCTCAACTTGACCCGAACCTTTTTTATCCGAAAACGGACAGTATAATTTAAGCGCTATCTCTTTAATTAAATTTTTGTAAATTCAAAACAGGCTAAACATATTGATATTCGTCGACATTCGGTGAAAGAACTTGTTTGATAAAATCTCATTGTAAACCAAAATATATTCAGTGCCGCAATGTTGTTGCTGTGAATTCGATTGATTAATTCCTGCATCTGCCTGTTCGCATGCAGATTTCAGGGCGATTGATAATCTAATTTTGAGTTAAACTGTTGTGAAATTGAATATCAATAGAGGGTTAACTTAATTGTAGTTCCTGATGCTGTTGCCGTTGGATACCTAGCGCCAGAAACCTTTCATTTAATATTCCTGTCCGTGGGTTCGGCTGTTCGCCCATTAAACTTCATCCGAAGTTACCTATTATTATTATATGGTCCACCCATAAACTGTCAGTTTGAAGAGCAATATTTCCTTTCAATGGAACACTGTTAATAATGTGCATGATATGGGATACGACAATGACGCAAATATGGGGGCATTTCGATGCTATGGGGCGAACAATGGCCGCAATGCTGTTCCAATTATAACATCGACGCTCACCCACCACATGGAACGACAGCTATCTAATAGCATCTTCTTGTTCCAACCTCGAAATAGAGCAATGGTCCTTCAAACCCTTCCTCCTTTCAACTGCGTGAAGTTGTTTGAAATAGTTTTATCTTCATAGTAAACTTATATCCTCCGTCGCCTGATTTAACGAGGGCCGTGAGACGAAGCAACTGCTCAAACGCAATTACGTTTCCTTCCTGAACGATTTGCCAAGCACTCGACGAACCCGATGCCTGTCCTCTGATTATCCCAGATGTTTCTCAAGCCGTTCAAACTGTTTCTGTAGCTTGTGCCGTTCCTGAGGATCATCAGCTGCGCAGGTTCTTGTGCAAGACTGTTTAAATAAGGACTGAGCCACATCAACTTGAGCGAAGTGCATCGGATAGTTCGTTTCTTACTCAATCGTCACCAAGATTTACCCCGATTAATAAAACGAATAGGATTTCCTACCTGGTTATATATTTCGGAATTTCAATCGATGCAATTTTATTCATATACTAGGGGCTGAGTGCCCCTGGCGGCTTCGTAACAACTGTAAGTTTTCCAAGATTTGTAACTTGCAGAGTGGATAACTCAAACAAAAAGTCGTCAATTCAGATGTTTGAATATACCAAAAGATGGGTAATTTAACTGTCCACATTTTCCTAATGTAATGTACCTATTCATTTTTCAACCGTTTTTGCGTTATTCAACAATATTAGCAGACTACACACGAAAACATGACATTTTTCAACTTTAAACGTTATTTTAATCTATTTAGTGCGAAATAAACAAAGAATGAACCATATATTATTGATGTACACATCATCAACTATCATTATGCTGAATTTGAGCGAAATCTATTTCAAAAAATTTTTCGCGAAAAATCCAAGGGGTACCCCTGCGATTTTTTTCAACCGAACAGTTAACGATTTTTTACTCGTCTTTTAATACAGATAAAAATCTGAAATTTTTAGGAAAGTTGTGTCTTACCAAGATGTATTTTTGTGATTTTTTTTATTTCTCGGAAAAATCTGCAAGTGGTCCAAAAAAATCGGTTTTTGAAAGCTCGAAAATTGGACTTTAACTGTGATTTTCGGGGTCAAAATCTATGATAATCAATTGTTTTATTATGCAGGAGTCTTCATTTGAACGCCTTACACACGTACATAGCAAAAAATTTGGTGAAAAAAATTTAAACAGAGCCAGAGAAATTATTTTCCGTATATCGAGTTTTTCGCCGGCCGAAATTCCGAGCTCCGCTGGCGAAAAATTAAACTTATGTTTTTGAGCGAACTTGAGAGCTATTCTTATAGAAAATTTAACGCTGAATTCGAATTTGACGTCAAAACGGTGGAAATTTTACGACAACTATAAGTTATTACCATTTTTAGTGTTACACAACTGTTATGTATTTCAACTTTTCAAATACTAACGGTAAACTACTCATTCTTACGGGAAAATTAGAGGTAGAATCCGAATTTGATGTCAAAACGGCGGAAATTTGCCGACAACGATCCGTTTTCCCCATTTTTAGTACCAACCGGTTTCGTGTTTTTCAACTTAGAAAATTCGTTGCAAATACTTATAGTACTGTTGAATTTTGATTAGATAACGATTCCTACAGAAAATTAGACGTAGAAATCAAATTTGGAGTGAAAAGTATAAAACTCTGAAATTTTTAGGAAAGTTGTATCTTACCAAGATGTTTTTTTGTGATTTTTTCATTTTACGGAAAAATCTCCAAGTGGTCCAAAAAAATCAGTTTTTGAAAACTCGAAAATGAGACTTTAACCGTGTTTTTCGGGGTCAAATTCATTTGAATCAAGTGTTTTAATACGCAAGAGTCTTCATTTGAACGCCTTACAGACGTACATAGCAAAAGATTTGGCGAAAAAAACTTAAACAGCGCCACAGAAATTATTTTCCGAATATCGAGCTCCGCTGACATCGGCGAGGGTAAAAAATTAAAATTTTTTTTAAGCGATTTTGAAATATTTTTCAAGGAAATTTAAAGCTGAATCCGAATTTGACGTCAAAACAACGGTAATTTGTCGACAACCATCAGTTTTCCTCATTTTTAGTAATACACCGTTGTTATATGTTTTTCAACTTGGGGAATTCATTGCAAATACTTCTAGTTTTGTTCAATATTATTTCATTACTCATTCTTACAGGAAATTAGACGTAGAATGTGTATTCAAATTGAGAAAAAGGCAAATTGCGAGGATTTCAAGCCATTCAATCAAATTATTCAATTTTGAAAATCCGGGTCTATAGGAATTGATACTAAGTCCACCTTTTTCAGAAAAACGTTGGAAAATGCGAATAGTCTCTCCCTTAAAACCCCTCTGAGTATCGTTAAAACTGAGGTGGCGACTTGCTAAAAGAATTGAGCCATCGTCCGGCCGAGATTGATTTAATTTTTAGGCCTAGACAGAATTTTTTGTTATCGGATATTCGGATTCTACATTACAAATTTTGAGAGGGGTTAGACCATTTTTTTCTCCGTCGATTTCAATGGTTTATTATGAATAATAAACCAAATAAATATAAAACCCATGCTTCAAGAAAAATTGAAGCCCTAACGAATATCATCAATGCATACCATATACCGTATACCATACACAATATACCTTAGTAGATTATAAAAGTCTGCACCGTGAAAATTCAATGCGACCAATCCACTATCGATCCCTGCCAAATTATCCTCATCGCATTGTACTGTTGAAAAACAGAAAAAAAGCCTCGATACCGCTTCCAAGTAGTTGAAGAGTCCGAACGATGACAGACAGGGCACGTCCGTTTAATTAGCGTATTCTAAAGTTGTTTACTAGTTTAGAGTTGCGGGCATTGTCGTTTTATTCAGCCTCAACAGGACCGGACAACGCAATCATCGGCTTTGATGAGATGACCTATGAACGGGCGGCCAATCGGGAAGTTCGAACAATAGGTGCCGAGTGTGATTCTATTCACGTAGCGTTCTCTCCTTGTTTTCGAACAACCGACAACAAATTGATATTCTTCGAAACGAAAATGTTTTTGATACTAAGTGATTAGTCGCAAAATCGAATGCTCTTTTATTCTGAAACCAATACAATTTTGACTCAAGCCAGTTTCAGTTTTTGGATTTTCGAAAGGTGGGTAATAGGATAGGGAAGGTTCGAGCGATAGGAAAAATAGCAGAGAACCCTCCTCGGAGTATTCATCGTACTCGAAGTTTTCAATAAACCAGGGGATTTAATTAATTTCAAAATCGGAATGGTGTTTGAAAATTTAAAAATCGCCTCAACAAGAAAAAAAAAACGCATGGAGATGCTTAGGGCAGAAACATGCTAGACAATGTCAATGCTCGGTGAGCTTCTCGCCAAGGCGTTGGCTCTTGAAATATTAAAAAAGGACAAGTCGGCATGAGCTTCAACGTGAACCCGGAAACTGAATGAGTCGCAAGCGACACACGAGCTGGAAATACGGCCTGGATATTTGGATGGCGTAAAGGCTTGTTAAACTTGCATGAAAAGGAAACGGCTCCCCTTCCGAGTCCGATCTGCAGTTCTATAGGAGGAATATATTCTTGCACAGAAAAGATGTTATGAACCAAGCTTCGATGGAGTATTCGATTCAAAGAAGATTCCAAGGAGCTTTACGATTTCGATGAAAAGGTTTTATATTCACCCAGACAAACATGAAAAAAAGCTAAAATATCAGAAAAATGCTAACTTTGCATGCTAACGTAAGAGAAAATTCATTGCTAATCGGTTTCGAGGAACTCATCGAGTAAAACTGACGTTTCATAGTTTCAAAATGTGCTGAGAAAATGGCGATAAAAATAATTTTGCATTTTTTCGGAATTCCGACTATGAAGTTGAAAAACTATCTACAAAATTTAGTTTTCAAGATCTAAGAATAAAAGTTGCAGTTGCTCCTTGTATTTACATGGAATAAAAACCAATTTAAAGAATGTCCTCCTTTCATCCTTTTATTCCGGATGAGGTTTTCGACGCGTAAAAGGCTCTTGTATAAAGATGGAGGATAACTCAGATAACGAAGAGGAAAGACCCAATCAACTTTTCGACAAAATTCGCCAGGATAGAAAAAAATCTGATTTGTCGAGAGGAAAGGGAACTCCGGCCCATTTACAGATGCAGCCCTCTTCCATTCGATTGATTGGACTATACGGAATCCGTTTCGTATCTGCTCATCTCGTTCCTCGACCTTTTCCCTCCTTTTCGACAACTCTTTGTTCTCAACAATTCGGAAAAGCTAATTTCCCGTTGGTATCTTTCTCATCTTATTGAATGAGAATGGTGGTTTTTCAGTTTATTTTTTATATATATATTTTTTTTAACGAAGAGAAAAATTAGACGCGTGAACTATCCGATAGCAAAACAAAGAGGCGACATTTAATGAGTTTCCTTTATCACGAGCACTTTCGCCGACTGCTCCCAGAAGGATATCATAATGTACAAAGTCAGACTGATCACGATGAAAAAAAATGTAATGTGGATGAAAAAACTTCGCTCAGATATTGCGTAACGAAGAGAGAAGCTATAATTCCGTCCTCCGACCGAACGAGAAACTGTTAACAAGTTCATTTCAGCAGAACGAACTGCGCATCGTCTGAAACTCGGCGCATTTCATAGAACGAGTCCCCGAGGTGGAAAAATAAATTCGAACACGGTGAGTGTAAAATGAAGAAACTCTATTTTTCCCTCAAGAACACACTGTCGGGTTATAGTTGACTCCTTTCCTAGAACGTGGGCGGATAACCAGTTGAAATCTCTTACTCTACCTCCTATGGGAGGCGTTGAGGCAAACCAACCACTTCTGCATAATTCCCTATTTTTCCCTGCGCGCGAGTAGGAAAGCGGAAAAGTTTTTTTTTTCGAAAAGGTAGGTTTTTTAATTGGAGCGCTCCACTTCGAGTGGCCCACCGCCTATTCCGGTTTTTCTCGGCTCGATGAAATATTGCAAGCGGTGGAAATTTCCTTCTAACGTTGTTCCAACTTTTTATCGCCTACGTAGCTCGTGTTTTGATTCAGAAATTGTTACTCAGATGGTACCGACAATATGACACACGTGGGACTCCGATGAACCTGACAAAAAAGCTAGAGTAAATCGGAGAGTTCATCTGAAATTTTGCAACGGTGTTTTCAATAATTTATTAACGGAGTTGAGAGGTTTACCACAATCGCGATCATAAAAAAGGTAAGAAAATAATAAATGGTGTTGTCACACAGTACTCCCATGTTTGAGTAGGCTAACATGTACAACCAATTATGAATTTCAGAAAATCATCGAAGGACCACAATGTTAGTACAATACAGTATTGTTTCTAGAACACTTGCCAGAAGACTCAGACTGATAATTACCTTGAAGTAATGTGTTGAACCAAACGATACAAGAAAAATTCTTATAGATCATTCTTATGGCAAGGTGAACAAAAAAAGAAAACAAAAACATGGAAGTGAAAACGCTAAAATAAAATAACAGAAAATACAAATAGCGTGGATGTACGGCGTGTGATCCAAATGATGATCCCTCACCGTAGCAAACATTTCAAGACCATAAGCGATCAAATTTATTGATTTTTGCCATCTGAAGAAATCAAAATAATAATACCCACTAGAGAAATTGCTGAAAAAGCAGATAACGTGGAAGTACGTACGGCGGTTGAGCCAATAGATAAAGAAATGTTGCTTTTCACCAAGAAAATTTTAACGAAACGAAATATATAAGATCCTAAATATAATTGTCAGATTCCCCTTAGAAATTCCCATCATAGATTGCACACGGATGTAGGCAATATGATAAATTAATCACATTTTTACAGCGTGTTCCGAATAATCTTTTCCGTATTCAAAGAATCATCACTTCTTCACGCTATTGTCTTTTCGGCGGTATAACCACATTATTCCTCTTCGTCTCAAACGTGTACATGAAATGAGAAGGGAAATACGTTATTTTTCCTGTGACGGTCCTAGTATTTCTATTCCGGTTGGGAGAAACGCAGGCAGGCAAAAGAGATGACAGGTTCCTTTCCCTCGAAATGATGTCCTTTCCTGCTTGTCAGACGTATTTGTGTGATGCGCAGGGTTAGGCCCGAGGACGCTAAGGCTAGGATATGTTCCGAGATCTTGTTGAAGTGATGTTTCCGACGTCGGCACCCCAACCAGCCGTTGACACTGTATTAATAACGTCAAGCTTTCATCCGAACAGTTTTTTTTTTGCGTTTTTCGAGTACGAAAACCTGCCGTCAGAATGACGGTTAGGTTGGTATTTTTCCATAGCTTCGATCCATCATACTGGACGAAGCTGGTGGGATGAGCAGAAGGATGACATCGAGACCGAATTCAAAGCAGACCGAAACCGACTCCGAGCCGACGGGTAATGGATCTTTTGTTATCCTATAGTCATGTATCAACACTATCGCAATACGGGGGGTGAAACCGAATATAACTATGACCGATCGAATGCGTTCGTAGCTTTTAAAATCACGAACGCCCATGTTCTGACTACCCATCCCGAAGCCTATTTTTCAAATTTTGGCAAAACACGTAAAACCAATTTCGAAAAATGGCCGAATTGAATGATGAGGCATCATGTTTCTATAATTATTTTGAGCTTTGAAACCTCTCGAGATACTGTCATTTTCTTTCTAGCAATGAATGGAAGCTTAACAGCTGAACTGATCGAGGACCGATGGGTTCGAGGGGCAAAATTATGACGGGCATTTTTGCACGCTACACCTGCGAACCAGGTTCATAACAGTAACAGATCTTTCCACCTGCTCCTAATCGAATACGACCGTACAATTCTTTAGCGTTTCAAATTAACTTTCTCAATATCGGATACTCAATATTCGCAAGTTTCCGACTGAACGTTTCCTTTTTACCGGCGTTTTCCTATTAAACGCGCACGTGGCTTGTGAAACAGGCGACTAATAACATGCCACGAATATCGGGCGGGAAAAGCGAGAAGTTACGAGATTCAATAACCCGGCAACGTTGCCCATCGTAGGTTTCATATCCGCTACGGATTTGTATAGCGTTGAGTTAGTGCTGGGTTGTGTTGGGTCTAGTACGAGCCGTATGTGTTCAAGCACAAGGTGCATTTGAGCGGAGTTAAGTCCTATTAGCACTGTCGCATGTCGATGCATTATCAGGCATTCGAACCTTTGAAAAATAAGCACCCTTCAAGAATTGGCAATTTTTTCGCGTCAGCCAATCTGTCGGAAGAGTAGAAAATGTTTAAAATTTAGTCGACTAAATGCGTAGGTAATGACGACGCTGTGTTGTCAAGTCGGGGGATTTTCTGATTGGCAAATAAATATCTAGGGTTTTTTGGAGGTTTTTATTTTTTAGGACCGACATTTTTTTAGAGTTTAAAAAAGGTTTCATTTTTCGTAGGTGTTTCAGTTTTGTTATGTTAGAAATCAACTGGTTCACCAGCCAAAATAGCACTCTAGCTAAGGCATAATTCCTCCAGGACGTATTATAAGGAAGGCGACTTCAGCGAATGTTGGATAAACCTAAATGCTGAGTAGTTGTTGGTTAAGCCTGCTCTGAAGTCCTCGATTTTAATTTTCATCATGGCTGGTTGGAGCAGATTAGGCTGTTTTTATTTTCTTTTTTTTGTTATGAGCCAATTTCTTATAAAGCACAAAATCGGATGAAATTAACGTTTTGCCTGATATTTTTTACGTTTTGCGAGGTTCAGGGACTTTTTCTTCAATTTAGGGGATTTTTTGACTCGGTTTAGGTAGATTTCTAGGAAGGCACTTGTCAACACTAAGACGACGTGTGTCTTTTTTAGTGTTCCCTCAGTCTCACAACAAGCGACTCACAGACATTTGTTCGGAAAGTTTTTATAGTTTATGACCCATTTCTGATTTCAACTGAAGACCGAATTTAATTTTCAGCTGTATTGCAACACTTCCACTTTACTACGTAAACACGGAATTAAAAGTACTGAATAACGTCTCATAATTTTGTTCATTTTAGATAAGGAGACTTAGAATGAAAACTATTTTTGTACCCTGCAGAGCAATCGTCCAAATGTTTCTTAATTTATTAGGTCTTTTTGAACGTTTCGTGAAATCCGTCGGCTTCTGCAGCTTTAATATTTACCGCTTCTGAGATAATTTTCTTTCCAGCTACTCTGAAAAATCCAGGGCATCGATTCGGGCGTATTTTCTTCGCAAAATTCACTTCCCTCGAGAACTAGCTCGATAGAGGACGAAAGTGCGGACCTGCTTTCGTCAGGCTTCCTATCCGACCAATTAATATGCCAAGACGTCGGAACTAACGAAAGCCCCTTGGTTAAACAACCTTTCGATCGACCGCCCTTGCTGCAGTGTCCATTCAAACAGTTTCGAAAATGTCACCAACCTCTTGACAAGAAGCTTCCAAAAGGAATTGATAGGTTTCACTCGCTCCCTTTCGGTTTGAAACGGAAGTAGCTATAGAGCAAAGTGAGACTTGAAATTTGCATATTGATGCCTTTTGTCGGGGTAATTGAATTGGATACTGGATAGGGAGGCTTTCGAGTTTGGAAAGCGTTCAAGGCAACATCGATTGGCTAGTGCGTTGTTGAAACGTGAGTTCTGTGACCAGTTCGGAAAGGTATTGGATGGGACGCAAGCCGGATGAAAGTTGGGGACGGAAACGTCAATTGGCGGGATAACAAGCGAACTGCGGACTATACAGGGGATTGAGGATACGGCGAAAAAACGATGGGATGATAAAAATGCGTTGTCGAGATACGAAATAACTGACCGAGGTCGCATCGTTCCTAATACGCTGTCCTCGGGAAATTTGTAACTCAATCGCGTCTCATTGATTTCTTATGAGTGATTCATTAAATAAATGGAAATTTAATTGCAGTTGTACAGAGAGCACGCTCTATATACGTTGACACAATAATTAAATCGATTTTTATCCATCAATGACGTGTGTCTAAACAAACAAAAAGTGTTCAAATGGTATATGTTTTTTTAAATATGTTTTTTCATGTACGTTTTTAAAGTCATACGAGTATTATAAATCATTGTTTTTAAAGGCTGAATTTTTCATCTTCAAATTATTATGAATTTGATTCTCAGCGGTCTTAGACTATGCTAACGAACAAGCAAGAATAAATTCGAAGCGAATGTAATTACAATCATCGAGAGAACTGATTCTGAGAAGGGTTTATATTGATTTATAGAGTAGAGGGTCATCAATTCGATGAAACTTCATCAGCTTCGCTGAACTGTCACTGGGAGCAAACAAATTCTCCTGTTCGTCGCGAGTTTTTCAACGACGATCAAATGAAGTATGACCGTGTACGGAATGGCAGCAGAGCAGCCACGAGAAACTGGGGCGGGGGATAATAAATTGAAATTCTTTCAACCGTCTCCGTCTCACATTCCATTTTGTTTGTCTCTTTCTTCCACCCAAGTTAACGAAAGCTGGTTCGTCCTGCCTCTCTTTTCGCCGGTGATGAGTTGAATTCCAGCCAATTCCAGTTGTTAGGCGCCGAGAGGTGAAATGTAGCCTGGAAGGGTTTGAGCTTCACAAATAACTAAAAGAAACTTTAGCATTAGCTAAGGTAAATTCGATTTTAAAGTTGGGGAAGCGATCGGAAAATAGGAAAGACCTCGAAAACATTAGGCGGCCGACCCCTTGAAATAATTGATAATACTTTTAAAACGGTGCTGGTTCGACAAAACAAAAAAGACTAGCCCTTCAGCGGAATTATGGATCGACTAGAGATCCGGACTAGAAAGATGAACAGCTTAAGTTGAAACTAATAAACTTATCTGGGAACCGAAATGTGTCCTTAGATTTGCGGAATGGTGGAAAATTTCACAAACGATTATTCGCCGAATTTCAAAATCGGGTGATTATTTTCAGTTTTAGGAAAAGACTGGAGCGCGCTTTTGAAATTGGAACGGTGACCTGACCCATGTAATTACAAAGTAATTATAGGGCGATGGATTTCGGCCTGCTGTAACTTCCTTCTTGCACCAGTTCCAATGAAGTCAAGCTCTCAGGGTGGATTACTCATCGTGAGAAAACGACACCTGTTCTTCGTGGTAGTTTGCGTTGAAAATTCACATCCAATTCGCTTAGCTAGGTCGTTTTCCGACCTGACGCTACTAAGGTGGAGGTCGGAGCAAAACAGCTTCCAAGTTTAGCTGGGAAGCGCTTTAGTTCCGCCGGATTAGACACAGAGGATGAGAGGGCCAGATGAGATCCCTTGGGAGCAAGTGAGGAAGGTCAGGTGAGCAAGGAAAGGTAGCACGTCGAGCTCTGATCAATCGGACGACGGTAACCCGATTGTTAGGGCGGTCCTGATAAACTACGGCGAAGAGAGTACAGTTTCTGATATTCGCATGGCGTCAGACGCCGAAGGATTGAATCGTTTGCGCCTAAGGTGAAGAAATTGGAGAATAAAATTCCAAGCATATTGAGTGCGGAGTTTTATAATTCCATTTGTTACTAAGCTCATTAATAAAGCTATAGTTATTAGAATACCCATCAAAGACTGTTCCATATCGGTAGGATATTACCTGAATTGAAATTGCAACGCCTAACGGGAACATCGCCCATAGCCAATATCGGTGAATAAAATATCAGTCAAAAACCAACATTAAACAGGGAAAAATCAATATCAGCCATGAACCAGTATCTACCAGGAAAGATACCCATTTTGCTACAAAGACCAATATCGATTCCAAAACATTAAATCGCCCAAATATCACCGAGTTCAATGTTTCACAAGGGAATTGTCAAAAATCCGTCAATCCCAATCGAAGCTGATAATAATAAAAAAACGTACACGAAATCTGCAGCGTTTCATCATCAATTTCGTACCAAACAAACCAGCTATCGGGTTGTTGAACGATGAACTTCACGAAGAGAATATGAGACCAAGATGGAGAGAGAATCGCTGCTGGGCACTAATTGGGTTCATTACGCAAAACAGTTAACGAACTCTCGCGGGCGACGCGGTGATTAACACGTTTTCATTGGCCCTTTCGACTCAAACTGTACACATGCGCACATACAAATAGAATTCTCATAAGCACTTAAGGTTGGCTCATGCATGGGCGAACTCAACCGTTTCTCCGGAGGCGAAACATGCGTGGTACACTCGACGTTGGCTACGTTAATGAATGTAGTATGAGAGTTGAATTTAATGAGAACATGCAGCTCGGTGCCCCAACTAACCAGTGAACAGCACTTGGCTCCAATAATGGGCAGCGAGGTATTTTTCGAAACGATTTAAATCCTATCAGCTCTTCAATTTGAATAATTATTCCTCCCGTAGTTGTTCATCGATTTCTGACATGAAGGAGAGTGACAAAGATGGTAACTCACTATCTATCGACAGCCACGCTGCAAAAACCTGTGTAACAATTTTCAAAGAGTTTTCAGGGGAGCCGAAAAACGGCATAACTTTGGTTTTTCGAAGTCAAGATTTTCGGTGCAATATTTTCTGCTGGCGAAATACTAAAATTAACGTTTTGAAAAACCACATTTCCTTCGAAATAGGAATACTTAGCCCATTTTCGCTACTAAAAGGCATTTACACAGGCAGCTATTGTTTCAACCCCGCTAAGGTAGTAATAAAATCCATTTAAATTTCTTTTCAGATCAAATAAATTCAATTAAACATGAAGAAGACACATTCAGTAGTCTTTGCCAGGTGTGAAAATAATTGAGGTGTTAACTTCTGAGCCATACACTCGAATATCATGGAATTTATCTCCTCTGATTCCAATGTAAGCCAACCCACATTATTTTTTCCTCTTTTCCAAAAGCCTGATGTTTGGTATTTATTATTTTAATTTTATTTTATTAAGATTTCACGTTATTTATTCTTTTTTCTGGCGACTGAACTTCATCCTGATCATCATTTCTAGTTCTGATTTATTCATTTTCTGGTGAGATTTCTCTGATGTCCAGATCTGATGGTCTGATGTCAGACTTCCCATTGCCACTTCGGCCTCTGAGGCTCTTTCGGAATCAGATCACCAATGTTGCTGGGAAAATTCTCCAGGTTTTTTGCTACCTTCCTCGGCAGTACAGCATTCAACATCCGGAGCGATTATGGGCACACGTGTCAATTAATACATACGTAGTAGGCTCGGAAAGTTCCCTGAATCTCTCGAGGCCTACTTCTGAAGAAAAACATTTGAATTATTAGCTGTAACTTCAAGAAGGCGTCTGCCAATGATGTCAAAATTTTGCTAGACCAGATTATCAGACTCTAGGGCTGATTTTGGAGCTGGATCTGATATTGGTAGAGAGTTTGGTCGTACAGTGCTCAAAACCCTCCGCCCACTTTCTCAGTCAATCATGTATCTCTTCTCGTCCTCGTTTTGTAGTTTTATATCAACAGTATCCCTGCAAAACCTCGTAAGTCCTATTTTTTCCCGAAGATGTTTTGAGCTCTGTGGGTTGAAGAAAAGGATACGGATCGTCTGTGAAAGTTTGGCGTTGATCCCATGAGAAAGGTCTTTATGTTCGATTGTAATAACGTGTAAGTCGGGAAGGTTCCAGAAGTGCTGTATAAGTCCCAGCGGTTTTTCTCGTCCGGTTGAATCTCTCCATCAAAAGGTATTTCACTATTTTTTACTCTGTTTATAACGTAATGGGTTCATTACATAATAGCTCAAAAACAAAAAATTCGTGTTGTTTTTATTTCAAATTCTTAATCAAATTCCCTCGGCGGGATCGATTTTTTGTTGAATAGCGAACATGGCGAAAAATCCGTAGTTGAAACTTCAAAATTATGAAAATCAAAAATCAAGTAAACATTATTAAATGTTTGAATTCTTCACTTAAAATTTGAATTCTACGTCCTCGTTCACCACCTCTCTCAAATAGCTAAAATTTTTAACTTCTTGGGACTACCTCGAAATGAAGTCGCTTGCGCCTAGCAATTAACTTAGAAATCCTCCCGACCTGGCGCACTAAACGGTGGGAAATGAAATGCGTAGTTACAAAGTAGAGTTTCAATGAGGTTGAATGACTCAAAATCTTGGCCTCGAGTTTCTGACAGTGAAGAACTGGCGCCCTAGCACATAAACATAAGTCATAAAAAGAGGTCGAGTTATTTGGGAAAGAGGGTGACTTTACAGCCGCTCGTAATCCTTTTCGGCTCGGGAACCCTTGATCGCTCGAACTAATCGCACTAATTGAACCAAATATGAGAGCTCGCTAAGAACGTTAACACTGTTAGGAATAGCAAAAAATTAAAGTTCCAGTTTTCCGCTCGTACCATTTTGCAAGTAAATTTGCTAAAAAAAAAGAAGCTATTCAAAAAACTAAAAAGTTAGAATAGAAATATATTTTGGCAATATACGTAATATGGAATTTCTGGACCTTATTTTCGAATGATTACAGAACAAGCTGAACTTAGTTTAATCCTGTGAAAAAAATTAAAAGCCGGAGGTTTCAAATTTCATACAAACCTTTCAAATATCAATTATTCCCACAGTTCTTTTCTCTGCAACCGTTTCACCAATTCAATATAATCTCAGTTCGTTCGGTTTTCGGCAGAAACAGTTTAAGTGGAGGTCTTGGGTTGGGATTTTTTCCAGCTAAGGGGAAGATTAACGGCATTTTTGTGCGAAAGCGACACTCAGAAGTTGAGGGTGTGCGAGCGAGAAGGGATATAGTATAAGGAAACGGACGCTATAAGAACAATGAAGTACCAGAGCCCCGCAGGGAAGGAAGATTCTTCAGCCCCGAGGAAAAAAGATTTAAGGAGGAAAGGTAGAATGAACAGTTGAAGAAGAATAAGAAGGGACAAAGGTGAGCTCATCTCTCCACAGTGGGGTCCTTGGTAGAAATATTACTTTTGGTCGGACTCCAAGAAAGTGTGGTCGAGTGTCCTTGTGTTGACTGTAGGTAGAGGACGCTGCTCGCCTCAGGTTAGATGAGTATTAAGGCTACTTGGCTGCCTCACAAAGCAGTGTCAATGTTTGCTTTGCTTTCGAAGTACACGAGTGGCGTGAACCAACTCATTCCCTCGTGAACTTCATGGTGAAGAAGTTATTGTTTAATGTGTTCCATATTATTTTCATCCTCGACCAAGAGAATTCATATTGGTTCAATATGATAAGTGAAATCACTTTGGTGAGCCGCAATGTTGGCTTAGAGAACTAAATAGTTCAGGCGCCTGAATTTGCCACTCGAAGGCAAAAATGTCCAAAATGTGAATTGGAATTTTTTTCAATTGCAGTTTCACAAGAAAATTACTCTCTTGAACAAAAGCCATAATAATACAATCTTCTGAGGCGTGCGATTAAAATTTGCACCATTATAGTCGCTAGAAACCCAGAGAAGATAGTAGGTGACTGTGGTATCGATTGCTCCACCTGCCATCCGCCTTCTCCTGTAATAAATTTATGTAACCGAATGTTCACCTAGCACGCTCAAACCTGAACATATTATCGGTAGTATATTATAATCTATATCGCAGATCGTATGGCAAGAGAGCATCCATTACTGCGGGATGACGTTTGATTATTTGGGAGCTTTTCGATGCTCCAGCGTAACATGCCATTCAATTAAGCACTCCGCAGGATAAGTTATCTCGTTTAGCCGTCGGGGGTGGTAATTTCATTACTTTCGACGAGCCAAGAGTGCCATTAGGTAGAACAGTTAATCAGAGCCAGTTAAAGAGCAGGTGACACACAGTAAAGTACACTTGAGTAAAGTATACTTGAGTCGATAATATTGTTGAGTTATTAAGAAGAGTCGATGTACCTTTAGCGCGATTATTTTCTAATATATGTAAGATAGGTTTCCTCTTCTTCTATCTCAACAAATCAACGTCGAGAGATGCGGTATAGTAATGTCATTAGAAAATAACACAAAAATTACAAAATATGAAAGAAATATTAACTTCTGTTCGAATAATTTGTACTAAATGGCCCACCTGAATCTAGAACGAAAGCCCCTTCTGCGTACATGAACATGTGAAAACTGAAAAAGTCTTACTTTTTCTTTTTTAAATTTATTATTATTATTTTTTTTTAATTTTAATATTCGGTTTTTATTCGCCGTTTTTGACATCAACGCAAATTGAGCTACCTAATCGAGCAATTCTGAAAAATAATACATGCATTTATTCGGCTTTGAAAAAGATGAAATTCCGTGTTGACGAATCCTGCCGTATTGAATCTGATGAACGGAACAATATCGCTCCTGTTTTCTCCAGATCGTTCACCCAAAGATTAATTTCCAAACTTGATGAAATATCGAATAACACACAAAACTCCCATTCCGTTTGACAGTCTCCTTTTTTTGCCTGGACTGATGAGAGCGATGGGAATATTTTTTCGATTTACACAGTCTCTCAAACATGTGAAACGGAAGTATTAAGCTATCCGGTGGACTGTGCTCAATTTTCCCGCCCTCAGATGTAGCCGCATGTTCCGTTACAAATATACTAGTTCATTGCAATAACAAGAGCACACGTTTTCATCCGGATTAGCCACAACAACCTGGGACTGTTTGTGTTCCATTTACCGACGGAACGTTAGGCGGATTACTATGATATACATTTATCTGCTATTCAATAGTGCGGCTGGGTAAAATTAGAAACTTGTGCGGGATAATTGGAAGAACAGGCGGGTTTGGGACGAGCTCAGAACAAATGCGACGGGATTGACGTAATTTATTAGTAAAATGCGGTTACCGAATAATGCAGAGCGATGAAAACTTCGTTCTATAATACGCTTTTGCGAAACTGAGTAGAAAAAGCTCTGGACGAATTTCAACAGGGTCGTCGAGTGTATATGGTATCTATGAACTCTGCAAAGGGGCTATTTGTGGAGGGCAAAGCATACAGGTGTATGAAAGAACTGCTGAAAAATGTAAAGCACTCTCGGTTTTCGGAGTTATCTAGAACAACATGAAAACACTTTACCTAGGGAAAAGCTGAATGAGGCAAAACCGCATAAAAACCGTAGAATATCAGTCACACCGAATGGAATCGAAGAAAAATATTTTTGGGCATTGAGCAAACAATGAAACAATGAAATACATTTCTACTTATAAAAATTAAAGTATTAGCGAACGTATTCTCTCTATAAATTAATTTTTTTCACGACGGATTTCCCACGGGTGTGAGATCTTAAGCCACTCTCAAGTACCAGAGTTGCTTTTACATAGTTTACGTAGTAACGTATTGAAGTTTAACGTAGTAACGTAACGTATTGAAGTTTACGTAGTAAAGTATTGTGATCGTCCGAAAAGTTGAATTCGGAATTTTTTTAATATTACTATACTCAGAAAACACTTTCTGAACAAGTGTCTATGTGGATAGAAGTGTCAGCGCTCAAAAAATGACATGAATCGTCATATTTATGTGAAAAATGAATGAAACTCAATGAAATTGTCAGAGACCCATTAATTGTGCCAAATTAGCCGTTCCCGGATTTCGGAACACACACTACTTTTTCTATTTTGATTTTTACAGACTATAGAAGTAAATAGAGTTTACGTTTGAGGTCTTGAAATGTTCGTTATGGCGAGTAGATGGAGCTTGATTCTTGGTTATTAGGTCACTCACCGTACCTCCAGGTTATGCGCTTTTTTCACGATTAGGCTAGCTTGTATTTTGTATTTTGATTTTTACATTCCGGAAAAATCAGAATATTAGAACGTTCAAGGCCTTGAAATGTTCGGGACGGTGATTAGATGAAGTCTGATTTTTATTCCGAGGGTCACATAGAGTACTTTCGGGTTATATACGCATATTGACTATAATTTTGATTTTTCCAAACTGCAAAAATGATTTTGTTTAAACCCTGGGGGACTTGAAATGTTTCTTTATGTCAGCTGAATGTTGTTTGATTTTTATTTTTAGTGTCACACATTTTACTTCCTCGTGATTAGCATTTTCGAGTTATTTTCTTTTGTGCTCTTTTGTTTATTTGCGTCTCTATGCTTTAAAAATGACTCCCTTTCACAAAACTGGTTTCGTATCGATTGGATCACACACCAAACTTTCACTACACGCGGTTTATTGACTATTTCGATATTTTCACGCCACGGAAAAAAATTATTATATTTGACGCTGGAAGTTCATTCAAAATAATCCCATTTACAAAACTTGACTTGTATCTTTGTGTTTGGCTCTCATACTGCGCTTCCGCATTATTAACCTATTTGGTGCGTTTTCTATTTTTGGGTTCTCCTCACCAGTTTTCAATGACAAACGTAGAGTAATAACGTTGCGCCCTTAGCACGAGCTTCTTCATTTTATATTTGTTATTCCCGTACCGACTCAAACATGGAAGTACTGTGTGATCTATGAGCACCGACGGTTTGTTCTTGATCTACACACTGTTTAGTTTTTTAATTAAATTGTTGCCGGCGTTTTTTGGTGACTGTTCTCGAGGGAAAAGCCGCTAGTTATCTTTGATTTGAGAAGAAAAACGTCCACAACCGAAAATTCGTGAAAGAGAAATCCGGTGAACGCCGTGAGATCGGTATAGGATCGGATTCCCAGTGTATTAGAGTCATTGCCGGAAGAGTTCACAAACCAATTACAAACATGTCAAGTTGAGACGGGAACAAGCGTGAAGACAGAGACCGCCACCGAAAGTAAACCGGCCCTTCGTGAAATAGAAACCCGAACCGTTCCCCTAACAATCCAAAAACCCGACCCATTTTCCGGCATATCCAGCACTGCAACCCGCTTCTGTTTACGTTTCTCGAATAACCTCAAGCTTTTATCACCCGAAGACGACAGATTTAGGCATACACAATGGGAAGACTTTTGGAAGGAAATAAATGTAGTCATTTCCTACTCGTTGTTACACGATTTTCCCCTCTGCTTCTTAGAAGTACAGCTAAATCTCAACAATGCTATCGAATAGGTCGAACAATGGCAATAACTTTTTCACTATAGGAAATAATAGTAATAGTAATAGTAAGTAATAGTTTTCACTACAGAGTGCTGAAATGTTATGTTGAAGTCGAATTTTCTTGGAAAGAGAAACAAATCTTCAAATAATTCTCGCTAGGCCGATAGCAATTTACGTACGGAAAAGTTTGCTCATCACCGTAAAATACCGATTGTTCAGGTGCGTCGTTTCATTAAATTACACCTTCCTAGAATTACGATAACGAAAGTCATCGAGCACACTTGCTATCTTTATTGGTGATGGAATTTCCGAAATCGCTACCGCTCCCTTTTAACGGCCTAATGCCGAGACAAAATCAATTTCCCATTATATTTGACCAAACACTGCACTACAGTTTCCCGCAGCTTTCCGAGGAAAGATTTTTAAGAGTCAATCTCAACGGAGAATCGAGATTGTGAAAGATTCATCTAAACTTTGGCAATATTGTAGATAAGCCGGCGTTCTTACGATCCGTTCAGCCCTTTCCTTTCTGTTTTATGGGAAACTAATTTCAAGTCGGATCAAGGACGCGGGAAAATGATGAAATCTTTCTTTCGATCCGTAACCGCACTGTGGGAACCGAAAGTTGTTGCAAATGGTGTTCAGTCAATCATACGACGCCTTGAATAGCCGCCGCTAATTTTTTATGAATGATGAGTTATAATTTTAATTCGATGAATATGCGAATCAAATTTAAATAAAGCAAAAATTAATATATTTTTGTTCTTCGCTGTTGGGGTTGAGGGGGAGAAAACCACGGCGACTCGTTCTCCTGTTTTTTATTGTTGGCCTGCCAAGCACTTTCGCCCATTCGGGCATCATCAGGGCTTCGTAGCACCATTACAGGTATCCACGGCCAAACAGGAGAACGAGTCGCCGTGGTTTTCTCCCCCTCAACCCCAACAGCGAAGAACGGAAAAAGCGACAAAACCACAAAAAAAAAAAAAAAAAAAAAAAAAAAATATATATATATTTTTGGGGCAAACTTACTATAGCCTATAGATAAAAAAGTAATATTGGTTTCAAAGAGCGTAGAATCGGAACATATAGTAAGGTAGCAAAAAATATATTTCCTTGTCTATGCGAGTTCAAAGTTTTCGTTCTGTTGAATGAGGAAAAAAATCAGGATTATTTTTACTTTCGATTGGAATCGATCCACTGATGATATGGTTCCTGGGGTATCAGCAAATTGTGATTAATGAATGCAGTCCTTCAACGCCGCTAAGAATAGAGGGTACTGTATAAGCGAAGCAAAGGCGATTTAGGCTCGAGTGAATCCTTACGTGGTCGAATTCAAAATTTTTTCACACCATCTAATAAAAAACCCTACCATAACTTCAAAGTATTCCAATTATCGATTAAATATCAATGCAGTCGAATACATATTGACTGACGTCGCAGTCTGCAGCGATTTTCCCATTTCATTTCTCCTTCCAATACCGGGCTCAGTGCCAAACTACTTATGACTCCTAGCTCGCATTCTCAGTCTCCATCCCCTTTCTCGTTGCTTATTATCAGCAATAAGGTCTCTAACTGTGACGTTCGCTGCATTTGTCAGAGACTAACGGGTAGCCATTAGCAGCTCGAGGTCTGAGCCCAGACAAACAAATGGTCCAGCATTTGGCAGCCCCTACATAGAGCCCGAATGCCTCCAATGAAGCAAACTGCGACTGCTCCCTCTGCTAGCTATGCGTTTGCAGATCCTGATAAGAAGCTGCTTTTGGAATTTTCATAATCCTTCAACGGACTAAAGACGTTTAAAATAAATATCAACCTTATTGAAAATACGTTTTTTTCCTACCGCTATTGAAGAATATTGAAGCATTAAGATACTTCGGGTCCGGGAAAAATGAGAATTTGGAAGTCAAATTTGGTATGAATGGACCTACAGAAAGAAATCAAAAGAAAATACCTCCCAGAAGCGGAGGAACTAAAATAATGTTCATTTTACACGCCGTATTTGACACTACTCATCCCACACAGTAGAATCACGTCTCAGATACGTATCTGATACGTCTCAGATACGTACCTGTTACGTCTTAGATAATTACTAGGAGACAAATTAGGAGATAAATTACTTAGGAAAAATTAAATAAATTACATTTTCTGGATGACTTCTCTAAGATATTACCTTAGACGTCTTGGAGACGCGTAAGACGTCTCTAGACATTTCCTGTGAATATTTCTTCATCATCCACTGTGAGATGTTTATGCGACACCACTGAGACATCTTTGGTCATCGCCAGTTTGACGACTCTGAGTTATCTAGTTTCTAAGACACTTCCAGTGAGACATTCCTGAATTATCTCTAGTGAGACGTCTCTTGGATATTCTCCGATTTGGCGAAATTTTCGAAATTATTTTCTGATCCATGTTAAAGTTAAGTTGCTACAATACTTCCATTTACTCTGTTAGTGAGAAAGGAATTCATTTTTCCCTCACACCAACTAGAAATATACCGGACAAAAAGCAATACTGGTATCGGTTTTCAAGACCGACGAAATCGACCGTTACAGGCCGAAATAACAAATGTCTAGCGAGAATCATGTTTCCAACGATAATCTGTTGTTAGTGCGGTTTTTAGCCTGAGTAAATTCGTTGCGAAATTTCAGCCGTACTCGATGAAACTGCTATCGCAAGGCAAATCTCGAACCCCGCCATGAGCGATAATTGCGCCATCACCCGTGCGATTAGCGGTCCCCGCAAGTGATTAGTAGTTAATGGTATAACTTGGCTGAGGATTGAGGAACAAGGATGGGATGAGGTATCCGATGGAAGCATCTACTTCGCCCGCAGCAGAGAAAACGGCGAAATCCGCTCGTTTCAACGTCACTTCACCCTCGGAATTCAATTTTCTCAAAACGTTCTCCCGTCCAATCTCTTGCGAAACACTGTTTTAGGGAGATTTCAGGGGTATCGCTTACGCCAATGTTATCATCATGAAATGAGCAGTTGACGAAAGAGGTCTTCGGAGAGATTATTTCGAGGGAAACATCGCTCGGGTGAACACTGACGGTTGAGATGAATTGGGCGATTTTCGAAACGGGCTTGAAAGGTAAGAATCCTGCAGGGGATTCAACGACGCGCTCCAGACATGACAAAAAACTTGCGGAAGAATTAGATTCAATGCAAAATATTTACGAAGTTCCGGTCATGCCGCATTTGCGAGCGAATTTTTGAAGGGCAATATAGGGGTGACTGTTTGAAGACTATTGAATAGGAACTAGAGCAGCAGAAAAGTACCCATACACCATTATGATTCCTTTCTGAGATTCCGTCAGAACTGAATGAGTTATTACAGAATGCATTTAATTTTTCGTAGTAGAGGGGTTGTGAGGGGGAGAAAAACCAGGCGACTTATTCTCCAGATTTTTAATGGCTGGCCGAGCACTTTCGCCCATTCGGCCGCATTCGGCTGTGGACCTCATGGTTCCACGTCGCCCTGAAGATGCCCAAATGGGCGAAAGTGCTCGGCCAGCCATTAAAAATCTGGAGAATAAGTCGCCTGGTTTTTCTCCCCCTCACAATCCCTCTACTACAATAAATGCGACGACAACCAAGCGAAGATTTAATTTTTCATAATTTTCATAATTGCACACATTGCGAAAATTTCAACCACCTCTTCGCAACGATCGATCTTGTGGGGAAAGCTTATTTTCTAAATTTCTCGTACCAGCAGATGTTAGAGCGAGTGTGAAACTTTAGATTGAAGCGGACTTCAATAGAACGGTCTGGGGGTTCGACTGGAATGGCTTAGAGTTTGACCATTTTGGCTGCTCTGTCGGTTTCCGCCAGTGGCTTTCAGTCGGTCGGTTATTAGTCTTCGGCGAGAGGGTTTTGGTGATGGAAAAGGCTATGACGACAGGGCAAGGAGACAGGATAATGGCTGCCCCTTGCTCAACTCAACCTAACAAACCTCTTCCAGTCGCCAACTTCGAGTCCTAAACAACACCTACCTCTGACAACTTCTTTGTCAAGGTTTCCCGAAGCCCTTCAACGTTTTCTCGGTGCGTATTTCTTTCACAGAAACGGAAAACTTTCGACTCTCTCGATACAGATGTAAAGAGCTAAATGTCGAAGGGTAGGTTCAGCTGAGAGAAAAGTGGAAAACTCTGGTCGATTTATAGTCCGGTAAGAATCCGAGGTCGAAACTGATGCCAAACAGTGGCCACAGGTGAGAACTAGTGGGTAGCGTGCAGATTGAGTTTATTGAGAAAAAAAGCTCAATTTCGAATGTTATTGGAAACACATCTCAGTTCCGAACAAAAATAGAGAGTTGGACTGGAAATGATTTGTTTTCCATTGACGTGTCGGATCCATTGTTGCTATAATCTACCGTTCAGATAATCTTATAATATCTATCCGTAAAGTTCCTTATCAGGGTCAAAGTTCTCTTCGATCCAAACCGCTTCAACGTTGGAAATTCTGCTGGATATAATATAAAGTGAATTAAGAGCGTTTCAGAATAGTAATTCGAGAAGGTTTATTGTGCTGATGTCATTCGCGGTTCAATTAGCTGCTTATTGCATTATCGGATAAAGTTCCGACATATGGAGTACTCAAAGAATAATCAGGTTGGATCAATGCTCGAAACTCCTAGAAACTAGAGAGTTTTAGTGACTTTCGCGTTTTTTGAAAACTTAAACGTGGGAGATTTGGTTACTTTGTTAAATCATATGTCTCTATGAATAAAATGAAATGAAATATCGTTTATCGTACAACCGTAAGGTATTACAAGGGTTTTTTTAATACAATTTCCAATTCTTAAATAATTAAATAATTAATAATTAAAATAATTACTGCCGCACAACATCAAACCAGGAAACGACACTTCGACTCTCACTTGTCGTTCAGTACAGAAATCCCTCGTTTAAGAAGAAGACCCTAGTTTTAATCAGATTAAAATCATATTATGTCTCTAATGGCCACAACAATCCGCCATTCACAAGGCGGTAACCATAAGAAACGTATGATTTTATGAAGTAACCAATACTCCTACGTTTAAGTTTTCAAAAATTGCAAAATGCACTAAAACTCTCCACTAAACCTTCACTAGACGATTGCACTTAACGAAGAGAGGTCACGGATAGTGTATAAGATTATCCTGACGATGAAATACACAAACAGCGAATATAGCCAGTATTCTCATAACGACTATGTTTAACGTTCGTTCGTCTGTCGCATTTTCCACGTGATTGCTGGGGTGAGGGTACGACTGATGGGTCCCTGATCGACCCATGTAGCCCTGAAGATGCCCGACTGAGCGGAAGATCTCGGGTAATAAAGAAAATAATGGAGTCGCCAAGTTCTTCCACCTCACCCAAGCAATTACAATGTTCAAGTACCAAACCAAATAGTAAAAAACAGAACAGTCAGCTCAGTTTTAGTGTAAGCCTATAAGACGCTGTTCTACGATAAATGATAGAACCCATGAAAAGATAATATGCTAAACTGAATTTATTCACATACTGTTGACTAAACTTCAAATCGAAAACAGCGACCCTTGACTGTTTTTAGTTTTAGCCGTTCCTGGAGTAAATGCAAGGTCCAATTCAGTCCCTTGTTCAAGTACCGTTGAAAAATCAATGAAGATCGCTATGTGAGAAAAGGGAAGAAAAATGGAGACCTTTAGCAGGCCACAATCCGGAAGAAAACCGAAGCTGAGTCGCTTTTGAATAAACTATGACCTTCTCGTTCTTCTTAGAGCCTAATGGGTTCCCCTGTCAGTTGAAATGGGCTCTAAGAACCGTTCCATGTCGTCTTGCTCCTTGAAATGGAGTGATCCCGTAAAAATTTAACAATTGCAATCTGAGAAAACTGCGTACAGCTGATCTTCTTCGGTATTTAGGAAAGAAATAATTAAAAAAAAAAAAAAAAAACATTCTGACGTAGAATACAACGAGAATTGAGCAACAGCAAGAAGAACATGATTTGTGAGTTTTCCCTTATTTAGAAATAAGTTACTTAGACAAAAATACAGAAAACAAAATCAATATCGAAAAAAAATTAAAATACATTTATTATCAGTGAGGAAGAACGTTTAAAATGTGCAGTTTCGACGGATAGGTAGGCCATAAAGAAATTCGAAAATCGAGACGAAAAGCCGAACTAAGTAAAAAACCAAAGTATCCGGACCAGAAAGCTTTCGGTGTAAATAGATTTCCAATAAAAGCGAAAGAAGCTTTTCACAACGGAAACGACGAGCGATGAATAATACATTCAAATAAAGCGACTTTCCCTCAAGTTGGAAATCACATTTAAAATCAAAGCTTAAAAAGAAACTGTTTCCTAAGGGCGAATGAAGAGTTCGACGTTCGAACTGAAGAATTCGTTCAGAAGCTTAATGAAGAGTACGGAAACCGGAATCACCGTCGGATATGAAGGTAACCGAAACTGTGTCCGTAGACAATTTAGTTTTTGGAGTGCTTTAGCAAGGGGAAAATATGGATATTTTTCAGTACCATCCGATAATCTTAATATTGAAAATATGAATTAAACGTTCGTACGAGCTTCTAAAAATGTATTCACATTTTTAATAAAAAAAAAGAAAAAAAAAAAAAAGAAACTGGATGCAAGTCTGACTTCGACTTGTTTTCGCTTTTTTCTGCAATTCTTTTTTCCCATCTCGGCACTTGTTTTCTTGGCCAAAAGTGTACCCGTACTCAGCCGCAAACGTGTGCGGGAGAAGTCGTAAATCATTTGAATTTATCGCCAGGCGAAATCGAAGCCGAGCCGAATCGTTCGAAGGCCTCTGCTTGTAATCAATTTTATCAGGTTTGTTTCTCCTCGATAAAATCTCTTGGAAAAGTGGAAATATCTGGATCTGCGCACATTCTTGTTGATACCGGATTGCCAAAGTTGGAAGATTAGATATGTAGAGGAGAACGATACGTATTTTGAACGTGCTTAGAATCACGAGAACATATAAAACGGAATTCGTAGTATTCCCATACTCGTTTGTCAGAAAGGTGACCAATTAGGAAATAGAGAAATATTTTTAAGTACAGTAGAGTATCATACCGAATAATGAAACGCGAAGGGCCGTGATAATAGTGATTTGAAGTAATGTGTGTGATCCGAACAATAAAATGTATTCTTGTTATAATTTTTATGAATTTTATAAACCGATACTCGACTTCGTTACTTTCAAACTCGCCATTTTACCCAATATTCTATTTATTCTTAAATCGAGTTAATACAGTGAAGTGCAATAATTATAAACTTTTTTTATTTCAGGTGAGCTATAAAATATCATCTAAAGCATCAATGTGTGAGTTGATTAATTTATCGCAATCCGTTTACATAATAAGCATTACTAAATTACAATTCCGGTATCCATTTAATGTCAAGAATATCATGTTGACTATCATCGAGCGATATTCGGAATTTAAACGTTCTAAAGTGACCTAATAATTCGAATTCGCTCTCAAATTGAACTAATCCGGCAAAGTTTACACAGAACTGTGCTGTCTCAGGTATACAGATCCGCTATCGTGTAAATTGAAGGTGTCTTCCGATGGCGGGGCAAAATGGAGCGAAACGCGAATATGACCGAAGGCGACGAACATGGTGAATCCTGCTGATGTATTGAGATTCGCTGGGAAACTTGGCCGAATATGGAGGAGTAAGGCGAAGGTGTCAAGTTGGATAGCAGTGGAAACAATCTTGTTGGCAGATTACGATCGGGAGCCTTGGGAAACCACTACAAGGACAAGTTAAACTATCACAGCCACCACGTGAACACTTAGTGGAAACCGACAGCAGTCCCGTCGTAGTAATAGTGGTAGGATCCTGGAACCCGTAATCAATTTCTCAGCCTGACGCTTCTGCAAATTACGAAGCCCCCTTTTGCACACGTTGCCTTCTTGTTCTGTCAATTAACACCATCATCTCGTCCTCCTGCCGTAAACTTTAAACACAGTCCGGCTTCGAATGATATTTGATGCATTCAGAATCAGAAGCAGCTTGCTCAAAATAAGAGGAAATGCATCTTTTTTTTTTACTGTACGAACAATACGTTGTATTTATGTAGGATTTTGAATCGGACTATAACGGAGGAAGTCCTGTCAGTTCTAACACTTTTCTCCAGTTTTTCAACTTGCACCATTCTCCAGCTCTTATCTACAATGGCGATTGTCTTATTTATTTATTCCATTTAACAGGCATAAGCCTAACATTACAATAATAAAAGAAAGTATAACTGCGTACTGACTGCGTCTTGAATGTTAACTTGTGATTGAAAACGTGAATTTATAGTGAAACATAAAATCAGAAGGAAGATTGAAACAGTCGGTTATCGCGTAAAAATCGCGGAATTTGACATAAAAAAAGTCGATTTCTTCACTGAATTTTAATTTAAAATGTACAGTTTATTGGGATAAATATTAGCTAACTTCGTAAGCGCGGGCATGAAAACCATCAGTTATCGCATAATTAATACAACTGAAGTACCATTTTTTCCTTTCATTATGGATCGGTTTTCACGATTTTCTGTCAGCATTGGACGAGAAGCGTCTTACTGATTTTATTGAAGCTAGTTCCGATTCGACAATCATTACTGCATAATAACATGTTGTTTGATAATTAGCGTAGGTTTTTGAATTAATTATATTATCTCAATTA
The DNA here is from genome assembly GCA_037159825.1 of Tupiocoris notatus. Classification (NCBI taxonomy): domain Eukaryota; kingdom Metazoa; phylum Arthropoda; class Insecta; order Hemiptera; family Miridae; genus Tupiocoris; species Tupiocoris notatus. The sequence continues at coordinate 262,125 of JASJUZ010000582.1, forward strand.
CTGAATGCTTCAAGTCTAATTTCAATACTCGTATCACAAAATTACAGTCAGTCAACGAGAATCATAAATATTGTAGCAGCGGTACATAAGCAGAATCGTTAAGACACGCGTCGTTCCTTGATTGTCGCCTCACGTCGGCTAACGTAGACAGCCTACGTCACTTTTGTTACGTTGACTGGCATGCTTATCATTTCGAAAATAAACAGCGTATACGTATATATATGAAGCAGATCGGCCTCATATCCGACCTACATCTGTCGCCTGACAGAAAAAGGGCGAGACAACGTTCGAGAAGATAAAGGGGGAAATTTTTCAGAAGGAAACAAAACGGGGCGCGACTTGGTCGTCGAAAGAAGTCGAACAAACACGGGAAAAGCCGAATACCTTGCGATGCCCGACATGATGGCAGAATGTGTTGGGGTTTGCGGAGACCAAGTGTCGTTTGTCATTCGGTCGAGTCAGCAGAGAATGGCAAAGGATGTTGAACCGCCTTGTGGTAGTGGAAACACTCTCCGGGATCGGTTTCAAGAGGGCTATAGCTCTTTCGCGGACAAAAAAGCCTCCAGATATGAATAATCTATTTGTTTTCGGTGTTTTCCATTCATGAAAAACGATAGATGCCGAAAACAAAGTTCGAATGATTTCTTCTCAAAGTTCCCTTTTTTATTTCCGAAGTCTTAAAACCTAATTAAAATTAAAAAAAGGAAAAAAATTGTATAAACAGTATAGTGAATAAGCTGAACAGTAATAAAAAATCGGCAACTTCATTGGCCAAGCGAGTTGAATTATGGTATCTAAATTTCTCGAAATCGCCTTTAATAGCTGCTATAATTCTATTTTAAATTGCAACCTTCAAAAACTCGTAAAATTGATAAAAACACAAGTATGATTTGAATACATCGGAAAATCCGAATTTCACCCTTTTTAAGCCTCGGAAAATTGTATCGTAATTTATTTAGGCCATTTTAGCTTATTATTCAATAATAAACCATTGTAATCGCTCATGAAAAAAAATTAACCCATGTATCACGTTTCAATGATCGTAGATTCTTGATAATACTATCCAAAAATAATTCCAGCGTCAGCCCTTTTCTGAAGAAACTATAAAAGCTACATGCTTGACATTGCCACCAAAAATTCAACTTTGGCCTGACTGAAATCAAAATCGAATCAAAGGAATAATAAAACACTGTTTTTTATAGTGTTTTTCTTAATTTAGCTTGATTTTCGAACCAAAAGGGAAATCTTCCATAATGGCTGTCTTTCCATGTGGTCTGAACGCTCTATATACCATTGGTCAGTGCAATTTGCTTCATAACTAGAAACTCTAATGTTCCAGCCGCTGAGAAAAGGTCCACTTTGAACCTCAACAGCTTCACCGCATCCAACCTGCACATAATTACACTTGAGCCGAGAACGAATCCTCCTGACCATCGCATAACCTATTGCATGTCTGAGCTGGCTACTCTGGGCAGGACATAGCTGAGCACATGAATAACACACGCCACGTAGTGGAGAAACTCGGGTCCCTAATTGCCTGACCTATCAGACCGCACTAGCAGCTGGGCTTAATCCTTGAAGGATTCCATTTCAATTTCAACCTTCATCCTAGTCGACTCAACCGCGATAGGGATCAACCTCGGACACTATCTCCTTGTTTTAACGCAATTAGCTTCAATAAAATATTAGCAAAATGATCCAAGCTCGATTTGTCTCCAATGCTATAATTCAGGTTTCAAATTACGAAAATACCAGAAAGAAAGCATGTCGTTTTGTCACCAATTTAGTTCGGTTTGATATAAAGGAATATATGGAAGGAGACTCGAAAAATATTTCAATTTTGGAAAATGCGATAGATTACAGATAAAACTAATGATTTATATCAATAATGAGTTATAGTGCATTTCTTGTTTTATGAAAACTTAAACGAAGGAGTGTTGGTGACTGTAAAATCATATGTTTCTATTGGTCACCACGTTTAAGTTTAAAAAAATACGAAATGCACTAAAACTCTCCACTGAAAAAAAAAAAAAAATAAAATTAACTTACTTACTAAATAATAAAATTAACTTCCTTCTATGGTTCTATCAGACGTTTCCCAGGTCACTTGTCGATGGTTGCGTAATTATGGCTCAATTCTTCACGCAAACCCCTACCTCTATTTTAGAGTAATTTTTTTGTGGTTTTGAAGGGAAGAAAATTAACATTTTTCGACCTTTCCAGACATAGGTTTTTTTGGTATTACTTTCAATAGATTTTCTATAGATTTTTTTAATCTATGGATTTTGGACGCTGAATCGTATTGTATATATTTATCGTCATAAAGAAATATTGATATATAATATACGAAAATTATTTTACGTAAATGCTTAATTGATTTACATAAATGATTTGATCTGATCCGACGTAATAACCAAAAACTACAAGACGAAAACAGATTGCCAGGAATGAAATTTAATTTTTTTTCAATCATTTCTCCGTTCACAGATCATTGGGAATAATTGTTCAATTGAACAAAGCTGACAAGCCGAAAACATTTCAAGACCCAAAATATATCGTTAAACAAGAAGAAACTGCCTGAGTAAAGATGATAAATGGCCACAAAAGCTCATTTTTGGATAAGTCAAAGCCTAAAAATGTTCTCCAAGTCAAGCGATGAAGTTTGATTTTTATCTTAGGCTCACACACCGTACTTCCAGTAATTGTTTATCCCTGTAACCAGCTGAAATATGAAAGTACTGTGTGATCTATGCTCATCACTGGTTTCTTATGTAAATATTACAACTTTCTAATATAATCTTATGAATTTTTATCGTACGAAAATAGCTGGGAGTTATCTGGTTCGATGAACAGGAAATCGAAGAACTTCCTAGCTCTCGTCCGGAACTGGTTGAACCGCAAGAGAACAGAAATTAACCAATTATCTTCTTGAAACGGGCGGCGTCAGAAGTTGCATTCTTGGTTGAGCTTCGGTTCAGCAAGACGCTCCTTGCATAGCCAATGTGTTCTCGTAACAGTTCTCGTTATAAATCATTGAAACTTCGCTCCCTCCCGTCCGTGTCCGGTTGGCGTTTCTTTTTTTACTTCTGTTAAGCTCCCTTTAGTAAAAGTCTCGATCTTTCAACTCGAGTCACGTAAACGGATAATTTAGCAAAAACGGGTATATTTTTTTCGAGTAGCAGCTACTGCAATCCGAAAACGTCCTTGTGGTATCACAATAATTTTGAAAAACCTCGAATTTTCACAACGAGTTTCCAAATTAGCAAAAAAATTCTATTAAAAGAACATTGGACAATTTTTCCCAACTTTGGAATTATTTTTGTTCGGTTTTGAAGAGATGTGACAGGACTCTATATTTTTGCTCCACAAGTGTGCCATTAAAGGAAAAACAAGGAAAAAACTACGACGAACCATGAAAATCCTCAACGTTTTGACTTATCGACTTCCTTTCGCCTTAATGAAAAAATGTGAACGTTATTGCGATACTTTTATGCCATGCTCAGCTGTTTTCAATTTCGCAACGCGCAGAATATATTTTTTTTATAGCCCCTTCACATGAAATAAAATACTTACCGTTAAACGGCTGAGCCAACGCATTGTGACCGGTCATTCTTGGCGCTTTCCTTTTTTTCTACCATTTCAGAGAGGAAACGATGGCTATCAAGGAAAAAGAGTCGTTCAGTGTTTATCTGGTCTCATTACTTGTTATTTTTCCTGCCGGCCTCGTGAATTTTTCCCATTCCATGGCTTCATTCTTCTCGAATCGTCTGTAGATCCCTTTCAGCAGAAGCCTGGATGAGATGGCCCTTCTGAGTGTGTCTCAAAAGATAGAGCTGATGAGTAAAGCGATGACTTTTTACCGAGATGATAACATTAATTCAATGATTCCCAGGCGAAAAATGGGCCAAACTATCGATTATTGTGCAGTTTGGCCAATATATTGTACAGATAACTAATAAATTGAATGAATATAAATAATAGATAAAATATAGATAAATTTGTCAAGATAACGTTGCAGTTGTGTAAATAAGTTACAGGAATTATTTCTCGCGGATTGCATTCTCTAAAAAATATTACTTTCTGTTTTCTTTATTGTGATCCATCGAATGAAAGAAACTGACCAATTTCGGAATTATGACGGGTCAGTAAGATAAGACTATCTGCCTTGAAGAAGCTATCGCCTTCTTTTCCATCAATTAGCCGCTCTCGAGCGAATTGAAACCTGAGAAATTCCACAATCCTCCGCAAATCGGTTGAAATGTTCTTCAGGCCGAATGGAGGAAGGAAATTACTCGGAGATAGGCCTACTGCTCGATGGTAAGACTAAAGAAAGTGGAGGATGGAGCATAAAACGAGCCATTAGCGCCGACGGCTGTGGAATAGGCGGTTCCATCCCAGCTACTGTGAGAATGCTCCCTCGAACGATCGGTATTTCGATTATCTGATTGGCATTAGTTCGGTTGAATTGAGTTGGGGGGAAACGATAGGGATAGGTAAACGAATATTCAATGCTGAGGTCGCATTCTTTGGCGAATTTACGCTCGGCTTCAAGGGAGTTTTATCGAGAGTGAAAAATAAAAGAAAAAGTGGACGGCACCATAGCTTCGGATTGTTAACTGTGAATAGCTGAAAACGATAGGAAATTTTCTATTGTTTACCCCAGGGTGTTATGATTGTACCACCTATCGATAGGTTGTTAAGATTGCTGGAGGGCTGTTGCTGAGGGAATCGGGTTAAACCGATCCCTCTGGTACCGATGCTTGTCACGAGCAGCTCACTATTTTTCAAAGCGGTTCAAGACGCTCTCACGCACTTGTGTTTGTCTTGAACGCCCGGAATCTCAGAAGGAAAGCGTAAAACGGGAAAAAAGTTATTTGGAGAGAGCCGTCAGTGGGTGGAGCTTTCATTAAACGGCAGAAGAAACAAACAGCCAATAGACCACCTTGATAAATAGCGAGGGAGAGAGGAAGCTAAGAAAAAGTGGAGCACCCGGTTTTTGAGAGGGGTCGAGTTACCTCTAGGACGTTAGAACCGGAAAAGGATATTGTGTAATTGACAAGATTTTCCCCGAAAATATCTCGATTTCCCCGGTCTTCTCCGAAGTTTCGACCGCTTATAAATTATATTCATTGTTACCCGCAGGTAAACAACATTTTGGTATTAGACGTGAAAGATGTATTTCTGTGGTAATAAAACTGAAGCCATACCTATTTTATTAAGTGGCTGTTAATAAATAGATTGAGTTACACATGTCGCCAAAATTAGCTTGGAACTCCCACCAACGATGAAATTAGTCGCCTGATGGATCGGCTCGAAAATAATTGGCTTTCCCGTTTGTAGAGGCTTCGATCGGAAGAGTATGGATGATCTGGATCAGCTCGTAATTGTGTTAGAAAATAATACCGTCCCTTTCTATCGAAAGTCAACAGAACACAGAAAAAATAATGGAAAGTAGGTTGGAACTTCTCGGCTTGTTTATACACGCCAAGTAAACATAGCCCTTACAGCTGTAAATGAAGTACCTTCGTACACATTGATTCTTTTACTCAACTAAAGAACTGCTCTTGCCTCACGATACGACAAGTGAGATTCGTAGTACTGAGGGCCCCGAATTTTTCCGACTGCTAAATCATTTCCACGATTTCGACCGAGCACCTCTCATATTATCCCGCTTTTCGACACCGATGAAAATTAAATTATGTGCTGGTAATCCTTCGCCTTGCGCGCAGATTTTAGTAATTTTCCGTTCCCGTCGTATATATTTTATTCGAACCCAGCTCACAAACGCTGCTTTGCAAAACCGCTCAATTATCTACATGACGCCAGCGCTGACGCAGCGAAAAATAAAATGCGCATACGTATCGCTGGAGAAATTGCCAATTATCCTGAATGAAACATTTGATTTCCATTCCGGTGTCATGTTTGGCCGCTCTGAAGGGGAATTCGACGAATGAAATATTCAACGAGTGTTCAAAATTAATCCGTCTTCGTCGGGAATATAACGTTTGCTCCGCTTAAGCTGCCCACGATTAGAATATAGCCGAGCGATGCCCGATGTATATTCTGCTGGGGGCTACTGTTTGCTCAACTGAAGGTAAGCAAAAGTTTCACATCACGAGTTGAGGATCTGTCGAGCAAACAGAACCCATGCTTTTCGTAAGCAACGAGAAATCTCGGCACAACGGATTTGTATAAAATTGCTTTTCCTTTACCTATCCATTAATGACCAGTTAAAGTGCACAATGTGTTCAGTGTTAACAATGGAATGGCTCCGGCTACATCATTAGCGAAAAAAAACTGCAAACTTGAAACTTAGTTTACGAAAGTAACTATAGCATGATTTAAATGCTGACGAAATAACGTGGAGTCAAAGGAAGTCACGATCCGGCAACAACCAATCACATTTCTATCCGCTATTTACGTTCTCACATTTTCGATTGTGACGTGAGTTAAATTTTTCTCTTAAGTATAATATTCACCGTTGAAATTCGCTCGGCATGAGATCGTCGGGAATTATCGTTTCGCCTGAGTGGAAACAGTATCAAGGGCCACATAAAATGGAGAAACCATAAAGGCCAAAGAGTTGGGAAAAGGTGAAAAAACATTCGAGGCCCAACCCTCGTAATTACCAACCCAATCGAAAGAGGCCGATGAGAAAAGGTGAACATACGTTGCCGATGTTCATTCTGTAAATTGGGTTTTCGGATCCCAACCTCGAAACGAAGAATGATACGTTTAATACGCTCATAAAACCGTTTAGGTACATAAAACTAAAAAAAAACTTAGTCAATTAAAAAAAATAAAAAAAATATATACACCTAATTGATTGTCTTATTAATCCTGAATTATTAGAAGGGAGCGTCTGGCGAACGTTACATTGAGTGCAAATCGAAATTTTGTAGTTTTATAAATCCTAGAAGACTAGATTTAAGTTTATGTTGAGATTACAGTTTTATACCTAAACGATCGTCTTCTGAAAATGCAGCACTAATAAGACAGTCAATAGGTAGAGGATTGAAAATAATTAAAATTTAGGTATTTGTGTAGGAATTCATTCATAATTACCGATACTTTGTTCAGTAGAAACTTTCATTCATAACAGTTCGTCAACAGTTCGATTTGCTAACTAATTTAAGATGATCTTCAAACCGAATACTTTTCCATAACCCACTGCACCATCACAGCGATCTCATTTAGAAATTCCCTATACGATTTTGGGAAGCGAGAAGTGCTAGCCCGAACGCGTATACTGACAAATCAGATAAAAAATCAGCGGTCTGATTGAAAAACAAGAAGCTCTATGTCGATTGAACTCTCGATTCGCTCAGATCTTGACCCGTTGCTAGGAAATGCTCGAGGAAGTGCGCTAGAGGAACGCGCAAATGCGTTCAGTTCTCTATGGCCACTGCCGGACCGACTGAAAGCTCGCGATGCAAGGAAACAAAGGAACCCCCAAACGCAATTACCTCCTCCAGGCAGCAGAGCAGAGCGGCAGACTGAGGACAAAAGGACCTCAAATGGAGTGGACGGACCTTCCTCAATAAAGGCAATCCTCTGCTCGACTCTCAGCCCTTGAAGCGGAAACCAACGCGAGTCTCTGACCTGCATTTTGCTCCCTGCCAAATCTAAAGTAATCTTATCTCGCCAACTGTAAACTTCTTCCATCCTAAATGCCGCGATAAGTAAAATATATACGGCGGTTTCGGAGCAATTCCATTAGGTAGCGAGGTCATTTGACTCGCGTTCTATTGAAAGATTATGACATTTGGTCTATTTTTAAGGCCAACGTGAATTTCCAGTTTGAAAGTCGTCAGTGACTCTTCGTTTAAATTGAGGATTTTAATTTTTACCAGCCGCGAAAGTTAATATTTAAGAGCTCTAAAAATTATTGTGACGAGAAAATGACGGCTGATTTTTATCGTTTTTGTTACACACAGTACTTCAACATAGGCAATGCTGACTCAAACATGGAAGTACAACGTGATTTATAATACACACCAATTGTGGTTTACTATTCAATAATAAACCATTCTAACCGCCCATAAAAATATTTTTTAATCCCTCTCAGAATCTAATTTTTTACACTTCGAGGCTTGCAGAATTCGAATATCCAATTTCAAAAAAATTGGTCCGTCCACCATACGCCGTCAACATTTATATGATGGAACTATAATATTGCTAAATTCTTGACATTTTCACCAAAAATCAATCTTGATCTGACAATGACTGAATTCTTCGAACAAATTGCTACCTCTATTTTGAGGGTGATTTTAGGGGTTTTGAGGGGGGAATTCATATTATCCAACGCTTTTCAGACAAAGTCGTATTTAGTATCTACATTTATAGACTTTTGGGCGCGGAATCGAGTGGGAACGTCCCGGGGTCGCTAGCTTTAATGGCTCTCGATTTCAGAAATTTGGCGTGATAGTATAGCTAGAGCTGTAAAAATCGTTCTATTATCAATGCAATGGTCTGAAACACTTTCTGCAGCGATACCGATTGGCAAATAGTTTAGCTTTTAATTTGAATATTAACAAAAATAAAAACCGTACTGGGTTGGTGAGGGGGAGAAGAACCAGGCGACATGTTCTCCGATTTTTTATTTACTGGCCGAGTACTTTCGCCCCTTCGGGCATCCTCAGGGCGATGTGGAACCATAGGTTACCACCATAGGTTTGGCTGTGGTAACCTATGGTTCCACATCGCCCTGAGGATGCCCGAAGGGGCGAAAGTACTCGGCCAGTAAATAAAAAATCGGAGAACATGTCGCCTGGTTCTTCTCCCCCTCACCAACCCAGTACGATGAGAGATGCGACGACTCAACCAAGAAAAAATAAAAACTATTAAAATTATCATGGTTGCACGGAGTTGTCCCATATATAGTTACCAATCTGTTTTCGAAAACTTTCACAAATATTCGGACAAGTTATTATCACGAATGGATGGTCTTCTTACATCATCATTTAAGCAAAGGAATAATGAACCACTGTACAATCATTTGCAGCTTTTTTTAAAAGTCTTCTACTCAACAATTTGGCTACTACTTCTAAATAATTGAATCCAATGGCGAGACCTCAAAAACGCATCGAACATGATTTGTAGGTAAACTCGAGTTTGGTTTCTAAAAATGGATAATCTAACCTTAGAATCGAGACACGGGATTACACTTCGTTGAAAAGCAAATAACTACCATTCCACTACATTAGAACGAGTAGCGATTAAGTAATGTCAAATGAAGTCAATAAAAAAAAAAAATTGGCCTGAAAGTTGCTTGCCTCTGCTTTATGGACCGTTTTTAAATTGACGGACAGGAAAGGTTCGACAAAAAAGAGAAAAAGTAGAATTGAGATCGTTACTCGACGTTTTTCCTCGGGTCTCTTTGTCACTGTGCGCCCGTCCATTGGTCGTAATTTGTACCGCTTCGGAGGCCTTTTAACAAACTAGGTCTTCTATACTGATTGTTAGTTCGATGGAAATCCAATTGGCTGCATTTTTTACTCAGGAACGAACCTGGCAGTTGAGTAAAATTTCATGGTATAGCTTAGTATTTTCAAAGCTATTAATTTTCCACATTATTTTTGGTTTATAATCCCTGGGGAGCAGTCATCCACCAAAATAAATGTGAAGGAGGTTCATTATGATTTCAACGATTCAATAAAAATACTGCCAAGACTTTTATCATAATTTTATCATCTCTTCATGAATCATTCTGTTTTTGAGGTAAGAGGGAGACAAACTTAGTGACGCTTTCTCCAAGGCTCCTTAATTTTAAGGGCAATTGAAAAGAACCATGGACAAAGAGTTGCCAAGTTGTCCCTCAACAACAAAAGTCGCAAATTAATGTAAATTAGTTTATTATTCCTTAGATTAAATCATGAACAATTAAAACCACCAACTAGTATTTATTTGAAACGATCCTGATCATCAGAAAAAAAATTGTAGGGCGACTACAAGGGTTTTTTATTTAATAACGAAACGAAAGAATAATAATTTTGTTCTAGTAAAAACCGATTGCTGAGCTATAATTATGCGAGTCCGCTCGAACATTACATTCAAGTCTTCAAGCGCAAAAATATCGTCCTTCTGACAGGGTCTCGTTGACATCTGAATATATAGGATGGAATATAGGACGGGTAAAAAATTTCGAAAAATAAAAACGGAATAGCGAGACGATGCTCGGGAAAAAATGAAGCGCTCCGGGAAAATATGGGAGGGAATGCTAGATATGTTTATGTGTGGTGTTTGTCGTCGTGCGAACGTGTGTGAGGTGGACGGGTTTTGAGTTAGGTCGGTTTGCCAGCTCCAGTTGGGATCTCCCGCTGGGGAAAGGCCTGTGATTAAAATAAGTCCCGCACATCTGCATCGGACTTAGCTCTGATAAATTAGTCTACCATATCCTTTCTGTAAAGGTTTGCCTTTAGGAATGCCGCTTTGGGAGTTGGCCTTGCCGGACGAGGAAAAAGAAAACAACTCCCCAGTTCTCGTTTCGCTTTCCCCTCACACTTTCTACTTAGTTTTTATTGTTTTCATTTAAAAATAAGTTTCGTAGTGGACAAAGGATGAACTGTGAAAAACTGAGTAATTTTGATGAATACGATAGACATTTTTACTATTGCGGGTTGGCGTTTTTTGAGTAAGCAATCGAAACTCGCATTGGATTCTTACATTTGACTTCCTCGCCTTTGGAACTGTGTCGAAGCCTTGTATATCGTAACGAACTTCAAAGCTCTACTTACCTACGAAATAAGAAATGCGTTCAGACACATTTTCGCGGTTTCTAATCGGTTCCTCAACTTCTAGGCGGCCTTGTTTACCGCGCACAAACACTGGAACAAACGGCTTCACAGCTCCCATTCTCCGTTGTTCTATGGCGATACGCCCGCACATACAAAACTGTCTGGTTCAAGTCTATGTCAGTGTAAACTGTAGGCATGCGAGGATGAGGTTATTTTATAAAACTCGCTCCGCATTCCCGGCGTTTCTCCTATTATATGAAGCCGAGTGGCGCTGAAGAATGGGCATGCGGCAATATGCGCTCCGCAAGATGAAAAGGCGTTTGTCTACGGGATGCTCCGGTCTGCGAATACAATGTCTACGGCCTAGTCTAGCTGGCCTAGTTTAAATGCAATTTTCCCCTTCAGAACCAAATGCGGTCCACGTTACGTTCCCTAGGGAGTCAACGAGGCAGTTGTAGGCCGTTTGTTTCCCACGACATTCGAGTCGGGTGAGCACCGTGTTCAGCCCTTTCGACTTCAGTCACTCGTTAGTGGAAATGCACTTCACAGCATCGTACAGATAATTCCCCGGTCCAACGTGATATGTAGTGAGGGAGTGATGTATTCGCAATTTTTCCGCAACCGCGCCCTACACAGTGCAGCAAGGAATATTGGATTAGTGAATCTACTGCAGTCCTAATTTTTCAATGATCATTCATCCAAAAATATTATTATTTTTTTTTAAAAGATACTTTGGTACTCAGAAAATCCTAATTCTAATATTTCGCTTGATTTATGTTTAATTTTTGCTTGGTCTACGTCCATAATCTCAATCAGATTCAACGTTTAACCTTGAGAAAAGATCGTGGGCTAAAAAGCTGGTCGGCTGAAGAACAGGCCATATTTGTTCTTCTTGGTTGAGTCGTCGCATTTCTGATTGTACTGGGCTGCGGTAACCTATGGTTCCACATCGCCCTGAGGATGCCCGAAGGGGCGAAAGTACTCGGCCAAAAAATAAAAAATTGGAGAATATGTCGCTTCTTCCGACACTTTTGTACATTACAAAAACAAAAACCGCGATATGCAGCCAATTTCGTCTGCACTTATGAGCGTCGGCGTGTACTTCTCGTTCCCTTTTCCTTCTTCTTGTCGGAGGTCTCTTTATTGCATAATAAACCTTTTGGTGCGTGAAGCCGGAGATAAATTGAAACTTTAAAGCAGCGACGTGGCCAAGAGAGGGCTCTGTGCGGGCCTTCAAAGGAGCGTATAAAATATTTAAGAGTTTTACCTCTCCTTACTTCTGAATCCTGAGGGCAGTGCCACACTGTGCAGCGAAGACGTGTGGCAACATCCTTCTTGCTCTATCACTCCTAATCCTCTTCACGTGACATGCATAAACCATTTTTCCTTTTCCCGCTCTCATCTTTTTCAGAGCCGTGAACCGCCTCATATTCCGAGTCGAATATTATCTCTCTTCCCTCTGGGTAATCCTCGGAAATTCAGAGGAATCATGCTCTTTGTAATGTTTCGAAGATTAGGGTCGTCTTCGTGGGTTGGTTATGTACAATGTCTTTCCTCGCATGAAAAAATGCCAAGAGATTTATAGCGGGTCGCTTCTTCTCTATTAGCTCGTTATAACCTCGGATTTATAAAGTTTTTTTTTTACTCCTGTTTGGCACAGTAAAAACTTATTACGCCCGCCATAGTTAGATAGAAAATGTGGCGTTCTTAAACTTGATCTAATGTTGGTTAGTAAAAACCAAAGAGAGGTTATCTTTACGTAAGAAGTTATTCCTATTTTTTTTTTTTTTAACTGCCTTATATGAAAACGGGGAGTATTGCAGTATTATACTAACGTAGATCAATGTTCACGAAGTCCGAGATGAAATTAAAACCGCGATTGCTTTACTGATGCAAGGACCATTCACAATTCAAAAATAATTATTTAACCAGTCAATATTGTAATAAAACATTGTCCTAAAAGTATTTAACTTTAAGGTAATTCCGCTCAAAACGAATTACTAATAAAAATAGTGAGAGGAATAAATATTTCAATGAAAATTTCCATCGTTATTCTTTCTTCAACTTCAACATTAGTTAGATAACAGTGATTTTTCAAACACAGAAAAATAAATGACACAACTTCACTCTTAAATATGGTTGATTCATAATCGCAAGCCCTATAGATTCGGTTTAAAGTTGAGTTGGGAACGAAAGGCCTTGTGGCCTCTTCACCGAGCAAAACTTCAAAACCCTCAAGACGTCAACAACTTTGCAAGACAAGAGAAACTTGGAAATTCCCCTAGTCGCGAAGCTTGAAGGAAAATTAAAGCGGTTTCGTCGTCTGTAAAGGAGGCCAAGGGAAAAAGAGACGACAATATCTGCGGTGTTGAAAGGATTACGTGAAAACCGAACTTCCATCTTGCGAATTTCCAGGGCGCCCTTCAGTTTTAAATCCGAAACCACCTCTGCCTCGTTTTGGTAGATTTTAGGTTGTGGATAAGGGGTGGAGCAATTAGGCTCTCAAAGATCTCTTCTTGCCTTCAATGTATAAAGGAGGCGATTTCGATGGAGAGATTGAGAAGGACGAAGAATGGAACGGCAGGAACGAGGGAAACTTGGCGATAGAAGTCGCGAAAATTGTATGGAAATGAAAGGAACTGATACTATCGCCACAAAACGGATGAGCAGTATTTGTATGGTTGAATAGAGTTTTAGCCGTTTTCTTATTCATTATAGAGTTATTTGAAAAAGTTATCAATTTTATTTATGGCTAATATTGATATTCTTGGGATGCGATTTTAAGTTTCGATTCTGGGCAAAATCTTAAATAATTGTAATGCTGTTTTAAAAACGCTGCTGCAAATGATTGTACAGTGGTTTATTATTTCTTGGCTTCAATCATGATTCGAAAAGACAGTCATCGTGATTTTAGATATTGTTATTTTTCTCAATTACTTGAATTTAAGTAAAATTAACTGATAAAGCTCAAGAAGAGAAAATTCCTCACAAATTAATTTTTTATTATTTTAGAATTTTACCCTGGCCCGAGTTGTTCCGCGCAACAAGGATAGAAGACCACAAGATTGTCCCCAATTCCACTGACAGCTAGTTGAAAGATTGTTAGTGATGATAGCCTAATCGCAGAAATCGATTGAACAATAAAACTTATTTAAAATCAGCGGAATGTGTGACAATCTTATATCCTTGTGAAATGGGATTTTACAATCTCAGCGCGAGCGATTCAGTAAAAATGTTACCTTGCAAGTTTCGCAGCGCACAGCATCGTTATATTTTCAAGGAGCAGAGGGCATACCACAGGTGGAAGGGCTACCAAGGAAGATGTCGGGCAAGGGGTTCCTCATTAGTGTTGTTTATGGAACTTGGCTCCTTCTCTCGTGCTTCGAAGCTCTATTGCCAAAAACCTCCTTCAATTTACAAGCAAACGTGTACGATCAGGAGCCAGCGCAAAATGTGAGAAGGAAATCGGCTTTTTGAAACAGAATTTCCTCTTAATAAATCAAGTTAATGAGAATTCAGCGCACATTAATGTGATAGACGACGAAGAATCATTAATTCCACTGATATTAAATGAGTTATATTGTTTTACTTCTATTCTGGTGAGATGGGGTTCCACAACTTAGCGTGAGTGATTTAATAAATTTATGAGAAAAAAAATCATACGCTGATGTGAAATTGATTATGACCGTACTCGCCGTTTAGTGTCGATATCAAATAATAATCGAAATTTCTAGGGTCCAGAGGAAACTACCGAATGTTTAGTTTATATTCTCATAATAATCCCAGATAATCTGCATTCAATGAATGATGGTCACGCTCAGTCTATTCCGAACGCATTCATATTTGTCACTGAAGTCTGTTTCGTCAGTGGCCTCCTGGGTACAAAATCGTCGAATTATTTAATGCTGCTGACATTGAAGATTTTGTGAATTAATTTGAGATAATAAGTGAGAGGGACACGAAGCGCGTGTCCATGATATTCAGCGAAGCTCGATACTATAATACAAGATTTACGTCTCGTTTTTCTAAATTCTCGCACAGTTTCTCTGCGAACCTTACGAGTCTAAACATCGACGTTAATCAACGGTTTCGTCTAAGAAGCTTTGTCAATTACAGCATTGGGAGATTACTTTTAAATTCTATTTTATCGTCAGCACGAATCGGCCGACTACTGACGGCTATGTTCTTGTAGACTTTGTAAAATTAATAGCGTCCCGAAGAGACGATTGGACCCCCTAGGTACTCTATGGTCGACGAATCACCCGCCGATCTCCCAGGAGCGTACAACCTGTCAGCCGTAGTTCCGACGGAATCAATCACTCCGAATCTGGACGGCTTCCGAACAAAGCTGTGTCCTTTATTCAGCCTATCTTGTCCTCCCTTCAGCGGACACGAGTCACATGTATCTGACCATCGTGGAAGTTATAAGAGGTAAAGACTGCAATCTTCTAGAGTGCCCTCCACGCGACGTTCGTTTCTTTGTGCTTAATAAAAACCAAGGAAAGAGTAGACTTTTCGCTGTACAATCCCTACTCAATGAAATTATAAATTCGATTGATAAATTAGGCGCGAAATGATTAACATGTTGAACATTTATTGCCGAATATCTCCAAGAAGAATTAATTAGGGTAATAACTGTAAAAACTAGGGCATAATTATGTGAAATTTAAAAACTTTATTGAGCCAACGGTGGTTTTGGTCGTTTGGACTGGAATAATTGCACTACCTACGCGAAGTCACACTGCTACACTTCAGGTCGCCAGTAAATGCTGCGAGAAGAATTTCTAACAAAATCCTCTCATTCTCGGTGTGGTCAGCGGTAAAAATGACCTCCGACTGCTCCATTGTCCATGTGTCTGTTCACGTGACCTCGACCATCGTTACCGCGGCTCAATTTGCCGTCGCCGTCACTTGTCTGTCGTTCCAACGATCGTATAATGAATAATTTAAACTGATGAGCCGCATCGTCCCTTTTGTCAAGGGTCTCTATTGTCATGATAAATATTCTCGCGCAGCAGGAAAAAGAGGATCTCGTCGGTGCCACGCTCATGAATGTTCATTTCATCTCTGTTAAATCAGAGCATGTTCTCAAACGAGTCACTTCAACAAACAGTTGATGAGATGAAGTGGTCGGAAAGCAGTTATTTCTTTTTATTTCAATAGGAAGAACGGAGAAAATGAAGTGGACGATTTAACGAGGCAGTTAAAAATTAGAAGATTGATTCGAATGGGGTGGTTTATTTTTAGAAATAAATGTTGTCATAAAAAATAGCACGTATTCGTTTATTATATGTGAGGTCACCATACTTGTTAAGTGAGAGGTTTGAAGGGCTAAAACAGATGTCGATCTCTTTTCTGAGTTGTTATATTTTCCTACTTGTGTAATTTCTCCATTTCGGGCCCCTCTAAGGTTTCATACCATAGGTGCCTATGGCCAAGAGAAAAATATGCTAATTGGAAGGAAAGGCTTTGATTTTTCGTTATATTCCGATTTATTTCAGGTAATCTTTCGATTTTATTGAAAATATAAGAGCTTATATTCAGAAACTGAAAGGTTTTAGAGGTTACGTAATTTGTAATTGCTCAGTTTTATTCTAAACACACGAACTAACACTGTCCAAAGAACACCACCAAATGCGAGGAAAGGGTTTTCCCGAAAAAGCAGATTAACTCTTGAAGGGAGAATTTTCTCCGTCCGTTTGGTGCTAGGGTATAAAGTGTTTTCCAGCCCATCGCTTCTTCATTAGTGACACTACACGCTCCATTTCCGCTTAATAGAAACCCATTTGCGGGACTAGCGCCCTTATATATAGATATACCTTTTTCCACCTTCCAAACTTAATCTCCGAGCCTGAAATTGGCGCCTATGTATGTGTAAATGTCAATTGGACTTGAAAAAAGTCAAACTTAGTCGTCAAGCTCAGAGATATAAAACGGGGGCTTTCTTGAAATTGCACACTAATTAACATTACATAGGCTAACCGTGGAACTGTGCTGCACTAATTTATCGACTAGGTATTTGTATATAAACTCTATATCTGTAAACTCTATTTCTATAACTGTTACTAACGGGCGCTATGCCGTTCATATCGTTCAGCGTATGTAAAAAATTGCTTAGTACCTAAATAAAAAAATAAAAACAGTTAAATAAAATATGAAAAAAAAAACTGGATTATAGTTGCTGAAATTCTCCATGGCGAGCTCTGTGCCAAAATCCAATAATGGAGCAGAAATATTCAAGGGGCTCCAGCAGCCTTTTTTCCATCATAGTTTAAAAAAGAAATGATATTCGGTGATAGTTTGTCAGCTGAAAAACACATCCGTATTCCCCTGGTTTGGGTCGGAATTGGCGCTTACGTTAGAGCTCTCTCTCCTCGTTCTCCATGCGCCTGAATCTTTTTAAGCCACAGACGTAATAATTCCTACTTCGAATGAAGTAAAAAGACGACCCTCGCGCCGAGTGGAAATCGCGAAAGCCTCCGAAGATTCCTCTTCACTCCGACTGGTCGCATTGAATTCGCTTTTTGCAAAATTCTAAGAAGCAGCAACAAAAGCCTTTTTCCTTCGTGAGGTCCTCAAGAAAAGGAATATCCTCTTGAAAGCGGATTTTCGTCTTTTCAAAATACCAACATGCCAGCTCGTCCTGCCGTTCTTATTGGAAATTACATCTTTCCAGCGGCGTCGAAAAAGTAGGGTGAATTTTCACTTCAAACGTATCTAAAGGAATTTAACGTCAGATTAAGCCATCTTGATAATCTACAACAGGAAGATCTAGGGAGGATAATGCTCAGGGTGTTTGAAGAATAAATAAAAATCAACAAACGACGTAACCCAAAAAAAGCACAAACATTTTTTAAAAACCCTTCCATTTACTACGTAAACATGAGAGTAAAAAGCAGCGATTTTGAGTCGTATTAGTTACTTCTTACCTAGTATTATATTTCAATCGATCAAATCAAGAGAGTAAAATAATTGAATTATGAATAAAAATTATTATTTTTATTTTTAATTAATCGTTGCTAGTATGTACATAACTCTAGCTCTACCCTTCCGCATATTTTCCGTTGAGTAAATTAAAAACCAGCCGTTTTTCTATTTTAAAATAGCCTAGAGATAACACAAAAGAAAAAAAAAGTTCGCTCATACAACTGTCACAAAGAGGTATCCCCAAGGAAATCAAAAACGAGATAAGCTTGTTCCGTTCGAATCAGCAAATCCACTTTCGCTACATTTTTTCTTTTTTACAATTTATTCTCTACGCAAGGTGAACATTGTTGTATCGCCTTGTCTGATTGCTACTGTAATCCATCTGCTAGATTGAAGAATTTTCATTTGCTTATTCGCGCTGCTTTGCTCATTCTATTCTCTTTCTTCCCTTTTTAAATTTCTTTTCTCGCGAGAAAGTGATTCAGCCTGCTCTCTGTTGTCAACCGGTCAGTTTCTCAGGCTAAAAAACGGAAGCTAAAAAGCTCGCGGCGTAAGGGTCGAAACGATTTTTCCATTTCGTTTCGTATTATCCGATTGTCGCAGACGTTTTTCAATAGCCAGAGCGATGCCCCTCATGTTTTCCCCTTTATTCTTCGAATTCCTTTTCATCTTTTTCCCATATAAACCCCTCACAGCCGACGGGCGATTCTCATCCGCAGAGCTATCGAGAGTTTTATTTCACAGACGATTTCACGGCTCTCAATTGGAATTTGAAAAGTATCCATCAAACTGTTACCGGGCGATGAAAAATCGATTCTGCTTTTGTTGTTATTGTCATCGCGTTGCGCCAGAGAAATAAGGTTTCCTTAGCTCTTCACGTATCAAGAAGTGGGAAATAATTAAAAGGAAATTATTATTATATTTAATGAAAAGGAAGATTTTATTTGATACCTCACTCAGCAAAGAGTAATGCCAACAATACAAAAATAACGGGAAACGCGAATTTTTCTTCCTCCGCGTCAACAAATAAATATTATCAAATGATATGAATATCTTGAATATTTTCCATTCTTGCTTCTGCTTAGATTTGGCGAGCTGGTGAAAAGCTTTCATGATATTTCCGACCTCAAACTTCTACCGGGTCTGTATTTCCTTCAAGCTTTTCGAAACTAAGAATTCGTGCGATCAGAAACGCATTTATTGATAGAGCAATTCTCAGTTGAAGCAGTCAAAAATGAAACACCGCCCAAAGTTAATTGGACCGTACATTCCATTAGTCTGTTCACTACAGGGCAAGAATTAGTCCGCTGTGCAACGATAAATTATGCAACCGTAGGTAGCTTGAAATGAGAAAGCGTGGGATGAGGGCAGGAAAGGTCTAGGGCGAGAAAATGTAGCTCGCAGGTAGCGCAGTGTATTGCTCTCTTGGGAACAGGAAGGTGCATTGGCGAACTGCAGGTCTATCCGTCGCAAATCGTTGTCACGGACTTCTCAAAAATGTCTTTACATTTCATTTACTTTCTCCTACGATAGATTGCCATTAGGCATATTATTTCACATATTAAGAGATAGAGATATAATTATATAATAGCGAACAGATTTTTTAAAAATCCGCCATTTATTTCGCTTCGAATAATATAATCAACTCAATTTTTGTCAATAGTCATAAATAAATAGAGATAAATAAATAAAGATTCGAATCAGTTTGGTTACAAATACTTTGAAAATTCTGTCGTTCGTTTCTTTTCCAGACTTTTCCAATACTGTGACGACATCATTTTGAATTTTTGCACCAACTTATTTCGAGTTAGTTGAGACATTTTCACTTGAGTAGCTTAATTGAGGTACCGGTCCCAGAGCGAGGGTTTCAAGCTTCTGACACGATAAGCTTGCTTTAGTAGTCATGAAGCATTTGTGAGTAATGGCAATTTATCATCTCTACCGTCGCCGCCTCTTCGAAGCATTGGGCGATGTCGTTGTACATTAATTTGACATTGTATTGTGTGGTCTCGTCTTTAGGTTTTCCACCCAATGATTAAACGTCGTCCGATTCGATTTCTAATTGTGAAATAGTCTGAAAAGCCAATTTTTTTTAGCTTACCTCAGAAAATGACATGAGGTTTCGACAAATCTTTTTGGAAAACTAGTTTATTTTGAGGAGAAAGTCAGACAATTTTTAGATCGCGAAATTTTTTCTATCGGGAGCTGAAGCGGTTTGAATACTGATTTTGAACTATTGATATTGTATTTCTCTCCTCGGACCTATAGCGATTCAAAGTCGAAACTTTGAGATTGCGTTTTGAAAGAACTCTCACGGGTGGAGCAAAATTGTGAAAACTCATTTTATGACGTTCTCGTCAATTGAATCAAAATCCTGACCCCATTTTTTTCCTTTTTTTGATATTCGACCTGGATTTCTCTTTTCTTCTTTTTTCCGGGAATTTCGGCCTTTTCGGCCTTTTTTGCACATAACATTTGAACCGACCAGTTTTACATAGGACTCCGAGGCGAGAAAAGCTATCAAAATCCTCCAATTTGGTGTATTTGGATATAGTTTTATGTTATGTCCCCGCGGATAATTAACGCTCGAAGAAATCCGAAAACACGTTATTTACATTAAAGTGGAATAGGTATATCTCGAAAACGAAAAATATTCAGTGTCCTTTTTTATTTTTAATTAATTCTACATTAAATTTCCTCAATTTGCTTAAGCAAAACCTATTTTTCAAAATTCGCGAACGTGAAAAAACTAAATTCTAAAGTTGAAACTCCGAAAGTATGGAAATCGAAAAAAATTCCAAAAATATTATTAATCGTTAGAATTTTATTCTTTTCACTTTAAATTCGAATTCTGCGTCTAATTTTCTGTACGAATCATTAATTAATCAAATTTGAACAGTACTGTATGTATTTGCAAAGGATTCAGAAGTTGAAAAATATGAAAACGTGTGGTACTGAAATGAGTAAATACTGATAGTTATCGTCAAATTTCCACCGTTTTGACGTCTGATTCGGATTCAGCGTTGAATTTTCTATAAGAATAGCCTTCAAATCCGCTTGAAAACGAAAATTTAACTTTTCACTCTTACCGTGGCCAGCGGAGCTCGGTCGGTGAATAATTCGATCTACAGAAAATAATTTCTGTGGCGCTGTTTAAGTTTTTTTCACCAAATTTTTTGCTATGTGCGTGTGTAAGGCGTTCAAATGAAGACTTCTGCATAATAAAACAATTGATTCACATGCTTTTTGACCCCGAACAGCACAATTAAAGGTCGATTTTTGAGAGTTTAAAAACCAATTTTTTTGGACCATTTGCAAATTTTTTTGAGAATTGAAAAAAATCACAAGAATACATCTTGGTAAGATACAACTTTCCTGAAAATTTCAGATTTTTATCTGCATCGAGAGAGGAGTGAAAAATCGTTAACTGATCGGTTGAAAAAAATCGCAGGGGAACCCCTTGAATTTTTCGCGAAAATTTTTTTGAAATCGATTTTGCTGAAATTCAGCATAATTATAGTTGATGGTGTGTATATCAATAATATATGGTTCATTCTTTGTTTCTACCGTACTAATTGAATGAAAATAACGTTTAAAGTTGAAAAATGCCATATTTTCGTGTATATTCCAACAATACTGTTGAATACCGCATAAACGGTTGAAAAACGGATAGGTACATTACATTGGGAAAATGTGGACAGTTAAATTACCTATCTTTTGGTATATTCAAACATCTGAACTGACTACTTTTTGTCTGAGTTATCCACTGTGCAAGTTACAAATCTAGGAAAACTTAAAGTTGTCATGTCTACCTCGGCTAAAACTTTGCACAAGTTGAAAAACCCAATACTTTATGATACAAAGTACATGAAAACCCCACCACCTACATACCAAATTATAGCAACTACTATAATAACTATAGATTCCCACTCTCCATGCAGAAATTAACTAGGTACTAGGTACTATTTATATTAGTGACGAGGGCACTACCCCCACAACACTAAGGCACGGCCCTGACTGCCGAACAGTGAGGCACGGCAGGAGGGGCGAAGCCCCCCTCCCCTTGACGATGGTGCGTTTGGTATATTTATATCATCTATGGATTTGTAGACGCTGTATCGAATGAGGCCATTGCAGATTTCAGATAGCAGAAACTGCAGTTTTGGTTGGTTACTATAATAGGAGGATGGTCTTCTAAAATCGTGAAGCAAATGAATAATAAACCACTGCATAATTATTTGCAGCGTTTTTAAAACTAAATCCCTCTCCTGATATACAAGCGTAATCTCGATAGTTGTAATTGCCTCATTTGAGATTATCATACCATATTTGAGCTCGAGCGCTTACTTTTTATTACCCTCATACGTCTGAAATAGACCTCGACCAGAATCGTACGTCTGGCACACAGCTTCAGATGTGAGTGCAGCTCCTGGTAGCAACTGCAGCGCTTCGTAGTGAGTGGATGGAAAAGCAAAGAGGTTGAGCCACCCTCCGCTAGAGAAGACGAGCACTACCTCTACAGCCGATTCTCTTTCGTTCGTCTACCCCTTCGTAATGGATCATCGTCCACTGGTTGAGTTCTGTATTGTGAAATGATAAAACCTTTTTCTTTCAATTTGACAATTATCAAAATCTGGTGTACACGTAGATCAAACAGTATTACCAAGATTGAATAGGCAAACGTGTAAAACTCATACTGATGTCTCAATTATCAATTCCTCATCTTCATCTTCAATTTTCGATTTCTTCATCATCATCAATGCTCAATCGCATCTTCATCTTCTAATCGTTCTCTTATTTTCCATTGGCTATTTTCAGATTCAGGGCCCCTGAGACTGGAACAACAGTTAAAAGTATTTTTCGAGGTTTAGATGACTTTTATTGCTATTTATTGTAAGAGTGAAGTCACTGCTCCTGTTAGGAAATCAGAATTGATGCTGAAAGGAATGATAAACTAGAATGTACCGTGTCAGGATAAATTTTGGTCTGAACGCCGAAATTGATATAACAATATACTAATTTAAAATTACTTGAATTCTATGTCTCCTATCTTTGTGAAATGAGATTTTACAATCTCAGCGCGAGAAGGGAAATTAGTTTTAAAAAAAGAGCTTGCTAAATTTGGTAGCCTGCCCTTTACAAAAATATCATAAAATCATGACTATCGGTATTCTAGCTTTAAAAATCAGAACTTTGTATGAAAATTTGAAAAAAAATTCCATAAAAATGACTTCTCTTTAATTGGAGTAATAAACAGTCATAAATGTGCCTACGTTATCTTCCAAATTCCCACTCCGCAAAATTAAATTCTGTCTTCTCTGTAAAACTCAGTAATGTGTAATGTGTTCCCTAAATTACGCTAAGTAGGTTCAAAAACCATAATTGAAAATGAACTGCTACCGTGAGAATATTTTCACTTTTTTTGGTCCTTTCGAAAGCTGTAAAAAACTTACAGTTCAAATAGGTGTTTCCTACTTGGCGTCGTTTCATATTCCCCACGCGATTTCGACCTAACGTACAATTAACATAATTTTGCATAAATAATACTCCCGGAAACGACTGTCGGGTTGAATATAACGATTTCGAGAGGCATTAAAAAGGATCAACGCTCTTCGGGTGCCGGCTCTTCCCTTTTTCCATTCCCGCTCGTGTAATCGAATTTCATATTCTAACTAGATACAT
The DNA here is from genome assembly GCA_037159825.1 of Tupiocoris notatus. NCBI lineage: Eukaryota > Metazoa > Arthropoda > Insecta > Hemiptera > Miridae > Tupiocoris > Tupiocoris notatus. The sequence continues at coordinate 285,470 of JASJUZ010000582.1, forward strand.
TGAGTGCCGAATGTATTTGGTTTGAATATTGATGAGACGATGAAACATTCAGCTCACATATTGCTTTCAATCGGTAGCGTAGAAGAGAATGTTCCTGTTTGGCGTGTTACTGCTGATCTCAAAAAAATAAATAAAATAAATATAAAAAAAAGGAGGCGACGGGGAAAATGGTCTCCGTACAATCGCTGACTCCTTAATGTCATAATATGCACACATTTCTATTTGTATAAAAAAGACCTTTCTTTCTTTCTCCTCTTCAAATCAATAGCATGTCGGTTTACTAATGTCAGAAAAATACTCTTTATACTTCGCCCTAGTACGATGGAAGTATTTGTCCCATTTATCCCCGCCAAAACTTGGTACACGTGGTGAAAACGATTTTGCATACGAGGGGATGAAAAATGAAGGGTGCATAAAATTAATTACGTCACTTCAGACTTTTTCTCTTCCAGTAGCAGAGGCTACCGGCCGTTTTGTCTTCTTATAAACATTTTTTTCGACATGAACGAGGTCCGTTTTACCTTCGTAATGAATTCATCCCTATGTCCGGATGGAAATGAACAAGACAACACATGTCATGCCCCGTGAGGACGGTTAACTAAAGGCAGTAAATTCGTTATTGTTACATAATAGTATGGTGAAGGAAAAGTTGATTTCAGCGGCAATAAACAAAGCTCATAATTCGGGCTCGTTGTTATCCAATTTCCATGCCAAAGTGGTCAACTTCGATATGATATTAGACCAGTAGGGTATATCTTTTGATATATGGAGTCATAGTACGCCAACACAACTCACAAAAGGGCTTCATAAAATGGCTGCGATGTTAAAATATATTAAATCAATATATTCAACGTTGAGATGGTCTTTTTATAGAAATTAAATTGTCCTATGAATGTTATCTTCGATCGTGAGGTAACCTACTTATCGCCAGAGACTCAATATTTCTCAAAACGACTGAACGTACTTGAGCTTATCGAGGGTTTTAATAAAATTTAATGTTCCCGTCTGAGGAAATCGCTCTGAGGCTTCTCTCTCACGCCAATGCATCTGAAACTTTACAACGCCTTGCGACCGCGAAGAAAAGCGCGTCTATAAAATATAAAGCAATAAAGGCTTTTCCTTTCCATGACAAGAAAAAAGCTTCGCAACCGACCGAAAGCAATATAATCCCGTCCTTCTCGCCCAAGCCTAGGCTCTTTATTCCTTATTCTTATTGTTCTATTTTTTATCTCTTCTTTGGCATCTATTCTTTTTAGTTCAAAAAGATTCCATGAGAACAAAAGAGTTCACTCCCAAGAAGTTCGGGCCTTTGGCTAGGCAACAAGTTTCATGAATACTTGACTAAGTCTGTAATGGCTTAGTTTTCTCGAAGAGCACATAGGGACGATTGTTACCAGCAATATTCGAAGTAGATTTGTGACATAGAAAATCTATCGATAAAGCCACACTAATTTGTACCAGCAGTTGGAAAAGCTAATGAGATCGCAGGACTATAACTTTATTCGTGATTTTGAATGTCGTTTAAAAATCTTTGTCCCAAAATTTCAGAACTAAGTTTCAAATATAGTTCATACCTACTCAATTTTTTTTTTCAACGAATTAATTCCTAATTCAATATTTTTTCTCGCCTACTGGTCTTACTCGAATACACCCCCGTAAATCAAATTTCCCGATAATGTGCTCGAATCAGATGCAAAAAAATTTAAAAATAAACGCGGAGGAGGCATAAACTGAGAAGAGCCCTATCGCTGGGAACGGCGTTAACCGGTGCGGAGGTAAAGCGCACCTTCGGGCTTTAAAATGATTTTATCCTATCATTTATGAGCCAGTGGGCCGTGAAAAATCGCTCCCGAAGCAGGAACTGCAGTTTTATAAACACCGAGGCAGATTATGCATTTTTGAATCAGCTTGCGAATCCTCGTTGCCGATTCGTTGAAAAAACTGACTTGTCCAACCGATTGGGAACAATTAGAAAAAAAGTTGCATGCGAATAGTTTTAGCAACAAGTCTGCCAGTGAGAAACCGCTGCATTTTTTCACTGCACTGTCTGCCTCGTGTCGCATTATGGGATATGAAATCTCCTAAAATATTGCATTCACGTTTAGCAAAATATTGATTCTTCGCCCAGTTTCTGCATCGCAATAATTTTTACTTATCGTTCAGTCGCACTGATAAAACCATTATATTTGTTTTTGGGTACTTTCCCGTGAGACACCGATATATTTTATGTGTGTGTCAGATCGCACGATAACTGCCGTTGTTTGTGAAGTAAAAATCAGATTTTTGCACAATTCCATTCTCAGCAAAAGTAATCATGATTTTGTTTGGCAGCCAGATCGGAACACAGGATTGTTTCATATTTGACTTTGAACTTGGCCAAAAATCAAAAGCCATCAATAGCTGACTTTAAAAGTACAGTGCAGTTTTACAGCTTTTTTATAGTTTTGGGAATATTTCTTGAAATTTATGAACCGATACAAAAATCTTTCTGTATTTGTTATAATATTTTTCAAACAGTTTCTGGTTGATGCGCTTTGAAAATTCGCTCGTAAGGTCATGCTGATTGATGGGAACTTTTGCTCGTATTTTGCTAATTTTCTAAATTTTTTTGCTCTTTTGCGTATTTTTTCATTTGCGGTCTCTTTTTTATTTGTCCCAAATAATCCCCCTTCATATGACACATGATAAATATATTTCTACCTTATCAAAACAGAGTGCCAGGAAAATTAAGAGCTGCTACATGAATTCGGTCAAATTGGTTCGGCAATACCGGCCAGCTGTAACTGCATTCGACATGGCTGAAGTGCTTCCGTTCTCAATCGTTGCAATTCGCCCGATGTTTGCTAGATTGACTGAAATTGATTGACAGGAATGATCCGATGCCATCCGAGTCATTAGCGATTGACATTAGATCGACGAGACAGGCGCCCACCGGCAACATTGATGGAGTTCGTCCAGGAAAGGCTTGAATATTCATTTAATCGAAGTTTCACTGCTGAAGCGAACGTCGAGGCATAGAAGCCTCCTATGAATCGAATTACCAATTTATGTAGATGTGGAAATCAGTGCATATTTTACCCAATGCTCTTCCTTGCCAATTATATTACTACTGATATGTCAATAGAATAATCTATATTAATAGCTATACTAAAAGTGTGTTAGTTCGCCCTGATTCTGTGTATACAAAACTTTTTTCTACCTTTCAAAATGCAATCAGTGGATTATTTCGATAGTATAGAATCGAGAGATTCCTCTCCCATATCAAGCGGTGCCAGATTGAATGAAAAACAATTCTCGTGAAGGGCTGCTTTGGGGGAAAGTATATTGACATCAAAGCAACAATAATATCATACGAACGCGCAAAATGCAATAACTTGGAATAAGGGTCTGAGGCAAAGGGGAGCTAAATTATATCTACGGTTCCCACAGAAAGCTCTAACATCCTTTTAAATTGTCTCGTTCCGTGAATTAGGAGGGGCGACTGTATTTGATGCGATAGATTTATGTTTAAAATTCTGTGCACACTTACACTATGAGAAGAAAAATAAATTACGCCTCCCTCAAAAAAGACAAAAAACTTGCGCCAAAATGCGTCAATACGATTTGAAAGTGTTGGCGCCGTGCTGTGAATGGAATTTATTTTCACAATAAACCGTTAACATCGACATTTAGGCGAACTATGAGGCGTAAAAACGGAGAAAAGCATCACGTCTGATAGCTGCTCACTCGGAAGCGAAAAGCTCCCTCTTAGTCTCTCGGTCGGGTTGGTTGGTTACTCTCCAGAGTCCGGTAAGTTTTCTAATTATGCTCCAACACTAAACCTTCCTCCCTGTTCACATAAATCCGGGACGAAACCCCCAACCGTCCTCTTCATTCGAACTAAACTCGCCCGCTCTGGCTAGAATTCTCCCTTTATCTCCATCTCTGTCGTTACCCTGTTTCGCACTGTGGTGCCTCTCTCGTATCCAAGTGGGAACACACCTCGAAACAAACCGTGTACAAACGGTGCACACGGGCGCGTAAGTCAGTACTCTCGGCCCGGGCTTCCTTCAAAGCTACGGCTTCCTTCCCAGTTCTAGGGGTTCGAGGTTCCGGTTGAGACTAGGGGTACGCTAACCTCAAAACACGGCCCCGCAGCGGTTCTGAAACTTTCATTAATCTAGTGACGCCCTCTAGTGGCCAGAACCAACAGACTGTCTATTCTGAGTGTTTGCGTGGCTGCATGCCCAGTTCTTGACTTGCAGGACACATAGGAATTTCACTGCAGAAAAGTTGCTGGATAATTAGTGGGAATCTTTTCTCTATGTTTGCAATAAAAAACCGTTCCTCTACGCGCAATAAAAGGCCTAAAACTCTCTATTTTGGAAAATTGTTCATTTTTCTTATATTTAAACCGGCTTCAAACGAGTCGAGTCAAGTCGAACAGTGACCTACGATCTCTAATATGCATCTTCCACTCCAATCACCACATTTATGCCAGCGAGAGTTGGCCTTTTTTCTTTTTGTGAGCATATTGGTGTTAAAAAGCGCATGACACATCCATACGTAAATGAAGATGCAAGATGCAAATCCTCCTATGCGGTTTCATCTTGTTTTTCAGTAGCATTAACAGCAACCCTCAGCCGACCCACAACCTCAGTCCGTGCCACTTCTCCCATTTAGCCAGCTACCCCAAAACCGCAGACCGAGCGTTTCAAGTGGCCTCAATCTTACAATTTTAATCGTTCGGAGGGTTCTACGTGGCCAAGGGTTCAAGTAGTGTGGGGGCGTTCAGTATTTCGACAGAATTCGCAAGCCGACCGAACCGGACCTCTGAGAGTCTGGAGCAAGCAATAAAGACGGCTAATGAACAAGCGGAGATCTCAAGTGAACCACAGTACAATCTCGGACCCTTCGAGTTGGAGACGTAATAAAATGAAAGTAGATAAAATATTTCAAGGCGAAAAGCAAAGCCAATTGTGACACTGCAGCAAATATATATACTAAAAAAAATAGCATGAAAAAGCTCTGATACATTTTCCCTAAACTAAACTCCCTCACTGGTGGGGCAAAAATTGGATGGCTCTCGAAGGGCTTTTCGTAAACCAAAATAACGACGTACTCGTGTTATTTTGATCCTCTTGCGCTTACTGTTCACCTCTTGAACAGTGTGCACATCGCTCATGCAAGCTACCTAGAAGCGGCCATATTTAAGAGGATTGTTCGAAATTAACTGGCCTGACGAAAGGGTCAGACTCTTGACCGTCGAAGCCAACGGACGTCCAATCTTGCCAACTCCACTCATCAGGGAAATCTTCGACATCCTTCTCTTCCTGGACAAACCTTTTTACCAAGCTCAGCAGTAATATCGTATTTCCCGTCTACATCTTGTCCCTCCCTCGCATTTCATCCTCTATGTTTCTCTCAATCTCTGAAAGTTCTTGGGGATTATTAATTACTGCCCATTCCATCTCGTCCTCTTCACGTTATTTATCCTTCCTACTCTTTTGCTCGAGGAATAGCCCTTATTAATATTTCATTAATCCTTGGCGCGCTAGACGGAAGATGCCCCTCAGCTCGCATAAATCCTGAGCCCTATTTTAATTAAAACGCGAGATTTTTCGAATAAACCTACCCCCGTTTTGTAATCTCGCCCATTGGCTGAATTGAAGAGAGTGATTAAAACGACGAAATCTTCATTCAACTTGATGGTTTCTCTTCCTGACCGCTCAGGTAATACCTTCTATTGTCTTTTCAACTTGACAATCTCGGAACCCTCTTCTATTAAATATTCAGCTTCTTCAAAAATGTTCTCCATAGAGATGATGCACATGGAGCACTTTTATTGTAAAAGTAATTCGCCTTCAGAATGCAAACAAGCAAACATTATTAAAAGAAATTCTAATTTGGTGGAATGAGGTTGAGGTCGTAGTTAAAAAATTGATCTATCCCATAAAAAAAGACTCAATTGACTGGAGGTTGCAAACTCCCTTTTTAAGCTGCAGGAAAAAAATTCACGTCAATCCTTTTTGAAATAAAGTTTGTCATCCGTCATGATAAAACTTCCATGCCGTTTTGCTGTTTCGAATAAAGAAATGTTTGAAAACCAGCACTGTGAGCTTAGGTCCGAATTTGCTTTCGGCAAATTCTGCTACCATTTACAGAATCCGTGCTTCTACATAAATTCCCTGACAGAAAAAATACAAAAGTGTGTAACAAAAATTCGTATTTTTATATTTTTTTTTTTGGCTACCGGCGCGGGAATAAAACGAATAGTAATAACAGAAACATATAACATCGACTCCCTCGGTGGTGCATAATAAAATTCACCGCAAGTGAGGTGCTAAGCTAACAGACGTGATGTTGTCGATGCGACATGGCTTATCATTTTCTGTACGCATCAGAGTGGAGAAAAGCCTTTTTCGTCGATAGTAACGTATAATGTAGCCCCTGTTTTATTCTTTTGACAGGAAATCATCGTTACACAGATGACGGGTAGTTGTGCGTATTTTTCGCCTAAAATGGTGTTTTTTAAATTTTTTTCAAATTCAAAATACAATTTCATTTAGAATGATAAATGTAATAAAATACGATCGGGACAATAAAATGCAATGGGTTTATTTGTACTCAGTGGATACTTTTCTCCGACTTAGTTTTTTGCGTTTAATGGTTTCACAGTCCCTCATCTCCTTCGGCTCGGTTTTATTCAAGATCTATTTCTTTCCATGAAAACCGACATCAGAAAATATCATTCAGCCGTTCTTTATTAAACCGGGTCAAAAGTATGATAAATAGATAGTAACTTAACTCGATGCCGACATAACGGTGTACACAATGAATTATTGCAGCATACATTAATATTCTCCTTTCAAGTTGCTTTCATCCCGAGCTGTTTCGCTTCTATTCTCTTTTATTCTTTCCCTCTCTTTCGCCCTTGAAAGCGTTGCGGGCCGACTCTTGTTTCCGTTTCTCATTACCAGGCTAATTAGTCGACTAAGTATTAAATAAAATCACCCGAGCAATTTCCACGAGAGAAGCTCATTCCGTTCAGGCCCCTTCAGCTCCCGTGGAGCCCTATTTCACGGCCAAAAAGTCCCTTACGCGCAGAGAAGAGCGCTTTTCTCTCTGCCGAAAACTTTTTAATCAAAAAAGATAACCTCCTTGCCCTTCTTCAGACGCACTTCCTTCTTGTATTTTGTTTCTTCTATTAAAGACAGACAACGGATCCAAAAACCGGCCGCGTCTTGTTCTCCGCCAAGTCAAAGAATTACTTTTACAACTCAATTTCTTGTTTGAGTAAAGGGAAGAAATGCCAGGTGTGCGTGCGGCACGATTTTCCTCTTCTAGGTAAACGACGTCGTGCGATTGATTCCTTGTCTGAATGTCAAATTTCCTTGGATGATGGCGAATTCCAGCTGTTTCATGGTTTCAAAATTTATTTCTCATCGACTTGGTAGTCGGGCGAAATGAACGATATCTCGTCTTTTATTTTATTTCATTTTATTTAGTTTCAATTTTTATATTCTTTTTGTAGGTTGAGGGGGAGAAAAACGAGGCGACCTCTTCTCCATTTTTTATTATTCAGCCGAGTACTTTCGCCTGTTCGGGCTTCTTCAGAGCATTATAGGGCCAAGGGTACCTATGGCCCCCGTTTTTCTCCCCCTCAACCTACAAAAAGAAGTAATGCGACCACCTGGAGAAGAAAAATTAATTTTTATAGTTTATTTTTACTTCTATATTTACATCTATTGAAGTATGAGATCGTCCGAAATGATGATGCCAATATTTTCGAACGGTTGAGGCCTTTAATTGTTTGTTGTGAGGAGCAGATGTCGCCTGATCTTTTATATATTGGCTCACTTCAATGGTATTGAGCTTTATCGCCATTGCGAAAGTGCGAATTTTTATTCATACAGGTAGCAAAAACCAATGTATAGAATATCTAAGGTCTTGAAATATTTGTTACATCGTATTTATGCGTTGTTAGTTTTTTTTTGTGGTAATTTTATCGTGTTCTTGACGAAACTATTACAGCTAAATTCCCGAAATTATTACCAAAAATCAGTCTTGGCCTGAAAACGGCCCAATTCTTCAACCAAACCGCTACCTCTATTCCAAGGGTATTTTTAGGGGGAGAAATTCCGTTTTTTCCAACATTTTCCAAAAAAAGGTGCAATTGGTAACAATTTTTATAGACATTTGGACGTAGAATCGAATGAGACCATCGCGAGGTCGTTAGTTTTAATGGTTCCTAAGTTATCGCAGCTTTTGTGCAGAACTTCCGAGATTTTCAGAAATTCTTTGTTAGGGTATATTTCGAAAATGCATGGAACTATAAAAAATTTTTATACTCTTCGGAATATAATATTCTCGTCAAATAATCTCTTCAGCTATACCTCCAGGTGAAAAAAATTTACTTTTAATTAGGAAATTAAAAATAATAAAAATGATTTAAATCACAAGTTGCAATAACGTACTTACTATCACAAATGGATGGTCTTTCGATATAATTACTCAAGAAAAAGGAATAATTACTTAACCACTGTAAAATAGTTTGCAGGGTTTTTAATGCACTTAAATCAATGAAATACTATTCGAACTAACTTTCGTACATCCATTTTCGAAAAAATCTATCCTCCAATGGATGTGAATTTTTGTAGACAATTATTCTTCTAAAATCAAAATCGATCAAGTGCATGATGGTGCTGAAAGGCAAAAATGGAGTTTCTCCTCTACCAAGCTGTCAAGTAATGTTCATTAATCCTGGAAGGTAGAACGTAATAATAATCTTCAGTTTCCGTTTGGCTGAGCAAAGCCGCCACTCGGAGCGTGGGAGACTCAAGAAACACGACGCCTTAGAAGTTTGCAGACTTCAGAAGAGAAGGAAGCTGGATGAAATGAGACGTGGAGGTTGCTCGTACAACGTCTCATATCCGCCCTTTGTTGACAAGAAAAACCTCTTCCTCTTCCTCATTGATTTAATGCAGAAACGCAATCTGGAGCTTCGCTGTCGTAAATGACCAACCCTACGTAACCGAAGATTAAACAGTATTCGCTCGGCGAAACAATCGAAAATTACATATAGAGAGATTTGTCCTGGCGGAAGAGTTAAAAGGGAAAATCTAGTAAGTGACCGATATAGCGACTTTAATCCATATGGATTAGCATAGAAATCGAATTCAACCCTGCTCGTCAACGCGGTAATCCTTTGAAGCGCGTGTGGAAATACTTCTAAAGCGCTTTCAGTAGGGTGCACTACAATCGGAATCAAAGCCATAGTACACAGCAGGGTAAAGCTATATAGGATACTGGACAGTATTAAGTGTACCACAAATGCATGACTTTCCTTATCGCCACGTAAATGCATCATTGACGAAATAACTTTCGGCCTCTGGGAACGATTTTGGGCGCTAAAAAACGATTTTGTGATTCGACTGTACCTCTGGAATGGAGTGAGGAAAAAATCTGCTCGAATTTGTATTCATAGGGATTAATTTCGACATTTTCGCTACGACAGTTATTCACGCGGCATCCCTCCTTTATTTTGAGCCCCTCAGCTCAAAAATGAGCCTCGTAATAATTAATTACGAGAAGAATGAAAGCGATGTTGGAAACGAGGTACAACCGAATGAAAGAGGGGAGGATAACTTAATGAATACATACGGGAACCGGAAGAAATGGGATTAAAGGTGGCAGAAATGTATGGGGTGAGTTAGAGGCGGTTATTCCTTCTGCAGTGAGATATTTCTCTAATGGGGAACGGCATTGCCTCTCAGAATTTCGTCAATTTCAAAAATTCTTCAAGGATTCATAAAATCTTTTTTTTTTCTTGTGTTAGACCGTGTTTTCAGGTATGGGAAGCCCTACTCAGTTGCTACCAGCCAGTTCAATTTTTTAATCCCATTAAAAAAAATATTATTTGGACCCATATTTTTTCTTCTTTCCCTTGTTGCCGCATTTTTTATGTCCAGGGGGTGTCAGGGGGAGAAAAACCGAGCGACTCATTCTTCGATCCTTTATTCGCTGGCCGAGCACTTTCGCCCATTCGGGCATCGTCAGGGTGATATGGACCCAGGCTGTGAACACTATGGCTTCACGTCGCCCTGAGAATGCCTGAACGGGTGAAAGTGCTAGGCCAGCCAATAAAGAATCGGAGAATGAGTCACCTGGATTCATATCCTCACACCCTCTAGAGACCATAAATTCTAGCAAACGGCTGACATCCTTCAATACAAGAAACCGTATCTTTCCTTAATGACAATATTGTTTCTCCGGCGTGAAACGAAATATTCTAATTTTCGACAGGTTTCGATGCAAAATTAGGATGTTAAAAAATACTAGAAAGGAAAAGCCGAAATGAAAGCGTTCCTTTACAAGGTGCAAAATGGAGAATTAATGAGAAAAACGCCTTTGATGTTCAAGTCGAGAGCGGTATAAATATCGTTCGCGCGATGTAAGGGGAAATGGAGGCGTTTGTGAAAACGGAAGGGTCGGTTATTTGGAGCTTAGCAATAATTACCTTCCTTTCTTGTTGGCGGGTTATTTGGAACGTTTTCTTTCTTTTCTTTCGTTAATGCTAAGGCCCAAGACCCTTGTTTTTCAGGTTTAGAAAGCTTTTATTGCTCGGAGGCCGAGAGCGAAACTGAAGTTGGATCTTGGCGTAATTGGGAAGGCGATTTGTAAAATGGACGAGACTAGACGTTGTTAATAAAACTTGCACAGGGCTAAGCCCTTATGAAAAACAAACGTTTTGAGCATTTTCCGAGTTTTTCATTATCGCCGAGTACGGACCAACAAGCGCATTACAATAGTAAATGCAATTGGATTCTGATTAAACCAATTAAAGTATGATTGTTGTTCAAGCTTCAATAATGCAATTACCATAAACGAGAACAGTATGACCATACTTCAGTTATAACTTGATATATATCATACTTGATACATGGAACTAACCCTAATTAAATTCCTTTTTACTATTGAATACTTGAAATCGCCCCAGGAAAAACCATTCCCCTCAAAATTTGAGGTTCCAAGGCACTTAAATCCTAATTATCTAATACAAAAATTCTGTCTGTCCTTTGTACGCCGTCAACACTTTTCTGAAGAAACTACAATAGCTAAATTTTTAAAATTTACACGAAAATTCGTCTTCGGCCTAAAAATAGCTCAATTCTTTTGCCAAATCGCAATCTCAATTTTGATGGTATTTTTCAGTGTTTTAGGACCTTTATATGTTCTGATATTTTAGATGATGGTTGTGTTTCATATCAATGTATTCGATTTTCTGACGCTGAATCGAATGAGATCATAACTGTGTCGATGGTTTTGACGGTTCGCAGTTATCGCAGCTTTCGCGTGGAATTTTTGAAATTTTGAGAAATTTGACATGATGAATAATAAACCAAAATATGAATAATAATATGAATTAATAATAACCACAATCATTTGCAGCGTTTTTCTACCTCGAATAGCTTTATTAATCTTCAAATTCTCATTTCAAACGGAATGTAAAAACGGAGAACCTTTTGGATTGTACCGATCACGATCATTGCTGAGCTAATAATTGATCAAAGTTCCCTGTATAAAGAATACGAAACGTATAATGAGATGGGATACGCGCATGCCTAGGTCGCTATGCCTTCAGGGGAAAGGATGAACTTGTGGTTGAGGTTGCTCCGTCAGAAGACTGGAAATGTTATCTTGAAGAGGATACCCAAATGAAGGTTTATTGCGAACTACCCCTCATTTTTCCACAGAAAGATAGAAATATCTGAGAAGTGGAAAGCGAATGAAACACGGCCATTACCTTTTCAATGTTGAAACCCCAAAGGGAAAGATGCTTTTCCCTCTTTGGAAGACGAATTTGAGCAAGTAATAACTGCCGCGTGTCCTCTCAATTACTTGACTGTTGTTGAGAGGAAATCTCCTACTTGAAAAGATACCGGCCCGTAATGAGAAGGATTCTTTGTAAGAATATCGAAGTTATGTTCTAGCCCAGGGCTTCGATATTAAAACGGAAAGACCCTTGTAGTACGCCATTCTTTCCAGTATAGGAGGATAAAGAGAAATTGAACACGAATGCGGGTTGGAAAAACATTATTCCCTAAAGAAGCTACGTTAACAAAAAGGAACTGAGTGCCGTGCTGAAATAACGCTAAGTTAATATCGGTTCGAAGTATGTTTAAAAATTAAAATAAAGGTAGGAGAAACAGGCGGATTCGACGAACCTGAAAAATAAAATCGCTTCAATTTAGGTTGCATAGTTGAATTAAAAAATCGTGTCTGACAAGAGACTACTATGTAAGGATCGATAACCGATAATCAGCGTATTTACGTATCAATCGTGGCAGGAATTCGTCAACAATGATTTGTAATGTAGACTCTCGAAGAATTATTGAGAAGGTGCAGGAAAACTATTTCTGTAATAGAACTAACCGAACTGTATAAATCCAGAAACGTAGAAATTTCGCGTTTTAAACTTAACAGATAAGAATGTTGACAATATCGTGCGGATAGAATTTTTTAAATATTGCAGAATTTCGAATGTTTTCGCTTAAATAAAATGTACAACTTGAATATGTGAAACAAAGAATTGACCCGAAAACAAAAAGAGCGGAAGGGATGGCTAGCAGAAGAGAACGATGGGATTTTCTATTAAAAGCCTCCGGGGTGCTTTTCAAATGGAAGTGCCTTCCTACCTGGTTGCCAGGACGACCCGACGCGCTTACCCAGTCAAACTCAACCCCTACGGAGTCCTTTCCAAAAGCATTTCCTTATCCAGACCGAAAGGGGTGAATGATTAAAAAACACAAACGCAACGACGCCTAATGAAGACTTCGAAGGGAATAGTGGACTAAATTGAGTTAGACTCCCTAGGGTAGTCTACTGTCAGCCAATGCAACACCGTTTTGAGTTCATTGTTCAGAAAGTTTGTCCTTTCAAGATAAATTTCCCCGCTATTTCTTCTTAGTTGATTAATATCGTATTAATCTTGTTCGCAGGAATGAAGACATAGTATGAGGGAACATCAGAGGCGCGCGTATTGCCGGTGGATGAGGCGGAGCTCCGGTCGCCTGCCATAAGTTGTCTCTTCAGCGATGGAGTCAAGGCGAAGCAGCAGCCGGAATGGCAACGCCGTCAATGGCAGCAGTGGCCGTCTCCGTCGTCAGCGAAGTTCCGAATGGCGGGAGTATTCGACGTCCGAGGAGGAAGCAACAGCGCGACAAACGGCCGTCTACGCCGCCGGCATTGCTTCTCTCCTTGCCAATTACTCAAGTATGTACGCATACGAAAATATATAATAATAATAAAATAATATTAAATAAAATAAATAATACGAAAATAATTCCCTCTGAAAAGTTGAGAGATTTTCCTCAGAAAAAAATTCTCAAACAAGTTCAATGTTCGGGGGCTGTGAGGGGGAGAAAAACTAGGTGAATCATTCTACAGGTCTTTATTGCCTGGCCGAGCACTGCTGTGCACCCTATGGCTCCACGTCGCCCTGAAGATGCCCGAATGAGCGAAAGTGCTCGGCCAGGCAATAAAGAACTGGAGAACGATTCGCCTAGTTTTTCGAGAAGGAGAAGAAGTTAAATGTTTATTCAAAATAAATAAATAAATGATAAAAAATAAATGATAAATAAATAAATGATTTCCCATTGACTGGAATGGCACAGATTCGTATGAAAATAATATGAAGTACTTCAGGGAAGCGTTCTTGGCTCATGGACTGCTGGAAGAGTCAACGTGGTAGGCTGATTAGCCGGTTAGGGCTGGTTGCCCGACTGATTCATGACCAGTGAGTATAGAACTTCTATACTCACTGTTCATGACCAGCCCTTCGTCGTGGCTTGCTTGCTTGATCATGGGAAAATAATGAGAGACTGCATGTGAAACTCTGAGTTCTGCTAATAATAGTTATGTAATATTAAAGGATAGGCTCTCACATTTTATAAAGCTCATAATTGCATTCAGAAATGCAATTCTTCGGCGTAATGTCGACGATGGAATTATAGTCGCACGGTATTCGAATTTCAATAATTCATACTATAAATACCGTTAAAATTATTTTCGTTCGCAGTTAAGAACAGAACGACCGGCACGCATTTATTTTAATTCGAGGCCCATACATTGTAGCTCCTTCATTCCCATGCACTCAGCAGCCTTATGCACATTATTTGCACAATATTAGACCGTATGAGCATAAATAGTACATACGGGAGGATGCACTTAATCCTCGTATGCGCTTCGACGAGCGAAAGCCGCCTGGATTAAATACAGGTATTTCAACGCAATACGAGGACGTAGTTTTAACCCGTCCGACGGAAATTGCAATATGATTGGTCGAGTGTGGAGATTAAATCTAATGGAATCGCCCGACCATGTCTATAAGGATTTGAATGCATCGAAACGTTGAGCACCTTCGGCTGCATTGTGTTATTTTTCCATGCCGAATCGTTGGGAGTAAATTTTTTATGTACATGATAGTTCGTTGTGGATAAACTGGCTCGGATTTTAATTCTCGAAAATTCTAGAACGCGAAACGAGAACTCTAGCTATAGAGAGAGAACTAATTATTGTGGGAATGATATATTTCTCTTATCTTTTCAATAAATTTTCCCACTAGAGTTATGAAATGTAGCGAAGTTGGAGAATTTTCAAATTCTGCTTCATTACAGGGAGTCGGAAAATTGATTGTTGTATTTCGGCGACCGCAAGGACCGAGTCACGCTTTCCATTTCTATTTGCCATCAACATAGGGTGAAACCCTCACCAGAGTGTGCCCCACTTTATTTGACTTGGACGGAGCCCGTAAACCAAACAGAAGAAAAGGCTTCTGTTCTGCTCGCACCGAACAGAGAAACGAAGCACTCAAACATAAGCCACCGCTGCTGAGTCCTATTTACAAATGATTTTCGACTCGGGCGCCCACAACCGACACATTCGCGTTGTGGAAAGCTGCTCTCAAATCCTCAAATGTGTAGGCGGCACAAGGGTCTCAGCAGAGGCTAACACCATTGCGCACAATTGTTAACTATGCAAGCTAAGTTCCAGGAAACCGTGTTTTGTTAGAGCTGAATTCGTCGAGAGCATTATACCGGAATGAAGAGGGGAGAATCAAAGCTGAAAATCAAGCTAGAACATTATACCCGCAAATCGTTTCGAATAAACGAGAGAAACGCCGGATGACCTGACCGCTAGCAATTGAAGCGAGCTCCTCTAGCGAAATTCGCCCCACTCTTACCATGATATCTAGAACAACGCATTTAATGATCACGCGTATAAATAATTGATTGACAATTTTGACGTTCCTCCACTGTAAAACTCCTTGTCTAAGACATTATAGCGTGCCATACACGCACCGTCTTTCCCTTTGAAAATCGTTGAATTTTAAGATGATCCACATGTAGGTTTTCCAAAGCCTTTCTTCCTTATCTTTCCACTAGGGGCTGAGCGCCCCTGGCGGCTTCGCCGCCCAACCCCCTCAGCTATATTATTAGTCGGGGGTAGTATCCTTTTCACTACTATATATAGTATATATAGTAGTACTATATATATACTATATATAGTAGTGGTACTTAGTATCATAAAGTATTGTGTTTTTCAACTGGAGCAAAGTAGGAGCAAAATTAGACTTAATAACTGTAAGTTTTCCAAGATTTGTAACTTCCACAGTGGATAACTCAAACAAAAAGTCGTCAATTCAGATGTTTGAATACACCAAAAGATAGACAATTTAACTGTCCACATTTTCCTAATGTAATGTACCTATCCATTTTCCAACCGTTTTTGCGTTATTCAACAATATTAGTAGACTATAACGAAAACATGACATTTTTCAACTTTAAACGTTATTTTCATCTGTTTAGTGCGAAAAAAACAAAGAATGAACCATATATTATTGATATACACATCATCAACTATCATTATGCTGAATTTGAGCGAAATCTATTTCAAAAAATTTTTCACGAAAAATCCAAGGGGAACCCCTGCGATTTTGTTCAACCGATCAGTTAACGATTTTTTACTCGTCTTTTAATACAGATAAAAATCTGAAATTTTTAGGAAAGTTGTGTCTTACCAAGATGTATTTTTGTGATTTTTTTTATTTCTCGGAAAAATCTGCAAATGGTCCAAAAAAATCGGTTTTTGAAAGCTCAAAAATTGGACTTTAACCGTGATTTTCGGGGTCAAAATAAATGCGAATCAATTGTTTTATTATGCAGGAGTCTTCATTTGAACGCCTTACACACGTACATAGCAAAAAATTTGGTGAAAAAAATTTAAACAGAGCCAGAGAAATTATTTTCCGTAAATCGAGTTTTTCGCCGGCCGAAATTCCGAGCTCCGCTGGCATCGGTAATAGTGAAAAATTAAATTTTCGTTTTAAAGCGATTTTGAAAGCTATTCTTATAGGAAATTTAACGCTGAATCCGAATATGACGTCAAAACGGCGGAAATTTAACGACAACTATCAGTTTTTCCAGGTTTAATACTACGCCACTCCTACGTTTTTCAACTTTGAAAATCCGTTGCAAATACTTACAGTACTGTTCAAATTTGATTATTTAATGATTCCTACAGGAAATTAGACGTAGAATTCGAATTTAAAGTGAAAAAAATTAAAATCGAACAATAAATTAATAATATTTTGAATTTTTTACAATTTTCATACTTTTGAAGTTTCAACTTTGGGATTTTTTTTCGTAAATCTATTTATCTTTAAATAAATATTTATCTTTCCATTCCTATGGATTCCTCCCCGTTCTTAATTTATGCGGTAAAACCCGGCGGACTCTGAGCTTCGAGATCACGTTCAAAAATCTATAAAATCCATTTCTTCAATTCGAATGAGCCGTGCGAAAAAAGTCAAAATAGTCTAAAATCTGCACCGGGTTTAAATGGGCGCATTAAATTTCAGCTTTAAATGATCATTCGTTCGATCGTGAAAGGTTAAAAATAGGCAGATTTACAGACACACAGATAATCTTTGGCTTTCATATATAAACCCTTAAGATACGAATAACCATTGTAATCGCTCTTGCAAATTCTTTACTCTTGCAGTATAGCTTAAGGCGTACGTTTGCCGCCTTGTGTTTCCAACATAATACCAACAACGCTAGATATAGCACGTTTCCACAAATACAATTTAATTAGATTCGTAAGGCTTGATTGAGGGATTTTCTTGCCGTCTTTTTCGGTCGGTATTTGGTCAACGGAACTAGGAGGTGTTTGCAGACACAATCTCGAAATTGATTGTGTACTCAATACATTACCTCGATCGTTGGTGAATGCAACTCTCTTGGAACAACATTCAAAACAGACGAAATCCCCCAAAACGCCACCCAATCACGTCAATTGAAAAGGTTTACTCTGCTATTTCATCCTCACTTCGACAGTAAATACCGACACGAAAAAAAATTACGTCAGGTGCTCTCCCCTCATTTCTGACGAATCCTTTCACTCTCGAAGCTTAATTTTTCACCGTGCGAATCCGACCACCTGGTTTTAAGTTGCCGATTGGGGACGATCCCCGGCAAATGTACAGTGCAATGTTTCGAAACAATGGAAATTAAGAACGCCGACTTGGCAGACATTGTTAAATGATCGGGGACAATACCTGTCTTTTATGCGTGAAGCTCTTTAGACCCCATGCGTTCGGAGGGAAGTGAACTAAGGTGTATTCTAGCGTGTACGAGTGCGACGAGAGATTTAGGGGTAATAAGTTGTATGACTCATTGTCAAACCTGCCCAGATGCTAACCATGAGTAACAATGCCGGGTAGAATATCCAAAATGAGCAGAACTATGTAGTCTTAGGGGAGTCTAATGACGACAATACGTACGGCGATTGTCTGCTTCAGCCTCTGCAGTTTATTACGTGACAATACAGTTTTAATACGTCCTGTATTATCTATTTGTTTGTTTTTATTTTTGGCAGTATTCAGTTCCTAAGCTACCTCGAGCAATCTACATGCATCCTTGACATTTTCAAATTAAGTTATTCTTCTGACTGATGGTGTGGAAAAAATTAAATCGGCTTCTTTTCGCAGAATTAATGCACCACTCCCGTAAATAGCTCAACTTCTACAATACCAACTAATGTTTAAATTCAAATGCCTTATGCGAAAGATAAGTAATTTTTCAACTGCCGGTTCTTCAGGAATAACTGTAGCGAGCGGTTAACTTTTCCGACGTCGTTAGCAAGACTTATTTCTTGAGTCAATATTTCTACTTAATAAGGAGGAAAAAATCTCGTTACTCGTTTCAGTCCGTCTCTTTTTTTGTACTTGTTCTCATGATACGGCGAAACAGTTCCTGCTTTTGAGGGGAAACGTGATGAAGACTCGTTTTCTCGGACGCAGACGAAAAGTGATTTCGTTTGAGAATCGACCACTCCACTGTCTTCCTCTTCAGAAACAAATCGTCCGTCTCTAAATCGTTTCCCTTTTCTATTTTTGGCTTTCCCTTCTTTTCCCTCGGTAGATTCGAACGAAATTACTTGTTGAGCCTTTTTCGCGACTGAGGGGACCGAAGAAGTGGATTTACAGACAAGAAGGATATAACATGAGTTTCCTTCAAATTCGCCAGACAACTTTGGAAGGGAGCATTTGTATCGAACAAGTCAGCGGTCGATCGGAAGTATTTTGCGATTGTAAACGTCCCACCGCCTCAAACAATTGTTACTATCGAATAAAAGCACTCAAATTGGCAAAAGTTGTGATATTGCCTCTTGTAATTCAGGCATATTTAAAACTGATGATAATGAAGGTATTTGCTGTTTGTCTCTAGCAGGTCGTTGCTTCTTTAGTTTTTTCCACAGAGTAAATTTTTCGTTTTCACCTGTCAAATTCGTAACATGACTAAAAATAATTGGCTCGACGTTATTCTCCTTGCTTGCCTGTTGCTTGGACACTGATTCATCGCTTGCTGTCACCCTTATCGGCATCAAATCTTGAATAGACTCGCTACTTCAAGATTCTCAGGCTCAGTGGTTTTGACCCATTCTCTCAATTTGGTGCAACGCATTGGGTAATCTGTATAAAGAAGGTTTCATGGCCTTGGCAGTCTAGTGCTTCAATAGAAAAGGCCACTGCGAGCAACGTTGCTTCGAACTTGGAAAGCAAATGGTAGAAAAGAGGGTCAGCAGTTGCTGGTTGTTGATGGCAACGTTGGCTTGGAATTGCCTCGTCGCTGTTATCTCACTCAGTAGACTGAACTTGTGGCTCGGTTACCATCCACCGCTATCCAGTTACCACCCGCAGAAGGAATTAAACGCCATTATGTGCCAGGAAATGAGAAAAACTTTTAGACAATGGGGAAGTCCTCGGGGCACATCTCTCCGTCCACTCGTTCTTCCAAACAGCTTTCCAGCTTTTTCCCGTTCATCAGTCCACCTAAAGCTCCACCAACATCTTGTGCATTCCGTTCCCACTGTTTTGTACGCTTTTCTAACGCTTTCCATTTCCAGTAACTCGTTATTTTTACCCACCACCTCTGAGGAACAGGAATAGCAAAGAGCGAAAGGGAAATGGCCTGGTTGAAACAGCTCGATCGTTCGTCAATTCAGAGACTCTCTCCCACGGAGGGTAAAATAGATCTCATCAATTAAATATAGCGCGTTTATAATTTTCTTGGAGTTACGTATTTAATTAAACGACTGGGAGACTTGACTAAACGTTGATTCTGTGCTGCAAATATGAAATAATATTTGCGTGGGTTTAGGAAGCCGTAGGATTAAATCGTGATATTTTCAAATGGGGGAAATTCTACATTTTTAAATGATCATAAAAAAACTAGACTAAAAAACGATCATCATGTAGGTAATATAAATTTAATATATTGCTGTATCCGCTAGCGTGATATCTTGATTACGAGAGCCAATGATTGGAGCGGAGTAAAAATGAGATCGGATTAAATTAGCGTGCAGTTAATCGTTCTTTGCTATCGATATAATCGCAACGTTTAACACAGCACCTCGTTGCCTTATCGCTTCAACGTGCTTGTATAAACGTGTAAAATCCGATTCATTAAGCCCGCCACGAATTTCATCGTCGTCGTCATTTCGTAAATTAAGTAAAGAGTTTGTTTTGAGTTTCGACCTACAATATTTCAAATTATTAAAACACTTTTTTCCATTTTATAAAAATAATTTTCGATTTCAATTATTCAATATATTTCTATTCTTCAATATGAAGAGCGAAAATAGCATCAGCTATAAGTATAATTTTCTACGGTTCAGTTACGTATAATTTTGTAGTCTTTTCGAAAGAAAGCAGGTTTCTTGATGGGATTGGATCCATTGAGTCAATGAAATGTGAACTCACGAGAAAGGTCCCGTTCAATGTTGAAACTTGAGCTCCTCATTACGATAATCAATTCGGTTGAAGCATAATAATAACTTCTTCGGAACGTCTGGAAGAAAATGTGATCCCATTCGGAATCAAAAGTCGGATAAATTCCTCATTAGCGGTCCAGATAAACCTCGTTATGAATCGTATTTTTCTCTCGCTTTTTTCACTTCTTCCTCGTTTCATCGACTTGTGACATAGGAATCCACAGTCGGAAGAACCTCTGGATACGAATAGCTCTTTAATTCTTCAATGCGGAATCAAATATTTTCTTCTTCTAAGTATTTTTTTTTCCAATTCGACTAATGAGTTTTTATGAAAATCGTTAAAAGACGTTTTGAGCGGGAGAGATTTTTTTCCCCATCTAAAGGGCTTTTATGGCTATCCTTTAATGAGACGAATCTTTCAGAGGGCATTTCTCCACCGTTGAATGAGAAGTTAGAGGCTCCTCGTTCCTTACCCTCTCTAATGGCGTCTTGTTAGATCCGGAGAAGCGTATAAAAAAGTACGTGAAAAATACGGAGTGGCAAAGGTACGACGAGTTTTTTCGTGTATAAAAAAGCCACTGTGGAAAAGAAAACGCTTTAAGTGTGGACAGAGTTGTTGGAAACCTCCTTAATTGGTTGTTAGCCGTACGAACCAGTCGAGGAGGTGACGAGAAGAAAGTTGATTTCGAAAACATGAGTCGAACACCTGTAGGATGCGGTCTGATGTGTTTCGAAATAGTAAAGCTGTTGTATACTGCGTAGGAAGACGTGACGCAATATTGATCGTTAAGCAGAGAATTTTGGGGAATCGGCCCCTTTTTCGCTCTCGGCAAATAATAATGGAATGGGCATTGCGTGTAAACCTGGGTGGTAACGTTGACACTATAATGACGATATAAATTGAAATGAAACTAAACCGCATTATATCGTTAATTTAAATTCGCCATCAGACAAAATCTGTTCAATTATTTTTCAAACATTAATCGATGGAAATGCCAACATTTTTTAGCCTTAAATTGTAGCCTTCGATTTTGAAACCCGTCTTGGTGAAGATTCCGTTTTCTATTTTTAATACTAGCCTTTTTTTCGTTCATTAGATCAATTGTAATTTTTTTTTTTTCAAATTTCAAGTGTAACTAAGGTTGTAAGTATACCATTTTTGATTAAATTAATTTAAATAATCGATGATTCAACTTTTCTGCCACAAAACCACTTATGCCTGGGATGCTAGTAATTTTTTCCCTATGTTTATGAACCACATTTGAAAGATATTTTCAGTGAATGACGAAGCGAGTTTAATTCTTCATTTTGATACTTCGCGCCGACAAAAAAATTCCAGCAAACGTTCTACGGTCTACTTAGTCTACATTCGTACAATTACAATTCAAGTAGAAAAAAGGATAACTCACAGACGATTTCTTTCTCAGGGACTCGAGTAATTTAGGCTGCTACGTAAGTGAAATGCTTTTTGACGTATTCAACTAATCCTCCAGTCTTCACAAAGGCGAAATTAATTAGAACATCCATCATCATTGTATTAAAAACATACCAACCTTTTAATTGAGTCTTTTGAAGTGTAAAATGCGTTCGTTGAGATTTTTGTGAGCCCATCATAACTGCCTAATCTTGTTTCACTGTAAAAAATGATGATTTTTTTTCTAAAGATGAAAACTGTACTATAATTACCCAAAATTTGAACAGCCTACACGAATAATTTTCGACTATTTATCTCTACCACGTTCCCTATTTTACTAAATGTTGGACACGAGAAGTTTGGATTATTTGAGAGAGGCTGGAACCAATCAATAACTTCCAGTTTTGACGGATTTTTCCCAACGTTACGATTTTATTTGGAAAGGCAAAAGGTGAAAATGGATTTCCTGGTACTTATTAGCATGAGAAGGCGATAGAAGGAGCAGCAAATGAGCTCAAGGTTAGGATACTGATGTAAAACCGTCTTGGATATCCTAATGCGGTCTGATCCGAGTTGAATGTACAAGTGAACGAATGAAGAAAAGCAAGAGATCTTCGGAACGAATCACATTCTTTTCATATTGGCTTTTTACATATGCGGAACGAAACGCGTCTATATCCGCTTCCTTTTCCGGTACCGCCTCTTCCACTTCGGCGCGAAGCAAGTCATACGTCTCTCCTTTCTTCCTTCTCAATACCATCTATCTGAATAGTAAAATGATGGATTGATTCGCGATTGCAGTGGACGTGGATTAATATAGGATCATTCGAAGTAGGAATGCGTGTCTAGCATAGTAAAAGGAATAACATTTTTCGAGTTTCTCCATTCCTACCGGTGATAATGATATGTGACGATGGCATTTTTTAAAGGTACTTTATAAACGAGTTTCTTTAGTTTCAGGGTTTTTTTCTCGAGTTTTCGACGTTAAAGTATTGAAAGGAAAATAACTTCCTTAGTTTTTTTATTAAAAAATAAAATAAAATCATACCGCACCGTTCGAAAAAGTATTAAATTGCTCATGTTCCTCCGGAAAAATCCACAATTGTCAACTAGGTATTTGAGGTTGGGTAAAAAATAAAACACAAAAAAGAATGAATTAAAATAAAAAACTAAAAGATAGACTAAGTACATAAAAAATGTTTTACATAAACAATTACTATCCAACTACATAGCCACTAATTTTTTTTCTTCTATTTTTCACCATCAGACGGAGACTCGTTAGCGGAAGTTCATTAAAAAATTAGGAATATAGAATAAAAATCTTTATATTACAGTATTTCCTTTATTTTTTCTGTATGATGTTAAAAGTGTTGCTGTCAATGAAAATTCATTTACTAAAAGCTGCATTGGTTTGCATCAATAATATTTCCATTAAGGATTCCGAAAAAAATTGATATCTGCCCCACGCAACGATGGAATTTCGATACGGTTTCTAATAAAATATTTCGTACACAGGCTCATCGTGTATGAGATTGGCACCACGTTGGTCCCCTTCATCACTCAACCACTAAATCAACCGACCCTCCACCACAATATCGCATTCCGTCACATCGACGAGTCGGATGGCGCCTTCGTTGGGCGTCTGATTGAAAAATCATAAGTTTATCATAAATTAGATCGGGAAACGATGCAATTTCGACTCAAAATAGGGCCTGGGTGAGAGAAAGATCGAGAAGGAAACGTAGGACATTCGGGGTGGGCATCTTTGCTACGCGGCAGGTGTTCGCATCACTATCCAATAAATAGAATACATTACTCTTCGAAACGCCGACGTAATAATCGAAAATTGCTTTTTCTCCCCTACCGTTTTCAAAGTTGGGACATTTTCGCGGCTAAACCGGTCGGCGGTTTTGTGTTAAGGCATGAAGAGCGACGACGTGGGAGGATTCCATATCGACAGATGCGATGATAATTTCATTTTTCACCCTCCCCAACCCCAAATTCCATACGATGAAATACTTTAAAAAGTACTAGATAAAAGTTCGCAGGTGACAATTTTTAAAAAACCTTATTCATTGGGCGTGTTAGATGGTTTTATGAAATAGACAGGTCCAAGCAGTCGCCCATCTTCCAGTAAATTCCATCTCAGAATTAGAAACTCATTTCCAACACTTTCCTTTAGAATGTCTGTAGTTAAGATTTATAACCACGCGACCTACTCAAACTATCCTTGCAAGGGATTTCTATTTTTCAAGCCTGAGATTCGCGTAAGGTCGTTAGCATCAATTAGAACGTTACGCAGTTTTGGGAGAGCTAATACAATGCGCCAGCTGTGTACATATTATTTCAGATCCCAACTCGAGAGAGGGCCATCTGCTTCACTGACAAGACAAACAACGGAGCCACGTCCTTCGCGACAGTAACACTATACTTGATACGTGTATACTTCGATAGGGGAAATTGCGGTCGAGTGTTGACACAGAAATAGTATGCGATTGACACCCGACAAGATGGCTTCAATTAGGAGACGTTGAAAGCTGGCTGCGATTTCTGCCGAGATGAGTCACCTATTTTTGCCACGGCATCATAAAATTACCCCTCTACGGTGACCTATGGTTAAAAGTCGTGGTGTAAGCGCTGGATATTTGAATAGGTCCTAGGAATTACCTTTCAATATGGCAACGGTTGAACGGTGAAGATAAAGGTGAATGTATTGTGTACTCTCAAGTGAATGGCGATCGAGATGTAGCCTTGAGTGATTGCCTTATTCCGCCGTTCTCGGTCGGGCCTTTTCTTGTGCCATTGATTGACTGATTGATCGATTGAATGATTGATTGATGTTTCCTCCCAACAGGAGACGGCTACTGTGACGGGGATGACCCGCCAGCGCCTCCATCGTACCGTCAAGGAATCAGCCCAACTCGGCAAGCTTCTCCCTATCCCATTGGTAAGTCAATAAAATTCTGAAATGTTTGATAGACAGTCTTGCCACTCTTTCCGAATTATTCACTCACGTCGCGTTGGAAGTTGAACGCTTTCTCCTCGATTGAGAGCAAACTGGCGGAAAAACTGTATCCGATATTCAGGAGAAGACCGTACTTACGGTGTTTTTCTACCATCACTCTTACGAGCCTTCATAAATCAGATTAATGTTGAGGTGGGATCATCTATATTGACTTGGGATGAAAATTAAAATAAGCGGCAATATTTAACAACATAGAATTTATTTTGACGTAATTTTATTCAATTGCTGGCCATATTTTCAACATTACATTTAAAAAAAAAAAAATTGAAATTAGAATTTCGTTACGAGGGAATTCCGGGCCACCCATCAGTGCTTTATGAAGAGTGAGTTAGTAAATAGTTGCTTCGCTCAGACAAAATTTCGCCAAATCTTTGATCAATTCATTAGCGTTCCTTGTCCTTTTTTTTTTTTTTTTAGAAAATACGAATTTGACGTCCGGATCATCAACGCCAAATCCGAGCTTGAGTCCACGCTTCGGACGTTCGGTAGCAGCTGAACGTCTTGCGAACGGCAATAGCGGCAAGAAAAGTGGCAGCAAATGCAACACTCTCGGTGGTCGGTCGAGAACATCTGGCGGAGGCTCGAAACGTGGTGTGACATCGTCTTCAAGCGTGTCCTCGGCGTCGTCGGACAACCTTCATCGAGATAAGGAACGAGACCGAGATAGGGATAGCTTGAAGCAATATGAGGCTGGCAGAAACGCGCGGCAGGAGCATCTACACCACCACAGGCTCGACGGTACGTTTCCAAGGATAATTTGAAAGTGAATAATAAAAAAAAAAAGCAAATTTTGCCATTTTTTACTCAGTGATTGCTGAAAGAATAAGAAAATAGATACAGACTATTGGGATATTCTGAAGGGAATATAATTGTAAGTCATCGACGATAACCTTTTTTACCTTTAGCCCAATTTTGGCACGTTATTGGACGCAGGTATCGTTCCCCCCATCCCCCATAGTAGGATTTCGAACTCGCCTACTGCCAGACTACACGTACACGGGAACGTTATTAAAATTTACAGCCCCTGCCAGGAAAACAGACAAGGCGTAAAAATATGAGGTGACAGCCGGGGCAAGGGGCTTCCCTGCTTTCCTTCCTTTTACTGGAAGTCACCGACCCAATCTCGCACCCTCAGAGAACGTGTTGGATGCCTAACGGGAAGTAAATGGCAAATATGTGTACACAGATATTCACCTTCAACTTTCAGCATATAATTCAGCGTGAATGCTCCGGTGAAATATATATCTAGACTGCAGTACCTTGAGTCTTTCGTTGAAAAATGAGACCGAGGTTAACCCTAAAAATGGAGCTGGAACGTGAGTGAAAAATTATTCTTCTATGCTACAAGTTTGACTGATTTTGCAGTTATAGTGTGCAGTAATTGTGATGCTAACCGAGCATTTTGGGAGTACGAGTTAAATAAAATTTGGATCTTGCACTGGTTCCTTTAGATTCGATAAATTTAGATCGAGCTCGAGTAGCAGGGCATTCAGGTCTAAAATCCGAGATATCGTTTGTTCACGATCGAAATTATTCAAGTATAAGAGGATGTAACTATCGGTCGCCTTCCTTTGCAAAGCTTCTCTCTTTTCCTCTCTTCGGTGTCAATAATTCGATCACTATAATTCCCATGATTCGGTTTCGTACCTCAAAAGAAGAGGGAGACGAAGCGATGGGCAGAAGTGGTGAAATGTTAATTTCACTCGCAAAATCAAAAAGACCATCTTTTCCCTTTTGACTTTTAACAACCTTTTTCTCTCATCCTCCCAATGCCTCTTCGTTCTTTTTCAACTCGCTCTTCGTTTTATCTGCAAATCCTTGCCCAACAATACGTAACGCAACCCTCCCGCTGTCGTAAAAGAAGGTATTCCCAACTTTTAATTTACTCGGGCCACCGACGAGAAGGGCAAATCTTCAACAAAGGCCCTCGAGGGTTTGAGGCTTGAGTGAGGGGATTGTGGAAATGAAATTACACAAGCTGGAAAGGAGTTCTGAAAGTAGAAGTGTAGTTATGAGGTACAGAAAGGGCAGCTAGTCGTCAAAAACCATGATCATCTTGAAAATATTGGAGAGGGTTGACGGAAAGCAACAGTCACCGAATGGAGGCCGACGAACTTTCATTTCGCTGAGAATAAACGTCAAGTACTGTAGAACAAACCAAGAACAGTTGAAATAAAGGGAAAACGCATCTCTTTATAGACTCCAAAATTATCAGCAGCTTTATTTAATCAGCATAAATCGGTCAAAAATACGTTATTATATTGGTGGTATTGTAGCGGACTCGAAATTGGGCAGGTGCGGGCCTTTTCGCTGCGTTGCCACCTTCAGCCACAACGAATAAACGCTCGTAGTACCTTCTTACATTCCCTCACATTACCAAATCTTGCCAACGACGCAATCCGCATTTATCGATCCAGTGCTGGCAACCTCGGTACTTTTCATACCAGTCTAATTTCAGGTCCGCTACTGTTGTTCACCGTTTGTCCCGTCCGAATTATGTTGAAACTATTTAGGAGAAGCAATTTTTCTATTCTACGATGTTTTTATTCTTACTAGCTCTCTAGTAAGCTCTAGAAACTAGTAAATGATCAATAATGACGGTGCCGTTATGTTCCTCCAGTCGGTTAAGATGATTGAATTCAGGAAACGATCCCGGAGACTATTTTGGATTCCCACTAACGCTCGGTTTTCGAATTAGACAACTCCCCGTGCCAATTAAGTTGGATTTGAACCACAAATTTTCGCAGGGTAATTGGAAACCGTTAAATTCGACTATCTGGTAATTTCCTCGTCTCCTCCTAATGAATTTACTGATCTCGCTCGTTGTGCCAAATCGAAGGTAAAATCCAACTTGTATGAGCTTCTCCCTAAATGCGCACATTCACTCGAATGAGCTTCAAAGGCATCCTCATCAGTGATTTTGGCTCCTGTTGATAGCGAAAGGGCAAGAGGTGCCGAGAGGACTGTATCTCGCCTTTTAGTGCCTTCATGTTGAGTTTGGATGGATATGCTGAGACATAGGGTTTCCTGTGGTTTCGAGAAGGTAGTTAAACTACGGTAATTTACTTAGGCGAGAGTATCACCGAGGGGCATTTGCCTTCCATTCAGAATCTCCTCTGTCCATGCTTTCAAGCTTTCCAACTCGAAACTCCGTCCCTTTGCCCTGTCTTAATCATTGCGTTTCTACTCTTCCAAGCTAATTTCTACTTCACTTGTTCTCTTCGAACGCGATCAACACATCTCTCCAGGTAACATCTCTCAACGTAGCCTCTGGAATAAGCGGCTGTACGCTGAGAGACAATAGCCGTCCAGATTTGGTCCTGAATTTGCCAGCTGGACCGGAAAGGAAACAGCGGTTTTCATCATTTAGCTTTCAACCGGCCACCATTTTACGTCCCTATTTTAACTCTGGAGCTTTCCATGAAACAAAATTTCTACCCCACTCATACCTAACGGTGAGTCGACTACCGAAAACCACCTCCGGCCGTAACGTTAATTAAGAGCTAATGAATTCATGCGGCTTTTCCTCCAGAGTTAACCAGCTCGTGAACTTTGAACGTTGCAGGTAAGGGAGGAATTTTAGAGTTGGAGCAGAAGCTGTTTTCAGCCTCAAGTCACCGGAACATTTAGGTCAGTCTCGTATCTCAACGCCTCCAGAGATCCACTTCGATTATTACATGAGAACGACAATCAAGCCATATTTACTTGGTTTTGAGGTTTGCGGGTGAGAAAAATTGGGCGACTCGTTCTCCATTTTCTTTATTGCCCGCCGAGCACTTTCGCCCCTTCGGGCATCATCAGGGCTTTCTACAATGGAATACATGAAGATCAATCACTATTAATTATGGAGGTAATAGGGTGCATTCACTTATTGGTAGCAATAAATTATACTCACGTAGCACCATTGGTAGCTACGGCCAAGTCCGGCTTAAAATATTTCAGTTTTTGTCTGCCTGGTCCCTATCCCTTGCTGCGGTCGTCCTAAAGGTCACAATTATTAAAAATCTATCATTAGAGAATAAAAAGCTTTTAAGTTCCATATTATGATGGTAAGTGCTAAGGACAAGTCGCCCAATTTTTCACCCCCGCAAACCTCAAAACCAAGAAGATATGAAGCGACTACCCAAAAACGAAGCCATATTTATTTTAAGCACATATAGCGAACGGATCTCGTGAAATACGAATTGTCAAAACATGGTCCCTGTAATCATAAATCGTTGAAAAGATATTTTTCGAGTCGATGATTCTTACCTAATAGTGAAACAATTTTAATTTAATATTATGAATTGCATTAATTTCAGAGCCTGAAATCGACTCCCCACCCGAACCTGCTCCTCCGGAGGTTCCACCTCGAGGACCATCTCTCCAACATCCGCTTCAAGCCTCTTCGGTCACTCTAGATTCTCACGACCCGACGAACTTCGTTTACCCAAATCAAGGTAGGAATATTCTCTGAATATCTTTAGAACAGGAAATTTCGTTACTATATTATAGAGAGTTCGTAAAGTATGAAACGGCTTCGAGCCAATCATTATAAGAGAAGATAAAAATTGATTCAATAGGGTCTCCTCACGTGAGCCTGCGCCAAGGTAGGGGCTTAAGATAGAGGATACAATAGGTGGCCCTTTAGTGTCCGATATATACCATGGGATGAGTAGGGGAAAGGAGTACGGGGCGCCCATGGTACCTTCAGCTTGGGAAGCATTGCTTTTCAAGGGGCTATTTGCAGTAAATCCCGACCTTCGGAGCCAAGATTCGACCCAGAAGAAGGAGGAGGTGGGATTTTTAAAGGAAAAACTCACCGTAATACCGGGCCTTCGCCGAAAGGGAAAGACAGTGTTTTTTCTGTTATCTGGACGAGAAGCTGGAGACACCTTCTGGTCAGTTGGGCTTCTCCAATCAAGTGAGAACAAAAGGCGGACAATCAAGCCTTGAAGAAAAGGACCGGAGGAAGTGTTTCCCCGGCTGATAAAAGGTGAAATAAATGTTCTTTCAGTTTTGCCCTCCCAACCGTATTTCTCTACTTCAAAAGTTTCCGGATTGCTCGGCCGATAGGTGGAAGCAGTTTGTAGGGGAGATTAAATTAAATTATAGTATTTATCCGAGGGGAATCAAATCAAGAATGATCAGTTTTGAAAGGTTTGTTCTTTATTTTTTTAAAAATGTCCAAACATTACTTGACATTTTACGCTGATCGAAATATAGCGAGTTAGTTTCAGCTGGTTTAAATTAATATCATGTATCCTACATTTGGTTGGTAGATTTTTAAACTGCTCGTAAAGTGGCGTATTCACGTTATGTTACATAGCTGGTAATGGATAGGGTGTAGAAAATGCTGTATAAAAGCGTCCAAGTGGCGGTACGAATGAGAGGGAGTATCAGTAATTAAGGGGCTTCCGGACTTCCGTTTTCTGTTGGGCCCATGGCTGCAGGATATGGTCGGATAGGCTTTTATCAAGAAGCATAAGCGAGAGGGAACGATCGAGAGGGGCTCTTAAATGAGTTATAGTGGCTTTTATGTGGAAAAGGTTCCTCCCCAGCAGCGCAGAAAACCCTGGCCGAAATACGAGTCGTGGACACGAGGGGCAGTGTGTACACGTGGTTGAGTTGTAGTCACAAGACCTTGTGAGTCGTGTGGTTTGGTGGTGAAGTCGACTTACCACAGCCTTAGGAAGTCTTCAGAAGGGGACGATTGCTTCGCATGGTTTTGTGGTTCTACCGGCCCAACCGACGACAAAAGGTCCGTTCAAATGCCGGAACATTGTAAACTGCGTTAATATTTATTTATTTCTCATCCGTGGGAATGAAATTCACTGTTTCCTGGATGAAATTAATTTTGCATTGTGTGCTTATCAACTTGCACGAATTCAATCACGGCAGGAATATTTTGGATTGTTCGAAAAACCAGTGGTGTGCATAAATCACACAGAACTCCATGTAACAGTCGGCAGACAGGTATAACAACTAACCAATGTGAGTATAGGTACCTACAGATAGAAAAACAAGTTTTGATAGTTTTTATAGCAAGGGAACAATAAAAAGAAAAATATCACGGGCGAATCACGCGGAAATACGATGTGTGAGAGTAACGATAAAAATGATGCGTTTTCCACTCGGCACAACATTCTTTCAATATCTCAAGCGTTAACCAGGCGTCATATTCACTAGCGTTAACGAAAATTTCAAGACCTCAAGCGTTCAAATATATCGATTTTTGCGGACTGCAAAAATCAAATTACAAAATACGCTATAGTGAAATGGCAAAAAAGCTCATACTGTGGGAGTACAATGTGTGAGCAAAACAATTAAAATCAAGCGTCGTGTGCGTGTCATTACAAAAAAATATTTAAAGACCTCGACCGTTCATAAATATCCAGTCTTATGGTAAGTAGTCCAAGGCAAGCAGTCCTATGTAAATATAAAAAAAAGAAAAATTTTGAACCTCATGTATATTTTGGGAGTTTTGTCCAAGATCTGAAAACGGCTGATTCTGCACATTCACTTGGAAAACATATTCTGAAAATTCAATTGAATTTCAGGCTTTATTGAATTCACTGAACGCACGAATGATTTTACACCGCTGTAAATGTCGACTATGTTTTTCTACTGTAATCTACTTAAAATATTGGCTCAAATTGTCATTAACATAAGTGAATTAATCGAATTCATCGGTTGTGATTCATTATGTGAGTTCATCGAAAATTACGTATTTATAGAAATATTATGATAACACAACGGCTGTTCTTCGATTTCGGTGCTAAAATACAATGAAACCCGCACATACACAATTTTTAAATTAAAAAGTAAAAGAGTTAGCATTATTTTCAGTTCCTGCTTAATTAAAGCACCAGCATTCGCTTCTTCCTTCGCAGTAAATTGTGCTCTCTTGCACCCTATTTCGCAGACATGACTATCCGTTGCCACTAGTACAATCCGTTTGTCACAGACGTTCCCCTCGCTGTTACCAATGCCTTTGGAATTGCTACCACCTGCTCTTATACCAATAATCTCCAGCAACCCCATTGAACCTTATCACGTGACCTGTCTCGTCTCCCAACTGCCACCTTTAATTCGCTATAAATATTAAAGAGAGGCGGCAGGACGCGCTGTGGACTTTCCCTCCAATTGGTGAAACCCGACGTCAAATCCTTCCAAATCTGTTCCATTCCCTGTGAATTAAACATTAACGAAAAGAAGGAAAAGCGAGAGGCAAACTATTGGCCTGTTGGTGAGCTTTGAATAGTAAAAAGGATACTCGGTCAGTTGAACTTTTTAACCCTCAAAAAACTTGAGTCCGGTTAGCCATCGAATTCTCACTGGTAAAATAAGCTCAAGCCATTTCAATAGCATAAATTTCGATTTAAGAAATAATTTCTTGAATGTCACAATATTTTTTGATTTTCTGTGTCGAGTGAAGACAAAAAAAAGACTGTTCATTCATCGTATTTTCTGTTATATGCCAGGTACTCTCACCCTTTTCTGAATCTTCAGATTCGCATAATACTCCTCAGATTGTGACAAACTCTGTTTCCTCGTAGTTACTCCTGTAAGCCCTTTTCTAGGTTTTCTCTATTCCAAATGTAGAAATGATTACAAGAATTAGAAAAACGTGGAATCAAGAAAACAATGTTGGACTAATACTTGTAATTCGAGAATTTTCATTGGATAAATTTATTATAACAACGTTATTCTCCACGGGAGAACAGGAAAAGTACATACACAAATCAAGCGTGCAAGTTTGCTACCTTTTAAAAGGTATTCGGGGAAAACGCCTTTAGCCGAAAAAAGACTTCGCCAAACTTTGGAGCAAAGTTGATATTTTTACTCCGTCGACCTTTATTTTGTTCCGTGTTTTCTTTCTTTTTCTTCCCCGTGAAAAGGCAATTTCATCCCTCACGGACCATCGAGTTACTTGTTATGCATGTATTGTGAACAAGTTAAACATATCCCATTCCAACTTTTACAATATAATGTCGAAGAAGGTAAAATATTCTTGAGAGGAAAGCTCGACGAGAGTTTGTCTGTGAGGTGTGTATCTAGAAGCTACTGATGATTTGGGGTGTGGGATGGGGTTTCCACCGTTCAGGTGCCACGACTTGAAGTTGCGAAAACGAGGAAAGTGAGCGTGGGAGATGTTCAGAAACGTGCAGGTTTCACAAAAGCTGAACGGAAAAGTTTTTCTTCCCTTCTTACGCCCCAAAAGGGATTTGTTTGTTCGTTTGACGCGCATTCGCCAATTGTTTCCGCAAGTAATCTCTATTCAACGGCTCGAGAACCGTTTGCGCGATGGTACGTGTATCAAATAACTTATCATAGATACAGTATTAGGAAAATTACATAGAAGATTCTACTAAAAAATACTCTATATACAAAGTACGAGCCAGATTACTTCAACTATACGAATGTCAGGGTAAAATTTTACTATTCAATTCTGAATATTCTGGATATCTGTTGAACTGTTAATAAGCAATATTCACGTAGTAAGACCATCTTCCAAAACATAACCCTCGGCTTAATTTTGGAGACAACTTCATTAGGTTTGAGATGGATTTTGCACCTCTCACAGGAACTCCCTTCGAATCGTACGGCTAATTTGGGGCGATGTTGAGGTAATGGAATCTTTTATAGTTGATGCGTCGAAACCCCTTCGTTAGGAAGATGGTCGGCACGTACGCCGAAGGGATCCCATGGTGCTAATTAGCCTAGAGTATTATGAGTGACGCAACTTCTGATATAGGAAACGGTACGGAACATTGGACTGGATGGGAAATAATTTGATCCCGAAGCGAAAACAGGTCGCAAAAGTGATTATCAAAAGCTATCTCGGTTTCATGGTTATTGCTGAAGATATTCTTGAACTAGATTATTCCTCAATTGCAATCAGCTAAGGCTGCTAATCGATTGTGAAGATTTGTGTTAGTACGTTGATCAAACTTTTAATAAAAAACGA
Organism: Tupiocoris notatus; assembly: GCA_037159825.1. NCBI lineage: Eukaryota > Metazoa > Arthropoda > Insecta > Hemiptera > Miridae > Tupiocoris > Tupiocoris notatus. The sequence goes on from JASJUZ010000582.1 coordinate 319,175, forward strand.
CGTAAAAATTTTCTTCGATTCAGTAAACAGTCGTCCAAACTGTGATGATTTTGAGGAAAATATCGCTTGAAATGTATTACATTCAATTTTGGTAATAAAGGTAGTACCGAATCGCAGTCAATATTTTTCAGATGACGTCTGCTTTTTTCTGAAGATTATTACGGAACTTGAGTTTGAAACAATGTTCGAAATTAACAATACACTTGAAGATGTGCACCTAATTAATTTCCTACCTACTGTAATACCTTCAGCATTATGTCTTGAAAGGAATAATGTCCTCTTATAGGGAGTATTCATCAAAGTAAATAATTCACTTTATGAATCGCACGAGGCATCGGAATTCAATATTGTTCGAATCGAGTTAATTCAATGCTTCCCCAAGAGCCATCGTAGTTCACGCGTGCTCATTCGAAGTGGTTAGACAGGAGGATCATTGGTGCGTTGAAGGTTTTAAGACATCTTCATTATTTCCCTTCGCAGGATCAGAAGCTCGAACAAGGGGAGTCTAATTGAATATTATGACGAATCAGCGGCGCTCACCCTAACGTCCAATCGGCGTCGACTTTGATTGCTCGGAAACGCTTCAGCTGAAGATTCACGATAACCCAGAACACACGTATAGGAAAGGGAGACTTTCAAGTTTCAGGGATATCAGAAGTGTCAGGGTTCTTGTAGAGCATCTTAATCTCCAATTTGACCTTCGATCCTGATCAGTTCGTAAAATAGAATTCCTCCTGATAAGTCTGATTGTTCCTTTGGTAATACAACAATAATTAAGCTTTTTCCCATCATGGGCTGAGTACTTCCGCCTTTTCGAGCGCCTAGCGAGCTGAATTTGAGAATATTTGTATTCCAGAAATCAAGAATTATATGGTTTCTCTTTCACAGCCAAAAGCGTGTGAAGTTTCTATTTATAGTGACAAGTTAGACGACTGATAAATATAAAAAAACTAATACGAATGATGACTGATAACTCAAATTTCCACTACTTATCACTGAATTCTCAAAATTATTTATTACCTAATTACTTCTTTCAAAGAACGGGAAATTCCCTCACTTCATATCTTCTAGATTGGATTTAGCTAATTTACGCTACCAATCTCAAAAGTGGATGTATCGCAACTCCGGACAGAATTGAATATGCAGCGATAATAAACAGCGAAAAAAACCTTTCGCTAGCTGATAAAGCATCGATGTGTAGTTTACGACCTTCCGTCGTAAAGATGGCCAATACAGATGGTCGAACATGCTAACTTGCATTTCGAGCAAGAATTACGACTGCAATAAAACTACTCTTGGGTAAGACTGGGTGAGATGTATCAGGTGGAATGAATTACGGCCGGCACTACCACAACACGGCATGTTATCTGCAGAGTTGTAAATTACCGGTAATTACTCGATGTAAGAAAGCTTTCATGAACCGCAAAGAGGTTTTCTTTTTCACAATTACAGTAGGTATATTGGTTTCCAAGTTTCATTACGAAATCTTAAACTTCCTATAATTTTGAGCCACGCACCAACGATTATATTTCGAATGCGTTGGCATTTGAAAAGAAAAAATATGTGGCATGAAAGGAAGACGAAAATAAAACAGCTTACATCATTGTGATAAATATCGCACCCTTGCGAGAATAGTGTTACAACTCAAAATTTCTCTTTTTTCAGGAAACGCAAAAAACAGTTCTCACCCTGAAATCTTGGTATTTTGAGCTCGCAATCATTACATAGTATCAAGTAGTCCTAAAAAATCAGGTCGAAACCCTTTGTTGGTGTCCCCTGCTGTATAACTATTTGTAATCGTAAAAAAATGCACAATTTTCAAGTTATAACAGTGTTCCTGACTCATCATGGTCAAAGTCTCTGTAATATTTTGAGTTGTGACTGTATTGCTGAAAATATTTTGAGATACAACTACTCTTGATGAAAGAATGCTGTTACCACTACTCGTTATTTTGAGTTAACACTATTTGGATCCACTCGCACCGGATAAATGGGTCAATTGTAAAAAAAAGTCGTTTACTCAAATGAAAAATGCCCACCGCATGAAATTAGAAATAAAAATCTCAACCATTAAATGTCTACTTCAGAAGAACTTAAGAGATACCTACAATGAGATACGAAATGTGAAACATAAAATGAATGGAAACGAACGACTGAACATTGTTGGTAATTATAAAACCACAAAATGAACTCAGAAACTTTGAACGAAAATACGTAGAAAAAAAGGAACTACTCAGGTACTTGAAAGTACTTTATCAATCATTTTACATGGAACTTCTTGTGATCGAAAACCATGAGTGTTGGCTAGAACATAAAAAATTGTAGTTGAATCACAAGAGTTAAGTGCTTTGACAAGAATTATTTAGGTAACAGCTGAAGAGGAAAATGTTGCTACCGACCCCGCGATGGTCTCATTCGATTCAGCGTCCAAAAATTTATGGAAATTGATACCAAATACACCATTATCTGGAAAACGTTAGAAAATACGAATTTTCTCCTCCTCAAAACCTCTCTAAAATACTCTTAAAACTGAGGTAGCGATTTAGCTAAAGAATTGAGCCAATGTCAGGCCAAGATTGATTTTTGGTGAAAATGTCAAGAATCAAGCTTGTAGTTTCGTCCGAAAATGGTGACGGCGGACGGACAGAATTGTTTTAATTGGATATTCGGAATCTACGTGCCTTGAAACGTAAATCATCCAATTTTGAGGAGGTTAGAACAATTTTTTCTTGGGCGATTACTATGGTTCATTATTGAATAATAAACCAAAATATCTCATAGGTTCGAACCATTTTAATAAAAACAATCGTAACAGTATTGCGGAATGATTTTTCTCTGGGCTGAAACTTCAAGATCCCTCTTTTTATTATCTGCTAAAGGAATTTTTGCCGAGTATGCATGAACAAGTTGAACGCTACTCTGCGACGACTGGGACTTTAGGGATCGAGTCTTTTTGGAGTTATTATTTTTAATTCTTCTTCTTCGAAAGAAGATTTCCTCGGCTTGGTCTGTTGTGTCCGACAATTCTCTAGGAATGGATAGAACACACTCTTCATTAGTATAGATCGGGAAAACGAGGTACATGATTTTGCCTGCTCGGGAGTTGGGGTTAATTTTGAATCATGATTAGTGATACATTTTGACTTATCCAACAGAAAAACTGCAACTTGAATCGTCAATAACGTTACAACTCGAATTGTTACACTTGGAAACCGTTACTTTAATCATCGATACAGTACCAACTCGAAATAAATCAACTGATTGAGGGAAAATGTACGTTCACACCAGGGCGGAAGGGTCACAACTAAAGTTATGACAGTATTGAAGAATGGTGGGGGAGTGCATGTGGGTCGTCAACAGCGTTTTAACTGCTTCCTGATGGTTACTGGAGAAACTAAACATAAAACCGTTCTTGGAGATCGATAGAGCTTGTAATTCTGAATCCATTGATACCAAAAACGCAAAATCGTCAATTTTTGAGTTGTATCACTATTCTCGCAAGGGTGCGATATGGTTTTTCATTTTAAAATCCTCAAATTATTATACTCAGGTTTTATATTTCAATTCCGCTAATTCTTCTTAATATTTATGAATTTCATATATTTTTCTACCCGGTTCAAAAGAAAGCAACAATTGACAACATCCCGTCAACCAGCACAAAATTATACTCCATTCTAGATAATAAAACGTCCCTGTCAATCTCAATGCAATCAAATTTCCTCGAATCTAAATCACCAACCATTTTCGAAATCACTGTCATTCTGGGAATCTCCAGAAATGTGCAAGTCTGCCACATTCGATGAAACACGCAATTTCGCAGTTTGAGAGATTTCAAGTTAATGAACCTGAGATATAAGTCCGTACCTTCAATGAAAAAACAAACGCAGCTTCCGGTTATAGGAAAAGGTGTTCTGGGAGTTCAGCAGTTCCGGCCGATTGGCGAAGAAGTCTGAGACAAGTTTTCGTATAACTTTGACGGATAATAATCAACTTTTCGGGGTGTCAGTTCGCATTTCGGTGAAAAGTGAAGTTGAGGGGTTTTGAATGATTTACTTCCTTCTCCTGGTGGTTTTCATACGGAGGAAGTCAGCGGAAACTCCCTGTACACCCGAGACGGAGGAGTGATATGATGGTGGGTGTACACGCCAAGAAGAGAAACTTCGCCGAGATTCGCCTGAATAATACAGTCTCCCTTTTCCAAAAGGAAAGCTCAGATTCTGTAGAAGGCTGGGGGACGAGGAGAAAGACGGAAGTCGAGGAAACTTATCCTCATTACCGCACGTTTTCAGGTGTCACAAAAGCGGGCAAAGTCAACGAGCCCGCGTTTCGGTCAACACAAATCTTTTCCATCGCCGGCGAAGAAATTTCGCTAGTGAAATATTCACCATTGCTCTAGGGGAGTCTCGGAGGTAAGGTTCTTTTGGGAAATACAAGCCAACCGAGATTTTGACGAGCCAGCTGAAGCGGAAATGAATAGAAACTGAGACAGGAGTTTCAAAAATCAATATGACCAAAGTTAGCCGAGTTTGGGTTTCGTTCAAAGTGGAAGTTTAAGTGGAGTTTCGCTCATAGGTTTCACTTCAAGTGGAAGAGACGGTAATGACAGTAGTTAGTAGCTCCCTCTGTTCGCGACCTCATCTCGAAATCGTTGTATCACATGCAATATATAGTTTTCATTGGTATCTTGTCGAGATAAAATCCGTAAATTTGGAAGCAATACTTATGGTATCAGTACTATTCGTGATTTTTGCACCGCTAAAATTCCAGGTTCGCGAAACTTATCAGTATAGTAACCCGCACTTATCATCTTCCCCGCCATTTCACTCAGAGCTATGAGAGGGGAGACGGCATTGTTTTGCCGAGGGCGAGAAACAAGCTTTTGATAAGCCACTGGCAGACATCAATCAGCTCTGCTCCGAGGTACACGGTTGTGATGACACCCTCAACCCTTCCGAACCTGAGGGCAACGAAACGGGTGCTTTCCAATTTCGCATGGCGACTCTGATTCATTAGCGAGGTTGTTAAAAGCTCAGCCAAGCTCGCCCTTCAGCCGCGGTAAAATACCACATCGTCCTCTTCAAAGCTCAAATCGACCAGTAGCATGCTACGTCAGCTATATCAAAAACCCATGCCAATCATAGGACTCGAAATTTATTGACAATGACCAGATTATTGCCGAATCTTAGAGAATAGTTAATTTTTCAAATTATCAATGATGTTTATCTTATTACTATCGATTCACATTTGCCACCTCAATTTTATGAACTGCTGTTACGAAAAATGTATGCGTGTCACAATTTCTAGTAGAGATCTTATTGATTTTCTCTGTCAAAAGCGAAAATCGTCTGCGAACGGATAGCATAAGCTAGACATTGCTGCAGCCATTTCAAAAAGGGTTTGTTACGGTTTCGAAAGCTCGATACTTGAACGTCCGGGGAGATCAAAGGCGGTCGTTGGGCCGAGCGGTTTCCAACTTCGGGGGACTTTCCAGCTCCAACTTCACCCTACAAGCCTTGCTATTTCAACCCTTCTCCTGCGGGTGGAGTCCCTAGAGACTTTATGCCTAGTAAATACAGACAGCGAGAGAAGCGACCTAACCACTTTCCCCGTGGGGGCACTGCTCCTGACCTGCACACCTCATCCCTTCCAACCTTCTAGTAACAGTCACTCTTATATTCTACATCCCAGGCTATCTTTTTTCATTCTTTTCATCATTCGGTAGAATAATGTACGTTCAAGGCATTGAGTCCTTTTGTCCCTCTGTTTGAGCTTTCCACCAGCTGCGAAGGGAAAATTCTCTATAAACTAGGGATGAACGATTGTTTTACTACTAACATTTGAGTATAAATATACGCTTTGGCAAATGGCGAACATGGAACAAAATTGTAATTTTATCAATGGAAAAAATATAATACAAAAATAATTAATATCCAGAACGATGTTCCGACTAACAATAGGTACTATAAATATTCGCCTACGTTTTCCCAGTACAAAAATCCTATCTTCAATTCGGCGGTGAAAATGTTAGCACATATCTTTCCGCGGAGTGTAGAGCAAAAAACATTGAAACCCCGAGGGTGTGTCGACTTGTCCAAGTCAACATCTACTCGTCACTTTGCAGACCCAGGTGCCAAGAAAGGGAAAGGAAGTTTTGTTGATAGCAGCGAAACTGTTATTAATGGTGAATGCTCTTCTACGTAGACGAGGACTTGTTGCTTTAGAGGCCCTTCAACTGATAAGAACTGCTTCTTCTCGTGCGGGTTTTGTGCGGGGACCACCTTCTTTGCCGAAGGAAAAACTAATTTCCACTGTCGTCGCTTTTCGACGATAACCTGAATTTCGAGTGGAACCCCCTTGCCCCGTTGCTTCCTTTTCCTCATCAGAGTCCTTTGTTAACTCGGCTCAAAGCCAACAAGAAACCGACGTTATCTTTCTCTGTCTTCCGTCTTCGGCGAAACAAGAAAAATAATTTAAAAGCTATTCATCTTGGATGGAGTTTTCACTAAGCGAGCTCGCCAATTCTAGATAGCGCAGGCCTTCCTTTCGAAATCAATAGGCTTGTTTCCGTAGAGCCGATGAAATGAACTCAGTCACGAAGATAAGCGTCGGTCAGCTGTAGAGGATGGGGTAATTTAACAATCTAACACTCGTGAAAGGAATAATTTTTTTTTCAAATTCGGCCGGTTGAGGGTTGATTGTTTTCCATAACATTATTTTTATTTGTTGTGGATTTGTCGCTTTTTTCGTTCTTCGTTGTTGGGGTTGAGGGGGAGAAAACCACGGCGACTCGTTCTCCTGTTTTTTATTGTTGGCCTGCCAAGCACTTTCGCCCATTTGGGCATCATCAGGGCTTCGTAGCACCATTACAAGGTATCCACGGCCCCCCAAATTATTATTAATTATTAATTATTTTTATTCACCAGCGCCAGGAATGAGTTGTACAATTATACGTAGACGAACAGGATTCGGAACTATGTGCGTAACCAGATCCGGTTCGGCATTTCCAATACCAATTTCCAATATTATATTAGTTGGATTATTAAACCGTCGATTCGCAGTCCTCGAATCCGCCCCAAGTTTGCTAATACGTAGGAGCGATTACCTGTTAGTGATAGCGAGGCTGCTGTGAATAGTGCCAATCAATCTGATATTATGTATCAAAGGGAAGCAATTCCGCTGTGACATATAGGATACTGAGGTGTGGATTTGGGTGGACCTCAATAGTTTCAATTGTCAGACAAAGGTTTGCACATTTGTAAGCAATATCAGTGTAAACTGTTTCGCACATGTCGCCGCGAAGTATCATATTTAAACGACTTGCTGTCACATGCGTTGCGTTAATCACCTGAAATGCATGGAAGTAAAGAAATGGATTTGTGATACACCATATATGGAGTCATTTATTTATTTGCATAATACGAGACATAGCTCAATTTACAAAATATACATTTCTGGCCAGTCGTGGTATATTTAACATGTTTATAATCAATTAAAGTTGAACTTAAATAGTAACAAAAAAAAAATAAAGATAGACTTTTGGTTTAAATTAATTTAGACGGTGACATGTTACGCTGACTGGAGTACAGTGGATTTAATGGAGGCGATATTACTGCGGAATATATCAACTTCGGGTGATGAAGACATTAGGTTGGTCTGGCGAGGGAGGCGATGAAGGGGGTGATGGTGGAGGTAGTTGGTGGTAGTGAAAGGAACGTGGAAGAGCGGGGAGTGAAGAGGAAAGAGAACATTTTGAGAAATAGGAGTAACGTTGGTGTATTAATATCAGCGATAAAAGAAAAACCTCCATTGTCGGTTTAAAGTTTACCAACTGGTTCATTGCGTAAAATTGCGGTTTCTCTGACAGAATAGAACGTCCTTCTTTGAAAAACTGTTTAAGAAACGAAACCAATATCACTAGATCTGCTTGAAGCTACGGATAATTCTCAAAAGAATTCCCGAGCGTTTTCGTCCGTGAAGATGGACATTTTCAAGGCCTTTATTTCACTGAAGGAGGTAGCTCGTTAAGAATTTAGGATACTTGTAGATTTCTTTTGAAAAAGACGTTTGACCAGGGTTGGCACGAGTGGTCTGTGGTAGAGGATATCCTCTGAACCGCACATTAATTCAACATAAGAAGAGGATGTCGTCACGGAAGCCTTGAGGATACCGAAAAACGGACGAGAGGGAATGCCTGAGGGAGATTCGCTCGTTATCCACCTCAGTTTTAATTCCCTTTGTGAGAGGGCCTTCGCGAAAGATGCAGGCCGGAAGTGAGGGTAGGAAAAAACCTTTTGCCGCGAAAAGTGACGACCAGGAAGCCTCCCTGTGAGGAAGAGCTTCCCCGTGAAAATCCCCATCTGGGAAAAAGAGGAAAAGCTCGGCTCAACCTTAATTAGCGCAGTACTTGCTCGGAGCAAAATGACACGGGTTCCGAGGGAAAAAACGTTAAAAAACAGCCTTACTACAAAGTAGGGATCTATGAAATTTTAATCTTTGATATCTTATGAATAGAAGGATGAAGGTCTTGCCCGTACAATGACCTCTGGGTAGGGGATTATCGCTGTCCGTGTCCCAAATTAACGTTGCGAGCTCGAGGAAACACTCCTTAGTAATGTATGAATCCGAGCTGTAGTGTTTTTGCAGAGGTTGGGCATCGTTTAGCTGAACGCTCATTTTCTCGTAGATGGGAATTTCAACCACCCTGACAACTGTTTTGACGTGGTAAGCTCGATTTCGAAAGGTATACTATTGGAAATAGTGTGGCGACAGTACAAGACCTTTGTAGACAAAACCATCGTTGCAGACATTTTCCTGCCGTGCGATGCGACTACGTGAACTAATAAATTAAAAACTCATGAAGGTATGCATCGTCTTGGCCAATAGGAAACAATCAAGCATCATCTGCTCGCCAGAACGAACATTTTAAGAAAAAAACCGTCCAAAAATATTGACTCGTATGGCATGTAAAAATCAAAACTGAAAAAACTTCGAACGCGTGTATCCTGGAAGTTCTGTGTGTTATCCAAAATTCGGAAACGGCTAATTTTGCTGAAGATTTCATTGAAATTCATAAATTTTTCACTGAAATACGGCAACTTTTGTCAGTTTTTGTACACAGTCAGACGGAGTCACGGATACATGTTCAGAAACTATTTATGTTTTTAATACTGTAAACTTTAGTATTACAGCACCAGCGAGAAATCAAGTTACGGGAGTGATTTCTCGACTAACGTAACGGATGGCATAAGCGTGGTGAGAATTCTGAACTCCTCAATGTTAACGATTTTCCTTTTTCTTTTATTGATAATGTTCCCGCAAATGCCACCCTTTTTTTTCACTACCATGTTGTCGTCGTTTGCGGTCCCCGGGGAGCGCAAAATATTGATGGATCTGTGAATCTTAGGAGGAAAAAGTGATTAACGATTAAACGTAATGAGGTTTAGTCCCAGCAACTTGCCGAGGGAGGAAGCCGGCTTCATTTTCCACGCGCGTGATCCCACTCATTAGCGAAGAGATGAAGGGCGGGTTATAGTCTGAAGTTAATTTTAAATATCGCGTTACTTCAACGTCGAAGGAAGGGTTGTGAAAGAACCGGACTCCTTCACTAATGATGGAAGACCCTTCAACCCTTTGAGAGAATAGCTTTTTTTCGCATGGACCGGTACAGTTGAAAAAAGATCATCGGTCTGATTTTAAGGGCTAGGTTAGTGGAAGAATCGTCAATGGCGTCTATAGAATGTTTACCTTACTGATTTTCCTTTCATTATCTTGGAAGATTGATTATTTCGGATTTCAACTCGCCTTATATTTTGTGTCGGTTAAAAAATTGATACGAAAATGAAAGCTTCTCTGATCTGGAGAGAGAATAGGAAACGTTGATAAATAACCACGTTATTTATTTCTATTCGATCAACAACCAAAGAGACTGCTTTCGAATACGCGAGTGTATAATTAAAGCGTTTCATTCATGGAAATTCGATCAAAAGATTCGCTTTCTGTATTCAAGTACATCGCGTAGAAAGTCTCTTTAGTCCGTTGCCTCTTTTTCTCAAAGGAACCTACGCCAATAAATTGTACGTTCCCGACTATTTTGAACGGTTTAAGCTTGGCGAGCTGTCCAGAAGTTGAACGGAGGCTATCAAGTTTCTACACCATGGGTTGTTCGCGAGCCCATCTCCAACTGGGGGATTCGTAATTGGAAATCCTTAAAAAACTCCTGCGGAATCTTAATTGAGTGGGGTGCCAAGGCTTCGGAATTGAACTTGGATCGTAGGGGTGAAGGTATTGAGCCGGTTGACATGTGTTTTGTTTCCCGATGGATCGAGCGAATAAATCAATCTCCGGTTTAATTCGTCTTCCCATCGCATTTCCGCTTCTTCGAATAAATTTGCCGGCAGAGCTGAAGAAACCTTTTAATCTTACACAGTCCGCACGCCGATTTTGAACGATACGAGTTGCTGATATTATGGGCAGAGAAGATAGGTCCTTAATTACGAGCGGAGTAGGAATTATAGCGTCGAAATGCGACCGAAGTTTTTCAGCCTTGAAAACTCTTTATTCTCAACCGCTCAGCGTAGTGAACGGTAAATTTGATAGCTCTAATAACGATAAAACTTTCACCACTCTCTTGTAGATTAATAAAAAAAGGAGGAAAACTGAGTGCGAACCCAGAAACATCTGTATTTTAAAAAACCTCTGCTACTCCTTCCTTAATTTTTTTTTGGATCATATCCATCGCTAACCGTGATGTATTAATTCCCCAGAAAAAAAAGGAAAAAAAACTAGACTATATTTAATACATCTTTATTTTAACAGACCGAGGATAGTAGAAAATTCCTTCTCGTTTCTCTTCATTTTATTTCTCAAATAATTGTGACCCTCTTTGTACCCAAATGAGGAATCATGGTGGTTGTAAATTCGAATGAGCTCCCTTCAATGACACCCTTCGCGTTGCATAAACGCATTCTTCGTTACGGTAATTTTGCTAAGAATATAACAGGCCGTCTTAGGTGAAGGTCTCCCTTTTAGCTCGATTAACATATAAAATATACCGTACTCAGACCTACTACTACCTCTATCCTCCCCTGGAATCGACTTCGGCTTTTAACGGATATTGGTTCAGGAATTTCTTCATTACATGCAAATCGTTTTCGTACCGAGGGGAGAAAGCTGTTATTTGTATCCGTGTCAATCGTTTGTTTCTTCAGCTCTGTCTTCAGAAGGCGGTTGTCGTTGGAGAAGAACGAATGCATTTGGTGTATTATTCAATGATAAATCATTGTAATCGCCCAAGAATAAAAAAAATTATAACCCCCCTCAAAATTTGATGTTTTACGTTTCAAGGCATGTAGAATCCGAATATCCAACAATAAAATTCTGTCCACCCGCCGTCCTCCATCTTCACTTTTCTGAGTCCTGTCATTGTCGCCATTTGTTGTAAAATTATTTTTTAGGACACTGACCTCGCTGTACCTATAAACTTCAGACAATGAATAAGATTGATGCAATCTTTTGACTGCAGTCGAATGGTTATTGTCAAAAAATTAAAGAAATTTAGAATCGTGGACAAAAATCTGGCGTAGCTGCGATACGAGTATTGAAGGTCCGTTTTTCAACAATAGCTACATATAACTTTAATAGACATTTTCACCAAACTTCGTCTGACGATGGCTCAATTCTCCAGTCAAATCACTACATCGATTTTAAGAGTACATTTTTGGGAGTTTCGAGGAGGGAATACGAATTTCCAATATTCGTGAAACATGGAATTGCTTTATACCAATTTGTATCGATTTTTGGACGCTGAATCGAAGGGGCAATAAATAAGTGGATAATGTTAGTGGTTCTCGAGTTGTCGCAACTTTTGCGTGAAATTAACGAAATTTTGGATAATTTGTTATAATCGCTACGTAACTCGAGAATTTATAGAGCTACTTAAATCGTTCAATACTTGACAGAATGCTCATAAATCACTCTCTGTTAAACGGTATTGTTAGGCACATTATTTAACTTATAATTAGATAATTTAGGGTCTGTTTATTAATCTTAGATAAATCCGAGATATCTTATAGTTTGTTCTTATAGCACTTTCCTACGACTGATAAAAGTACCTTAAGAACAATAAAAATATTTAAGATTACAATAGTTGCAAAGGAGTTTACTCTTATAATTACCAATCTGTTGTTAAGGTGGCTCAAATCCTCTCATGTCATAAAAGTGTAGAATTAAAAAAATTAAGAAATGATAAACCGCTGAACATTCATTTGCAGCGGTTTTTTTTTTTTTTTTAATTCGATTGATCTGGTCTGGAAATCTTCTTTCCTGGGAGCACAGGCAATTTTCAGACAAGGTTTAATCGTTAGCAGCTCTAAACCCTACAAAGCTATCACTCTCAGCAGCGGTGGCAGATATATATTTTGGATTGAACTCCTCGATTCCGAACGAGATATCTTCCAACTACGCTTGATTTTCCTTGACTGTCTTCATGTTCAATATGAAAGGGGTTAGATCCCCTTGAAACGGTTCTCCCTTTCGTTTTACTTCCTTCTTTTCACACCCTAAGGGTGGTAATTTTACGGAGTGTTGATGCAACGGGGAATGACGCGATGATTAAGAGCGAACGAATCAAGTGGAAGAAGGTGAAGATCGTAGAATGTGGAGGAAGGAAGGCGGGCTATTGGTGATTGGTTAAGACGCTTTCTGACTCAACGGGGCCCTTTTCGACATCCTCGTTAACTTGCAGTAAACAACTGGGACCCCTCATCAACACACCCAATGGATGACATTGCTGCACCCATACACCCCAAATAAGCGCACATCTGAGAAAAGCTAATCATACAGCGATAATTACGTTTCGGACACGCTGAACGTCAGATGCACGATTGATGACAGCTTGCTCGGTTTCATAGCTCCCTGCGAGATTCTGGCTTCATCTCGGGAATTATCGATCCGTTAATCTAGAGAAGATAATTGCATTGACAAAATAACCTTTTTTTTTTAAATACAGGACACTGACGAAATTCAGGCCAAATTATATTCAGCAGGCAAAATGGCAGTTTCATTTATCCTCTGTAAAAATGCGCAAATTCAAGACAAGATGAAGTATTAAACTCGATTTGAGTTTTTCTGTGCATTATTAAACAATAATCAATCTACATAGCGGGAATACAGCGAAAGGATTTTCATGTTGAATTGTTTTCTGTTCTTCACCATGGAAATACCATGCCCTATCATTAGCCATTGGTAGTTACTTCCGGTGGAGAACTATCGAGGATAACAACCTTTCCAAATGGACAGGGTCTAATCGATGAATCCATTAAAATGTCACCCCTCGACTATCACTTAACGTTAATCGCGGGTGGTAAATCATATCTGACTAGCTCTAGGCTCGACACCTTTCGTCGAACCTTAAAACACTTTTAAGATTCAGTTGCACGATAGAGCATGTCCGTCAGTCACGGCAAGATGCATTTAACGCTGTTCGTACACAGTGTAATTTCGAAGCTTGATACAAACGTGAGAAATTGTAATCAACGCTACACCATAGTTAACAAGAAACTATCAAAAATAAATTTCCCGCTCATCTTGAATTAAAATAGATTACTTTTATAACTATAATTATACTTCAAATTCGATTCTATTTAGACGAAAATCGGACGTAAAACGGCCAGAAAATCATCGATACCTGCGTCAAATTTTTCTCGGATGCTAGAAATGATCAAATTAACCTGACGTCTCCCATTTTCAATTTATCGTCAACTTGATATTTTTCTATAGATTAAAATTAATGAGATGGTTTCTTGTGACCTTATAATTATTCCATTTTTTCCAATTGGAAGAAAAAAATTCAGTTCATTCCTCCCCAACGTAATGAAGGAGTCCTCAAAGAGTTCCGCAGTCATTCTTTTGCCTTTCAGAAACTCTTTCCCAGGGAAGCAACTTGGACCGAACTTAAGACCTTGTTCAAAGTTTCGGCTGTAGATTAGAAACGTGTACGGTGTTTCGGGGGCGCCTTCAAGTCCAAACAAAATAAGTTGCTCTGCGGTCATGCAGGAGAGCAAGTAGATTCTTTAATAATGATACGAAAGTTTAGGATATTGCACTTTATTCACTCGAGTACCATTTTTTATTCTGATTCTTAAACAAAATGTGACATGCGTAGTGTAAAACGTTCGCTCTTTGTTTTTAATGTTGAGGCGGGGGTAGATTATTAACCAAAATTGCTTTTGACTGTGCAAAATGGTATCTATTTTGGTCATGCAGGAGAGCAAGTAGATTCTTTAAAAGATACGAAAGTTTAGGATCTTGCACTTTATTCACTCGAGTACTATTTTTTATTTTGAATCTTAAACAAAATGTGACACGCGTAGTGTAAAACGTTCGCTCTTTGTTTTTATTATTGAGGCAGGGGTAGATTATTAACCAAAATTGCTTTTGACTGTGCAAAATGGTATCTATTTTGGTTCTATAGTAACCATTGAAATCACCCAAGAAAATAATAATGTTCTAATCCCTCTCAAAATTTGATGTTTCACGTTTCAAGGCATGTAGATTTCGAATATTCAGTTTAAAAAAAGATGCTGTCGGTTCGCCGTATGCCGTAATGCTTTCCCGCCAAAACTGTATAAAAGCGAAATTTTTGAACTTTTCACCAAAAATCAATTTTGGCCTGACGACGGATGAATTCTTTAACCACATTTCTACCTCGATTTTGAAGGTTTTTTGGGGGTTTTGAGGGCGAAAAAATTGTTTTTTTCCAACGTTTCTCAGAAATAGGTGTTTCTGATATCAATTTCTATAGATTTTTGAACGCTGAATCGATGGCTTTATAGATTCTACAGTTATCACAGCTTTTATGTTAAATTATGGGGATTCTCAGCAATTTGGCAAGAGGGTATAACTTGAGAGTTTGTGGAGCTTTTAAAATCGTTCCATACTCGTTATAATGGGCGTCAAACACTCTCTTCAACTGCACTGTTGGGCGAAAAATTTAGCTTTTAATTTGGAAATTGAGAAAAATAAAAATAATTAAAATTACAATAAGTAATTGCTACGGAGTTTCCCAAATAGTTACCAATCAGCTTTTCGGTGGAAACGTTCTCAAAAAATGTTCGGGATAAGAACACTGACAAATGGATAATCTTCATTAAAAAAATCATTATTGAAGCCAAGGAATAATAAACGGGCGTACTTACAATAATTTGCAGTGGTTTTTATTTGTTTAGGTACGCGTTATTTATTCATCTTAATATTTACTTCTAATGTGAATAAAAAAGTATATACTGATGCTCTTAGCTAACAATCAAGTAAGTATCTAATTCGAAAAATTAAATTCAACCACTCGTTCTCGAATCTCTTCAGAATCACTTGCCCTTCGTGAATTCACCATTCGCTCTCAGCTCAATTCATAGGTGACCCTCCACTTGAGAAATAATCGTCGGATTCAACGAACGCGTACCCCAATTAATATCTTGTCGGGAAGAAGAAAGCATCAACATTTTCCCCAACCCTACAGTTTAGTTTAAAACGAAGTTTCAGATTCTCCCACCTGAGCAGTCAGTGATTTATCTTAGGGGCTAATCGGAAGGGAGACTAGGGAGAAGCGAGAAGGATGCACTTTGGTAAATGAGTTAACATTAATAATTCACCGCTATCTCGAATATTGGCGAAGAAAATGAGAGGAGCGGAACCCCAGGATGATGTCGTTGTCCTCATAAGATTCGTTATAACTTGGCAAAATGCAGAGCGTAGGGTTAAATTGATTAAAAGTCGTATGACTGATTGCGTCTGATACTTTCCCGTGGTTTTCTTCCTTTGCATTTGAAATTCGCTCAAAACTCGCACATTTCTAAACTGTCCATGGCGATAATAGGACACCACTGGTAGATTTCCGTCTATCCGTCCTTCTCATCCTAATTGTTTATCAATATTGACACAGCCGGTGACTCCCCTTCTCTTGAGTGGTATAAGCCGTCCCCCTTAGGTTGATCTTAAGTTTTCGAAAGGTTTTCTCGCGTTAGGGATGTTTCAATAAAAGCTAATGGTTTGTTTAGAAGCCCACGTGCAACCAGGTAGACACGTGTCCCAGACTTTCTAATAGTGGAGCATTGTATTTCAATGTACACATCGTTCAGCTGTAAAGAGTAGGGAGTAATGTGAGAGTTACTTCGTTCAGATGAAAATATAGACCACCCTATCACGGTTATAAGGTTGGAAACCGGAGAAGTTTGGGTTGAATGGCTGTCAAGAAATGATCGTGTTGCTACAAAAGCGTGCCCTGGAATGTCACATAAAAATTCATGCGACTCTTCATTCACACAGTACCAGACAGTAAGAATTTTAGCTGCACATTTAACTGAAAGATTTTGAAGATTTAGATTGAAAATACATTTCAATTAAGCCTCAAATATTAACTTATATTATCACCTAGTTAATTTTCAACATTATGTACCTACGAACATATTCGGAACGTAAATTTCCCAGCTATTTCAAGCTCTTGACAAATCGATAACCCCGTTACACGCGTGAACAACAGTGGTATTCATGGAGCTAACTCAACTTAGTGTATTCTCAAATGAACCAATGAGTGGCCGTGTACTTATTGGTATGTACTACCGTATATTGAAGTGACTACTCAACAGCTCTATTTGCCCTGGTTCAATTGTAATTCCTACTCGTCGTTGACTTAACGTAGCCTTTGCTCGAGTAAGCAAAATTTCCAGGGATTTCCCCATGTCCCATAAGCGCTGACTAAATTATAATTCGGTGAGGTCGCTACCTGTTTCCTATAAATGATCATCATTTGAGGTAACAGCGTCTAACATAATGATGATCCTATATTTTCAAGACAACACGTGAGGCGGTGAATTTTACTTTTAGATTTCTGACTGTTGCTCCATAAAGCGTTGGAATCGACGCACATCCGTTTAATAAAAAAATAAAAATAAAATAATAATAATAAAAAAAAAAATAAATAAAAAAAAAATAAAAAATCACCATTGGATTCTAAAAATCCCGTTTAAGTGTAATATCATACTTTTGACTGGTGATGCTTCCAATTCTGTCTCTTCCAGATTTCTCATAAAGAAAAGAAGAACTGAAAATCATTTGTATTCCCCATTCCAAGTGGACAATGCGGCCAATACACTCGATTTTTATTAAATCATTCGGGCTGAGATTTTGGGATTCCTTTCACTAGGATAGAAAAAATAGATTTTCACGTATTCCACTGATTAAATGAGTTATACTGTTATATTGGTTTCGGCGATCGGGCCATCATGAGTAACAACTTTATAACTCTCTAACTACGGTTGTAAGATTGTTACTGATTATGGCCTCATCGCCAAAATCGATATAACAATAGAACTAATATAAAATCAGTGGAACTAGTGAAAATCTCTTTGTCTTCAATCCTGGCCCTACACATGAGCTAATTTTAATTTAACATCACTATTGATTATGAATGTCGCCCTTAAACTCATGTCTTGAGATTCGTCATTCTTTCTTTACTTAGGCCACTTTAAAGGAAAGTATCGGTAGCTATACGAAACAATTTGGTTGCCCTTTGGTAATCAAGTTCGATCGCCCCTTTCAGTTTGCTAGCGAAATCCTCCGAGAGCCCTCGGCTATGAGGGCTGATCTCCGCAGCGGCATTCGCATTTAATAAAGTACAATTTACATAATTGTTTGTGGATCTGTACGGTCTTCTCTCGAGGAACGCCCTGCTGTGGTGAATGGGGTGACGCTGGTTCAGAAAAGCGTTGCTGTACGTTGCGTGTATTGTAAAAGTTTCAGAGAGTAGCTTATATACTCTCTAGCTTCTATACTATCCAGCTTCAAACATTATGAATATTTTGAGCGAGTGCATCTAATTCGTAGGGATCGATATTGAGAGGATTAAATAAATGTATATTGAAATAAAATTTACCTAATTTTTTCCCAAAAGATCGCAGAGGTGATCGAATCCTTATCCGCATTATTATTTCATTATCCTTTGCCATTAGCACAACTAGCGCAATCGATTTTATCTGTCTATACAAACACAAAAGGATTCAAACGACAGAAATGCTCGCTTTTCATCAATGTTTGCGGCGTCTAGTCTTAATTAAGCCCCTAATTCCTTCTGCTAACCCGGAAGTGCTGTTTCCGACTGACCGCTTCCTCATACCTCACCATTTCATTTTCCTAACGTCAAACCGTGTTGAAGAGATGGTGAGGAAGAAGGTTTTACTAATATCCATAAATCCAGGGGGCACTGCCTCGCCTTGTTTGCCCCCATCCCACGGCTACTGTAATTAAATTTATAGCCACCGAGTCAGTAGACGTCCAAGGGAGCAACGCATGAGTAATACCGCGGCCACCTTACCGTAGTACTCGCATCATTGTAGATGTGTACTTATGTGTGCTCGTGTATGTTAACGCTTGGTTATACGGACGGTAATATCGCACAATGGGAATATGTTCTTGTCCATTCATCTCTCAGGTTGAGGAGAGTTATAAAAATTAAGGGGGTTCCTTTTTTACCCAGTTAATTTACTGCCCGTTCTCTCGTTTTTTAGGGGCCGAAAAAGGTGAAAAATGACTTTTGAAAAATGTCCACCACCTAGAAGCTTTTCTCACGTTCCTCTTTTAATAGCCGTTCGTGTCTGGTAAAATTGTCGAAAATATTTAAAAAAAAAGAAGATCGATTCAAATTTAAAAACATTGCAGTATAATTATACTGATTGATGCGATTTCAGCACTGCTAAAGCGAATTTTAAACTGCAGAAGGACCTAGATTGATGATTCATAATTATGACTGTTATCAGTTTGCCTTCCACACTCTGCATAATTAAATCAATTGTATTCAGCCAAACTGAACATTTTACTGATCCGTACTTTGCGGCTTATCAATCATATTTTGACTGACTACGGATCATACATCACGTACAATTTCACTCGTTGGTATCGAACCGCTAAATTTACTGACGGTTGGGTTGTTACTATCCATTGGGGAAACATTATGTCAAATGCAGGTGCATCAAGGGGGAAAATAAATTGCATATTCGGGCCTGCGGTCACTGAAGGGTTCAGGAACACTGTTTTTGCAACGTTAGCCGCTGAACGTCAGCGGAAATTATAATCGGACTTTTAGACATTGGCGGGAGGGGGGATTTCATTTTACACGTTGCGGTATGACCTGACAGTTGGCCCCAGTGTAGGGACGACAATTTTGGAACAGGAGTTTGCGGCTGTCTCTTTATCCTCGTATCGACCAGTGACATGACAAATATCCACGATAGCCATAGCGTTGAGGAGACGAATATTGCATAATGCTGCAGAATATTTCGACGATGAACTTATTTGCATCTGCTTATCCCTGATTGTAACAGGAGGGAACTTTTTACTTTTGTAAAAAATAAACTGAAAATAAGTTATCTGTGGAAACAATAATCGCGTGGGCAGTTAGGATATGTTGGTTCATAGTAGCTAAAGCCTACGAAAATATTTCACCACGATTACTGCTATGCAGCTATTCCGCCCGTTTCTGGTCGGACGCATTTCATCAGGAGATCTTTTCGCATTCTGGAAAAAATTGAATACTCTTTTATTTAATACCAATTCTCCAGAGCTATGCCTTTTTATGAGATACTCCCCCTTCTTCGTCGACCTATTTTTAGCTTATAGCCTTTTACCTTCAGGTAGGCCTCCATATTCGCGACCTACTTCTGTTCCATGAATCCTTCATGATAACACCAACATCTTGCTTCCTATTTTCATTTCATTTCCCTCGTTCTCGCATCATGAGGAAAAAACCAATCCCGGAAGCTGTTACAATATTCAAACTAGGGAGAGGCCGTTTTTTACGCCATCATTTATCAGAATCAGGAATTAATTCAGAACTTTCTAGTCACCAGCTCCTTCTATAAAAAAAATACCGTTC
The DNA here is from genome assembly GCA_037159825.1 of Tupiocoris notatus. Taxonomy (NCBI): domain Eukaryota; kingdom Metazoa; phylum Arthropoda; class Insecta; order Hemiptera; family Miridae; genus Tupiocoris; species Tupiocoris notatus. Next base: position 339,096 of record JASJUZ010000582.1, read on the forward strand.
GAGGGTCGATCTGGGGTCATCGCAGCTTGTGGAAATTACCAATAGTTATATCACGAGTTCTACCCTAACGTGCATCAGCCCCACGTTTTTTTATCGCTGCGCACGGATAGTATAGAATATCAGAATGGAGTGAGGGAATCGAAGGGTGAGTTTATTAGGACTTTCCACCTCCACCCTTTATGTTCACCGACTAATCCTGGAGGGGTTATCTTTTGAACTCCGGTATTGGTTGACTCATAGGCTTATGCGACTGTTAACGACTTCCTATCCAAATGGATACTATATTCACTCTACAGCTCCTGAACGCAACAGTGAATTTATAAATCGACAGACACACTTTAATTCCATTTAGAGTACAAATGCTAGAGACTGGGCAACTCATTCTCCTTTTTCTTTATTGCCCGCCGAGCACTTTCGCCCCTTCGGGCATCATCAGGGCTGAGTTGCCCAGTTTTTCTCCCCCGCAAACTTCAAAACCAAGAAGATATGAAGCGACTACCCAAAAACGAAAAAATGCTAGAGAGTTTTGTGCAATGCTGTACGTAATTGTTTATGGGTATTTCAGCTTACAAAATATTATTAGAGAGCTTACGTGGACATATTTTTGAAAAATCAAGCTTGCGCTTAATTTTTTAGCTGAGAGTGATTAATACTACTTATGGTACTTTCTATATTCTTCTTTATCTACTATGATCAACAATATTTCTATTCCAATTGAACCAGTCCCATTTTTATCCATTTCATTCCAACTTTACCATATTTCATCCCTTTCTATTTCTTCCCATTCCGCTTCGTGGCGATTTTATTTTGTCCACATCGACTTTTTTTCGTTCGAAATAAAATAAATAAATCTGATGACAAGAAGGGAGTCACGTCCTTGCAACGGTGGCAACTTTTCGCATTTCCTTGGGAGACATTAGGAAGCGAAACTTTCAACCTTATTGGATTTCTGTTCGCACGAAAATGGGGAAGATAGGAGTATGAATAAATGAAAAGAATTTCAAGAGAAAAGACCGGCAAGGGAAAAAAGAGAAGATTTCAAATCAGAACTCGTCATCGAGGGTCAACTCTTTTTGAGATACAAGGCCAATCATTATGAGGAACGAGTGTTTTGAGATGCTCAGGTTGTTGAGGGATGGAGGTCGCTGCCCCATGTACATCTCGGACCCGGCTGGCGCCTTCTGCTCACTTATTAGTGTAGCTTTTCTTTTTCTTTCTTCATCTTTTTTTCATTCGTCCTCTTTCGTTTCTTTTCCCCCCAGTTATTTATTTACGTGACCCGACTGCGAGAAATCTGGAAAAGCGCCTGGCCTTTCCGCTGGTTTGGCTAGTCCGCTGATCGTGTTATAACTTTACAAATCACGATCGAGACTTGCGGAACGAAGTTTTTTTTTCTGGTCGAAAGATAGAGCGAAGGAGGGCATGAAAAAGTGAAGGAAGAACGACCGAGAGAAACTGCCTTTCCGAAGTTGATGTGCTCTGCCTAGACTAGATCGGTACATAGTTTCCGCACGTGGTAAACATCGTCTGGCCTGAGCGAAAGACATCCAAGGAAAAATGAGATTCACAAAATGAGTCATTCAACCCGTTAGCTTCAAAATAAAGTTTAGATTCTGAGCTGAAGAATTACTCAAAAATTTTACTGATGCTAAACAGAGAAATTGAATTAACCAGGCGCTGTAGAATGTATTGGGGCTATGGCGTTTATTAATTTTTTTTTTATCTCCTCGACGTATTTTCTTTCAAATTTTTCACCACTCTAACTAACCATTTTAACGATAATTAATAACTGTTCTAGTTTACGAAAGTGTCCGTAGTTGAACAGCTTCGTTGCAAACTTGCGATACTCAAGTTACGATTTCCAAGCGCAAACTGCTCAAGTATAGCCGAGATATTTCAATTAAAAATTATTACCGTTGAGCTGTGCTGGGGTGCTTCACCTCATAACTGTAAAATTAAAATGGAACTTCCCTCGGGAGAAAAAGGTCGGGGCTGAGGAAAAAGCTGAAAAAAGCCGACCGGCCTCTTTTCATTCGTGTTTTATTGAAATGGGCGGAAGGTCGTAAAGTTAATGGGAGTGTCCCACCGCTTTCTAGCATGCAGTCGGCGGGGGATCTTATTTGCTCGCTAGGTCCCACGAAAAAGTCGAGAAAACGCGCCGGTGCTGGGGAAATTAATAGCGTTTTTAATGGCCCCGAGGATGTCACAATGAAAGGAAATAACTTGCGTCTCAAAACGCTGTAAGACCAACGAAACGCTATTGAAATTGTACGCCAGCATATGGAAGATTTTTATAAAAGATCTGAAAATCTAACATTTGTTAATACTTTTCAGCTGATAATATCAATCACTAGAAAGCTCAAAAACCGCAAACTTTATTTTTTTCTCCAGTGGTATATCATCAGCAAATCATAGTTCCTACAGAAAAAAACTATTAAAAATTTTTTTTATGTAAAAACTTTTCCTCGAGTAAAGCAATTTCACATAAATATACAGTAAGAAGACAATCTTCAAATCGGGTTTCACATTCTTAGAAATTCAACCTGAATCGAATGTCTCCTAAATGATACGGACGATTAACATTAATTTATTCTCGAGTAATCATTTCGACATCTTCCGCACCTACCCACGAAATTTCCATTCGTGTCGCATTATTTATTTCTACAAGGCGACGTTCGCACTGCAGAACAACGTAACGCTGAAGTTTGTAATTGTTCAAGAGAGGGCGAACGAAGATTGAGCACCGAGAGAATATAATTAGGTAATGGGCGGGATGAAACACGTGATGCACGACGTTCGTGGATTTGCTTTGACGTTCAACGTTCTCCTTGAAATTTCCACTGTACATACGAAAGATGCTAACCAAAAACGGTGTCAAGTTAGCATCATTCTCGTTCGAGGGATTTTAAAACTTTTCCTCGAGTAAAGCAATTTCAAATAAATGTACAGGATTCAAGTTATTCGGCAGATTGGGGCGAAGTATATAAATAAATAATGTTGAAAAACGTATAGCAAAGAATCTTGGTTTATTAAAACATTTTCACTCAGAAATTTAAAAATCGATATCATGAGAATCAAATTTAATATTTTAATTTAATATTTTATTGTTAAATTTTGATATTTTAATTAATATTTAATCTAATTTTAGATTTGAGAAACATTTTTACTCTCGATTAAATTATTACATACTATTAGATTAATATTTTTTAATCTAAAATATAATATTCTAAAATCTTATTTTCACAAAACATTTTTCCTCTGAAATTTAAAAATCCATATTTTAAAAACTGATGGAACTCGACATTTTCCAATCACATTTCAATTTTCGGATAGTATGTATACGTCAACTAGTTTATTGAAACGTGAAATAACATGACTTTCTGTCTTTATAATAGGTAGGTCTTAAAGAAGGGTGCGACATTATTTGTGGATGTGTAGCAGTTCATTTATCTTTTCATATATTCAAATTTATATTCAACTTTTGCTTTTCAGCGATCGGTTATAATTGAAGCACTCTACATTCTGAGCTGAAAATGATCTTCAACGAACCTAATTTGTGAACTGGTGGCAAATGATATTCGACTTGTTCCATATCCAGTGCCAAATTAGTGAAGCATTCGGTAGCTCTCAATTATTTATAATGCTAATGGCGTTTTCAAGTTGAAAAGCGTCGAATGAAATTCCCATCCTCGCTATCCTAATAGACGAGGTTTGATTCAATTACCCTCACTTTATCTGGCGAGCGCTTCGCGTTTCTCCATCTTCGACATTACAGACGTGCGGAAATCATTCTACGACGCGATCCGTCGATAGGAAAGAATAATATGGCCAAGCCTTTTATTGACACGAGTCTTGTTTTTAAAAAAGCCACCGAAGAACGAGTGAAATGGAAAGAAGGTTGATAGAAAAAGCTCAGAGCGAGTTGCACATTCGGTGGTTCCGTTGTTGCCTAGTGTGGCAGCCTGTCTTCTCGATCTTCACCCTTTTCTACTTTTCTAAAGCTAAATTGCATTCCGAAGAAGACGAGAACCGACTTTTCCATTTTCTTTGTTGTCGAGTTTTCTTAGCGCTACTATATAAAACCAAGGTCTCTCGTGCTCAATACACTCGGCGTGATAATTCAGATTTGAAGTAGAAAAATGCAAATGCCATCAATGAATCGTATATAGGAAAAAGCTGGTTTCTCTGAGCGAAATATATTTCCGGCATTTTCTACCTTTTTTTCAAACGAAATATGCAGATACGAACATGAATTTATAAATATATTTATTATATTATAAAAATAAATTAATATGTCAATAACGAACATTAATTTCAACTACGTTTAAACATTTTAACAGCTTTTGGAAAATTATTACATAAATCAGCGCCCACAGTTCATCAGGCAGGTAATTTCACTATATTCCTAGCAAATAAGGAATACCATCAACACTTAGACGACATCTCAATTTTTCATTGATGATTGATGGTGAGAAATACGAGAGATGACGCAAATGGGTGTAATATGGAGTGTAAAACCCTTCGCCGTCCAGAAGTCTTGGGATTTGTAGCGTCACGTTGCTCTCCCCAGACCGTCTAAAAGGGTACTCCAAGAGCAACACTATCCCCCGTCATAAATTGAGGATTATAAATCGGGCGCAATTTCGTCTGATTGCGTCCATTGCTGTATGAAGGGGCCCTTAGCGTTTTGGAAGCTCTAGGGTGCGAAATGATGCAGCTGTCTTGTGATGATGCACAGGTCTACGACAGCCAGAATATTGCAAAGCTCAGTAAAAAACGAGGAGAAAATGTACGAATATGGGGGGCATATTTGCTGATATCGAAGAGTTTAGTTTTGCAAGATAAAACGCTGCAAATGATTGTACAGTGGTTCATTATTCCTATGCTTCAATAATTATGTATGAAGAATATCCATTTGTGATAGTTATTCCGAACATTTGTGAATGTTCCTACCAAACAACATATTGGTAAATATAACTGAAAATCCGTAGCAACTATTGTAATTCTAATCATTTTTATTTTTCTCAATTTTCGAATCAAAAGCTGAATTTTTCGCCTAACGGTAAGAGAGTGTTTGACGAGCATTGGAACGAGTATGGAACAATTTGAAAGCTCCAAGAATTCTTGAAAAAAAAGTTCGAGAGAAATCTGTAAAATTCTACAGGACAGCTGCAATAACTCGAGCTAGAATTGAGGTAGAAAACTCCGTTATGGTTCGATTCAGCGTCCAAAAATCTATGGAAATTGTTTCCATACACACCTTTGTCCAAAAATTCTTCAAAAATACGAATTTTCCCCACGCCGCGAAACTCTAAAAAAATACTATAAAATTTAGTTTAGACTAAAGAATCGGGCAATTGCCAGGTAAAGATTGATTTTTGATGAAAATTTCAGAAGTTTTTACTACAGAAATTTTTTATTCGATATTCGAATTCTACATAGTACGTTGAAACGTAAATTATCAAATTGGTGGGGGGGGGGTTAAAACTTGTTTTTGTGGGCGATGGTTTATTAATGAATAATATACCAATAAATTGTAGACAATGAGATCAGCTGAGCTGGCATTCGATTCATTCCGATCTACCCTCCTCACCCCCATTTTTCAAAAAAAAAAAAAGAGAAAAAAGTAACACATGAAGGGAACGAGAGAACTTCATAACTTCCATTTTCTCATATAAAATTAAACGACGACGAAATACCGTGTTTCATGAAAGTATATTTTATATTCTCGGCCAGAAATGAAACACTTCATATGGTATAATAAGTCGAGAATATGCAAGAGATCGTTTCACTGTTATTTATGATGTGACGTACAGCCCCAGCGGGATGAACAGGGACGTCGTAACGAGAAATATGGAGTTTTTCACTTTCGGCTGAACGTTAATGGAACGAACCATGTACGCACGTTCGTGCGTTATGAAATGACCTACTCGAAACTTTTGACTTCTGCCAGCCCAGCGCAAAATGGCATTTAAGCGGATCTATCGTGGAAACACAACCATCAAAACCACCATCAGAACCAACTCGTTCACAGGCCCTCGATGTTCAGCGCGGAGCAGATCAAAGACTAACAAAACCCTTTGCTTTTCAGAGTCGTTGCCGCCACGAGAGAGCCCTGGGGATCTGTTTTGAGCCGCTCCCGTCTGTTATTTAACCCTTTGTTATGAGGTTAAAGGCCTCCGCTGCTTTGGGTACTATCGAAAGGCCTGCGGTAGTTAATTGAAAGACACTGTAATTTTAAGGCCAGTTGTTTTCACTGTACGCTTTTCCTCTTGCCGAAACGGAAAACTCGGTCGAAATGTATTCCTCGGCTCTCGGCGGAAAATTCTGCGTTGGGTTGAGCGTTTTAAGCGAAACGGGTAATTAGAAAAACGGATGGTGAAAAAACGACGATTCGGAAACCCGGGAAGATGTTTAATGAAGGAGGTTCAGGAGAGCACAAAAGCTATTGACGTTCGTATGATATTTTTTCTGTGAGCCATTTTCAGATCATTCATCCTTGACCTCTCGGAGGTCAACCAACGGAGAAAATCGAGTGAAAATTAAAAAAAAGGAATTAAAATACATTTAGCAAAGAAATGTCTAGATGGAAAACTCATCTACGAATCTCTCTAAACAAAATAGTATTTCGAGAGCTTCGGAGCAAGAATTACCAGATCAAAGGTGCCCTGCATTCGATTCTGAGAATCGTTCTTTAATGAAGAATCATGATCGCTCTCATCGATCGCGTGGAAAATTGGGACACGATCGCGCTTGTCTCCAGCCACGCGAGACATGTGCGAAACTGCATCGGCGGACAGGAACTGCTAGATGTCCAATGGGATAGTGCGATAGGTAATACGCCCTCAAGGGACGAGGAAAGGTCCTTCATTCGACTAGGTATCTCATCTGTCCATTTTGTCCCTCTCTCGCATTTATACTCAATCCAATTTCTCCTCTCTCTCATCTGGTTGTAAATTATGTCGGCCGGCAGCCTGCGGCGCTAATGACCTCGTCAAATGTCCACCCATTCTGGTACTGATTGCTATCCAGTAGCCCAGTCTTCTCGGACCCTCCACGTGTAACGAATAATGTCCCGACAACGGGATTACCTGATGATTGCCAATTGTATCCACTCAACGCTAGCAGTTTCCGAGGCATTGAAATTTACTGAAGGATTATGCCATCAAATTTTGAACTGCTTGACTTAACTGCTAGTAAAAGCGGTGAAAATAGAGGTCATTGTTTTCTAACCTGGAAAATTCGACTGGAGTGCTTATGAAACCGAGCGATGCTCATTTAGGAGATGGGAAATTAGTTGGGACAGCCATGAACTGTCATTCCAACATTACCATTTTCATAAAATACTAGTTATTGAATTTTAATAAATCGATAACATATCAGACCTATTGTTAAATTACCTTTTGTCTTATCTACGCTGATCAATGCATTCTTAAGCATAGTTTTCTCAAGTTTTCACAACTTTTTGGTCTCACCCTTTAACCGCGTGGATTCCAATTATTCGACTCGTACAGTTTAATTACCGTAAAACTTCGGGTATTCGCCATTCTTCAAGACTTAACAATGAACGGAAAAGAAAAAAAAACTCCGACATCGCATTGTGAAATTCTGATTACCACCCTATCAGGACAAAGACTGAAAAAAGGCACCCGACTCTTTTCATTCGCTAAAACTTTTTTCTTCGGGGGGATAAAAAAAGAAAAAAAATTATATTCTGCAGAAACTTGGAGGCTCGGTTGAAAATAACTTAACCGCAACTTTTACTGGTTTCTTTTCGCAGTATTTTACTGTGTTATTCAACATTATCCAAAAGCAATTAGTTGAGTACGGTGGCGCAGGGATGACGACACTATACATAATTCAAAAGGGGCAACTTCTTTGGTGGAATCGGTCGCACCGCTGGGAGTATTGGAGCTGAGCAAGCCTATGAAACTCCGATTAGGGGTAGTATTAGTTTTAAATCCGCAGATAATAAGTTGACTCGAGAAGGAAGGAAGGAGCTCAGGGTATGCAAATATCTGAGTAGGCTACGGTGCGATAAAGGTGAAGCTGCGGATCGACATGGGGTAGGTTGGTTGTTTGGACTTTGTTACTAAGCTCTTTCGGCTTTGAAACACAGCGTTAGTGACGGTGCAATTTATTGGTCGTCCATTTTTCATCTGAACTAGGCGATAACAGGTTATTGGCCTCACGTGGTGATACTTAGTGTGATCAACACAGGTTTCGCTCCACTCCAATATGTGGAAACTTTAAAGTCGTTGGTCGTTTGGGAAGTGGGAGGTTCAAATCGTAAGACACCTATTTGATCGGAAAGCTTATAAAGAGAAAATCAACTTTTTTACTTCGCCAACCTCTATATATAATTTCTGAAAAATCTCTCACAGACTGGGGTCGGAAGCTTAAGCAGAAATTTACCCTAAGTTCTTTCAATAATTACCAAAATGAAACGCGAATTACAAAAAATGGTGATTTTTGTCATTTTGCAGATTATTCTAAAAAGTGATTACGATGAAGTAATATTTTGGTGGCATTAAAAGAATTGCAAGTTTTAATTGATCGGCGATTATCGGTTTGTTGGAGGCTTCTACTACCTTTGTGCCAATAACTGTATTTACAGATAACAAATCTATGAATACTCACCGATTTGAGATATATGAGATTCATCTGCTCCACAGCATCCTAGACCACATGCTCTGCAATCCACTGATGAATCCCGGAACATTCCGTTTTAATTATTATTGGACTTCAGGGATGAAGAGCCGTCCCGTTCTCGGATTTGCGGAAGCCACGGCGAGCATTCGGCTTTGATGTAGCAACGCAAAGGATGGTTTGCGGGTATTCCGTTCCCTGCCCCGCTAGAGCCTCATACCAGACGTCGTTGTAACCCTCAAGGCTCATGAATCCGAATATTTCCTCGGTATTCTCTGCTTTGGCTCTGTGAAACGCGGGATTCTCTGATCTAATCTGTCGCAGGTGACGGAACTGACGGTTATTAATGACGTGACAGGATGCAAGAATATTAACAGTAGCACGACCATGCAAACTACTCCGCAACTCGTAAAAGTACCCCGATGAAAGGAAGATATTTGATTTGCATATAAAACTCCCCAGCTAAATAAAAATGCAAGGCATTATTAATGTGAGTACGCATTTTCAACACCTCACCATTCGGAAACGGCGATAAATCCGATTTAAATAAGCACTCCACAGTTTCCCACATTTGACTCACATCTGGTAGTGCTCAAATCTTGGATACCACTAAAGACATCATCGTTCGTTCGTGACTTGAAAGTAGATGAGTGGGCTAAAAGTTAGGTAACTGAAATAAAGAATTCTTCCCAGTGCAGAGCATCCTATTCCTCCCTTCGATACGCAATACTCTTCCCTCTACTCAGCCCTCTTTCTGCTCTTTACTCTTCAAAATTGAATCAGACTCAAACTTAGTTACGCCAGAGATTTATAATAAAACGGTCGGGAGTCCGACGGGTAGCGGAGAACAAGAGTGCCAGAGTAAAAGACCCTTCCTGCCAGCGTCATCTATCAATGGACAAGCGACACGCTTTTTCCAGCCGCTTCCTCCCGTTTTTTTCCCTACACTATAAACCCTTTCAATTTTTTTCAAATGTTTTTTCCCTCTCTTTTTCAACGTTACTAAATAAGCTCGACTCTTTGGCTGAATCTTTTTACCGAACGAAGCGTTTATTAGGTTAAGAGTGTACTTTTCTCCCATTTTTGCCCAGCCATTGCCATTCCCCAGCAGAAACGGAATGATCTTTCAATGTGCGAACGTACGTTGCTTAATGACTTTGTACGTTTTTCACCCTCTTGTCTGTCGCCATAGTGGAAAAAAGGGTTCGAATGATTAGCTTACTCCCGGTGGTCCCTGGTTCAAATTGGATTCGGACGTTTCGAAAGGTCGGAGGGTTAATGAATATTAAGCGAATCCACTTCCAACGGTACGAGTTCGTTTCTGTTCTTTAAAAAAAAAGAAGAAAAAAAAGGAGGATTAAACTCGAATTTCACCGAATCGGATTCGCGCTGGTGTATTGTAGCTGTTACGGTGTATAATTCGTTTTCAGACTGGTAGAATACCATTTTCATCGGGCCTCCTCTCGGTGGCCCCCACAGTTCGAAGAGATGTCTATGAGTACTGGAAAATCAACTCCAAATATTTAAAAAAAAAAAAAAAAAAAAAAAAAAACGAAAAAAATGAAAACTGTGATCTATATCTTTTTGTGTTGTTTTTGGAATATTATTCAATTCCACCCAGTCTACATATTTAACAGTTCAAGGCAAAATTGATTTGTATTATGGAAATACAATTTTCTTCATCTTATTTTCCACCGCAAAACTCCTCATCACAAATCGTTCATAGTAAAATATCGAATCTACCTCGTTCGAACGCTCGTGACAGCATCTCAGAGAAATACCCATATCCGTCGCTAACTCGACGATTCGGCAAAGGAGGAAATGACGTCTCGGATCGAACCTTCATGAAGGAAAAGAGGAGAAATTTACTGGCGGATTGGACGAAGAGTCACTTCGAGTGTTTTCCAATTTACTTCATCCTGTCGAAGTCGGTAGAGCAAATAAATGGCTCACGGCCTTTGGGACCTTGCGAAGGCTTTCATTAACTTTCCCTTGCCTTTTCTTTCGTCCTTCCTTGAAACGTTCCTATGCCTTTCCGTTCTGGTGCGAAAATAATCCAGTTTCCGCTTCGTCTTCGATGAGCCACCATAAGCCAGAGATGGCCAACGTTTTCTTTCGCTTCCTCAGAGAGCGCTTACCGCAAACGTTTACAGTTTAATTGGCTCAACTGGGAGATTGGAACTAGGTCATACTAAATAACTTATTTTCAACCGCAGATTCATTTTTTCATGAGGGGAGTACGGTTTTACGTATGAGTAGTCAACTATTTGATAAAATAGCACACCCTTCAACCAACTAACAGAAAAAGACTATCGTTGCTTCAGCAACTCCTACCCATCATTAAGCTCTTAAAAATCCGCATAATATACATGCGTTTCAATTTGAAAGGATCTCTATATTTCGTCCGTCTGCTCAAATCTTTTCCAGCAACACCAGAGCAATATCATCATTCCGACGGCACCTAAACTTATCATTGTATGAGTTTGGCCGAAGTAATAAGCCTCAATAAACAAGTTTTCTTTGAACCTCGATAAAGTCCTCTATTGAGTGCATAGAAGCGGGAAAGCTCTGAATGGCAGGTAATCTCGCGGTAGATCTCTCATGTTCGTCGGGAGCTCTCAGCTCCGAGGCCTCCCAAACGTCGGCGCAATAAAGATCCCCTCCCTTTATTTGTGTATTTTCCTCGGGAAATGTAGCTTCTGCGAAGCGAAAAGTGGCTCCTCGCTGGCGAGACTGTCATTAACCTTTTGAAGCTGAGAGACCTTTAAAAGCCCCAAAACTCGTGTCGTTCCCTGGCACAGCTACACAACACAAGAGTTCATATTAAAATATTCTGTCTTTCCTTCGAGTTTTCAACGCTCTTACGAAACATCGGGGTCGGCTGACAAGTTCAGTTTCATTTTCAAAATTACCCGCTGATGAACTTGGAAACTGAAGCCAATGTTTCTTTACAATAAGAAACATTGTAGGTTCAAAATTCCTGTCCGCTAAAATGTCACGAAGTACTCTTCGCATGATTGTTATCATCTCAGTTCGGATCGTCAGCGCTGATAGTTGGGGGAAAAAACTCCTTACGAATTCGAATAACTGGGGCTTCAAAATGGAGAGCATCCAATTCTGGGTGGACGAATAATTTATAAAAGGGACGCTCCATGTTCCAAGGACAAGTTTTCCTGTATCATCAACAGGAAAGACCCCATAGTACTTGCCGGAAACGACCTATCCTACAGCCGACATTTTACCATTTCACTGCCGTTTGAATCGGATGAAACGGAAACGGTTAACGTAAGGGTCGGCCGCTGAAGTCGCTTCACCTTGCGGCAAAACGTTTCCTGGTCTCTATGGAATCTGCTCAATGCTTCGCCCCCAGGGGTTATAAATTATGAAAACGTACATTTGAGAAATACGTTCCCCAACCGCCGACAGCATGCGCATAACTGAAGCCTTCGTTTTGCCTGGAAGATAAATTGTACAAATTTAACATCCTGACCACCCTTCGGGAGAAAGGCCCGTTTATATTTTGATTAGATCGAAACCGGCAAGAGATGCTCATTCTCAGGTGTACGACAGTCATGTGTATCACGACTTGTCCGTATCAAGGCAGTCCGTCCAAGAGCGTGCTTTGAAGTTTCGTGCTCATATCTGTTAACAGCCACTGGCAAGCTAACTTTGTAGTCTCGTGGTTGGAAGTTCAGGCTGTAACTAACTGGGGTTAGATTTCCTCATTTTGAACTGATTACTTTAGCTTTTCACTGATTGATGGCTACTCGTGTGAAAGACGCTTAAAATGTTTCTTTCTATATAGTAAATAATTCAAAGGTTTTTGATCGGCTCTGAGACGATGACTAACCCCAAATATTGTATTCAAAGTGCTTGAAAATTCTGTTACAGACAAAACTGTTGGACGTTCGTTTTCGCTTGGGAAAATAATCGAATTAACCTCATGCTCAACCCATGTTTGAGATTTGCATTTTTTCTACCCTCCCTCTATAGTTGAACACCGGCAACCGTGAGTGTGAGCACTTTTGAATGAATCCTACGTTAAAAGACAAATAAGAATCGTTGAATCTTTGCGGAAGCAAACGGGGGAGTTTAAAAGAAAGGAAACCGAGTGCCATGTTCTTTCCGCCTGTACACAGAATTGCTACAGTGGCTCAAACCGGTGGTATGAGGGTGTCCGTTTGAACCGTATGGGGGTTGGTTGCCCTGTTCCATCCGCATGTGTGTCGTATTCAAGGACTGTAGTGTACACTCTTCTCGTGCCCCCATCTTCTAACCCAAACACTTCATTGTCCACGCGTGTTATGAGTCGAGAGGATGCTTGCTACTGCTGTGGAGGTGTCAGCCATTGTTCTTTAGAAACCCCTTTACGTGTAGCGGCCCTTGCGTTTTCGGCACGTCGTTCAAAAATTAAAGGCCGCCCACTCGTTCAACGTACTCCTTTTATGCAAGAACAATGACCATAAAGAAGTGCACTTGTGGACTCCGTGGAATAGAACTATTATTTATTAATTTTTACGATGCAATTAAGTTTTCTTTGCTCTGTTTCGCTTGAGTGTGCGGATGATTATGGAAAAAGAGCTCTTTTAGCGTCGCTGCAACATCGTAGGTGTAGACGAAACCCTTAATAACATAATTATGCTATCGTGCAGCTTTTTCAAAAATTTGCTCGATTCATTTTCGTATTTGATTTTTTCTCTTCGATGACCCTGAAAACACTACCGTAAAAAGATCTTTAAAATTGATCGTTAATATTTGAAATTCGGGTTCCAAGGTCATGAACAAGGCCTGCCATATTAGGTCACCGGTGTAAATGAGGCACAATCGCGCTGCAGGAGCGAGGAAATTGTGAAAATGAACCCTCCGAGGGACGAAGGAAGAATTATGTTGATCTATGATGGGAAACACGGTGAGGAAGGACTGGCCTTCATACATAACCAAAACAGGGACATCGGTAGATGCTGAGCGACTCAGACAGGACAGGGAAACTCACACGTCATCAACATCGAAGGCCAACTCAGTGCTGAATAGAAATTTGTGAGTATAATGTGGGAATAATATAAATGGTCGAGCTACCGGGGCTGTGAAGGGGAAGGGAATGTGGAACAAGCCGAGATGTTTCGCTCTAATTTCGGATGTTTTGGAAAGCTCGAGGGTAGAGGCGGACAAGTGACAACGCCTCAATTTCGTATCTGTTAGCTCTCGGCGACAAGGCTAAACGCGAAACGGCTGAGTATGCAAACGGACGGGTAGAGCGCCAATTTATCGAGCATCACACCAGAGAAATTGCCCGTATTCGTGGAAAATTTTTTCGGAAGAGCAGAAAGTCATCAATTTCAGAAAAAGGCTTTACAGAAATTACGGGCGCTTTTTTCACGTTAAAATGATGACGCGCCGCGCTATCCCTTGCGAAGTCATTTCATCAGGTCATACTGGTTCAGAAGTAATTTCCCTTCACATTTCATCTTTAGGCGAATTCCTTCCCGAATACATCTCACGAACGATTTTTTCAATTTTCCACGATTTTCCAAAGGGAATTTCTTTTTCATAAAAGTATTTTTCTCTCGCCGTTTTTCCCTCAGCGGTTTCTTCTCTCGTTTCCATGCTCCAATGAAAGAACGCAAGTGTATGGCATGGTACCTAGTTCCAATTTTAAGAACATTCAAGTAATAATCTTGGCCAACTTGTAAGGCTGAAACGAACTGGAATTTTGTTGAAGACGTATCATGCAAGTTCGAAGAAAGGCTTTCGAGAAAATGTAACTCTTTGGTAGCTCTATAGGAGGAGCTTGTCTAGAAGGGCCACCTTCATTTAGGAATTACTTTGAGAACTCCGGGACGTTTATAATGCTGTTCCATGCCAGAAGGTCCCTATTAGTCTTCCTTAATATGCTGGAGTCTGAAGGTTCTTGTGGTTGTCTGCCCTGTAAGGGGTCATGTCCAAAATACAAACCAATCAGTCGAAGTCATCAATTGTCTATTGTGCCCTCATAGTTTGTATGGTTTATATAAATAACTCATTCGTTGGAAAATGGCTGCTGCATAAATAATAAAGACAGCTAAGAGACCTTTTTACTTTTGTTCGAATTTATATAATTTTCTACTATATTATTCAGTCACTGCTTATACTTCCAATATGCGATTGAAACTTTGAAAAATCTGTGATTTAATGAGAGCATGATAATTGAATCTTTCGATGTTTCCGTATAATTGAGCGAGAGTTGTCTACCGAAAAACGATGTGAAAATAGTTCGTTCACTTGATCCCTGTCAGATTCGACTGCGGGAGACAAGGCTTTTCCATTCCCGTCTGGCCAGAGCAAGAAGTAGTAACACGTCCTTTTTCCTATCCCTGGAAAGAGAAGGGATCGCGGCCCACCAAGAGGAACCGGCAGGAGGTGGAACACGGCCGCCATGTTTGTTCCCCTTTTCCGACAATCGATAGACGTGCGCGCGGGAGAACAAGAGAGCGAGAGAGTCAACCGGGTGACGCTGACGGTCCCTCGCCCTGTAATTTCTCCTCCCTGTAATTTCCCATCTCGGCAGGTCCCCCGTCTGTCATTGATACCTTTGTTTTCATGGAAGTAGGATAATTTAGTAATTCTCCTTTCAAATTTGTATACTACTTAGCTTACAGCGACCTTGTCAAAAGACAATCAGCGCAATATTTAGCGGTAAAGGCTGTGACCGCTGATATAGCGAGCTCATGATTGACACGTGTGTACCTCATACATAAAATTAACATTTATATGAGTCAATGACGTTGACGTTTTATGAAACAAACTCCAAAGACTACATTTATGGGCGATGAAAGAGTGATTGTTTTTTCGTCATCTCCTAACCAATTTTTATCTCATTATTTTTTGTGGTGTAACCGACTGAGACATTGTAAGAAATTAATAATAGTGCTCTTCCTATTTTCAGACACAAGAATGCATTTTTAAGATTGCATTACATTTTACATTTTTACTCACATTTTTATTATTGCTATTTCAATTTTTTCACCACAACACTCCCCCTAACTCACGCCATAATATTGCATTATATTGTTAATCGACAAGCCGTGTTTTCCTCCGCATTTAGCACGAAGTCTAAAAATATGTCGAAATGTTTAAAAATATCGCCGGTATTATTCGTTCGAATAATCCGAAAAATTACAGACTCGGAGCATTATTAGAAAGTTGCGGCCCGAAACCGAACCTCTAAATCCAACGATAGCCACCGACGTACTTTCGAGGGTTCGGAAAGGTGTGTTCAAAACCAAGAACGTCGGGCCAACCCAGGGCACAGAACTCGGCCTTAACTCGCTTATAAACTCCTATTAGGGCGACGTTGCTTTCCAACGTCGCGGAGTAGGAACGGCGACCATTTTTGAGTTTAAACGCAATTAGGCCCGAAAAGTTTTGCGATGAAGTAACTCTTGGACTGGTCCGACGCTTACACGTTCCGTTTCACCCATTACATTATGCTTACCTTTTCCAACTAGATGTAGCCATCTAAGGTTCCCGCAACGCTTTTACCGCTAGTGGGAAATCCCGACTACAACGTCGTGAACAGCTATGAGAGTTTGCACCGCAACTACTTTACCATCAACGAGGAACGCGCAAAGGGAGGCGAACTGAACAGATAGACTTGTTAAACTATGTTTATCGGGTTCAATCTAACTTTGAACGATATGTTCTACAGCGTGGTAAAACGTATGCGTTTGCCGTTGAATGTTCTTGTTGTTTTATATCCACCACAGGTGACGCTGGAAATTAGTTTTTAAACAGTCTGACGAAAATACGACGAATGGCTAGAGCCCTAATTTTAAGTTGTAATTTAATGGGAACGTTTTTCAAGATTCAATGGTCACAGAGTTCGCTGACAAGAGAATCAGAGTATGTCCTTATCTTTAGTAAGTAAGAAGCCTCTATATAGCTCATTGCGATATTAATAATGAACCGATTATATACTTCCGTAAAGTACCATTAATTTAGAGTTATTTCTCATGAAGTAATTTTTTTTTTTTTTTGATTCCATGTGAAACGACGATATTCATAAAATAACTTAGTATGCTTGATGGTATTTCGATAGTTTATTGGATAAAGGTTTAACCTTCAAATTTTATGGTCTGTCTCTTTTTCTGACGATTTCGAGTGGATTCGTTACGAGGAATTCCCCGTCTTCTTTAGTTGGCACTTCCTCCACGTCGGAATCTTCGTCAGAAACGGCGAATAGAACAATGGGATCTTCTCTTTCTCTGCTTGGCTGAAATAAAAACGCATCTCCAGGCTTTTAATTGACATTGAACGGCTTGAACGGCTAATGTGTTGTCTGAACTATACGTTGCTTAAATTTGGGCTGTATGCAATGGATGCCTTGATGTTATTGAATCTTCCAAAATACCCATTTCATTGAAATAGGGCGGCAAATAATGTAACTCGAAAAAAATAAGCAAATAAAAGCATAAAATAAACATCTAAATGCATAAAAATGCAATATAAAATAATATACACCTACAAAATGAAATCAATGCATAAATAAATAAGTGCATAATAAAATTGACAACTCTTCTAATATTAAAAATGGATCGAAATCCGTGTTTTTAAGTTCTCAATCTATGTTACTATTATCGTTATTTTGGCATTTTGGCTTCGTTCTCACAGGTGGAGCGAAGTTTTTTTTTATCTTCAACATTCTAGAATGAGGTCGTTTCTCTTTTGGAATGATCCTCTCGTTTCTTCGATCCTTTGTACTTTCAGACCCTTCACCTTGGTTTTGATCGTCTTTTGGCTCCTTCTTCTCCGTTTCAGGTTTGCTACGGGACAATTTATGTATCAGGGTCTTGAAAAAAATGCTGTATTTTAGTAAAAATTCCCTAGTTATCTACAACTGATCGTAATGCAAGTATCAATTTCATAGATGATAACGCAAGTGCAGGGTCGTTACTGTTTTGGCAGATAAATGTATTAAATTTAGAATTTAATTATGTAATTTTTATTACAAGCAGTAATTTATATATTAAACTCTCTTATTCTGTCTCTCCGTTGAAAACACTTCTCCAACAGCTCCCATTTCATTCTCAAACTATTGGGAGCGAACCGAGGTAAATAATGTCTCCGCAGTCTACCTGCTAAATTCCCCATATAAATAAATTTACCTTGCGGATTTAGCTTTTTTTACCACCGTTGAACTGTCATCGCGCTCCGCTTGTGCTATTTTTCGCTTTTTAGTTTTCCTTAGTTTCGAATATATTTTTTTCCTTTTATTCGGCATTTCCAGCACTAGTCCGAAAGCTTGGAGATATTTTAAAAGTACGATTTAACATTATTTACTAAAGCGAAATGGAGATTTCTTGCTGTAAAGTGAACAATGTGGGAAAATACTTTATCGCTCCTTCGCGACGATAATTTTGTTTCGTTGAACCTGGACTACCCAGAGCTTAGTGTGCCTCGTTAGAATAATTATTATCGTGACAATGCACATACCTGAAATGAAGCAGTTGGTGATATTGATGAGAGTTGTAGAAATTATTCTGCCATAGGTAGGTAATCAGTAATTGTGTGTTTCTTGTTTCATAAAAACATAAACGTAGTAATTTTGGTTACTTTGCTTAAGCGTATGTCTCTAATGGTCACCACAATCCGCCGTCCACTAGGCGGAAATTATAAGAAACGTGTAATTAACAAAACCAAAATTCCAACTTTAAAGTTTTCAAAAAACACGAAATTAACTAAAACTCTCTAATATTGCAATGGTTTAATAAATATTTTAGTTTGAAAATTCTCTTGTGAAATCAGAAATGGTACAAATTAAAAAAACCCAAAAAAAAACCATCTGATCAATTGAAAGTTAACCTGTCAAAAACGAATACAATTGATTTTAACATACCTAGATGAAATAGGAATGAAATCCCAGCGCACCCTGCTATAATATAATGTTTGTTTTGCTGTAGGAACCGAATGACAGTGTAGGAAAACGCCGGCGGGGAATAACGTGCTAAAGCCACAGTCAGACCTACGCGTATTAAACACATCTGCGGCGGCAATAAGCCCCCGTTCATCGTTGTGTACGGCCGATACGAGGGCGCTAAGCAATTGCTTTTATAGAAACAAAACGGAGCCAAAGAGCACGGCTCTCTCTTTCTTTCATTCATGAAACATTCCCTCTTTGTCATTCAAACAGACATTATCATCGAACGTAAGCGAGAACGTCCCATTCCAATATCGCGTCCCTTGTTTGGTGAAGACATTTAAACTAGCTTCTAGTGAGCGATTTTGGGAGGATGGTATTAATCCGTAAATCGTAGTTAGGCAAACCAATGATCATGAGACTAAGCACTACAGCCTAAAAAAAGAGGAGAGAGAAAAAAGTCGTGTGCAGAGATCACACGGTACTTCCCTGTTTGAGTCGGTAAGAGGTATAACTAATGATAAAATCAAGAAACTCATACCAAGGCTGCAACGTTAGGACAATTGTTATTGCAAAACTAGCCAGGGGACCGAAAAACGCGAATAAGGTTAATAATGTGGAAGTGCAGTATGTGAGCCTAATAATACAAACCAATTTTCGTAAAACGAGACTATTCAAATATATCAATTTTTGCAGCCAGTAAAAGATGCCAACAAAAAAAAGCACATACCGTGGAAGTACGGTGTGTGAGCCAAAGATTAAGATCGAACGTCATCAGTTTGCTATGAATTAAATTTTAACGCTCGATAAAAAATATTGACTTTGAATGTTGACTTATTGACAAAATTTGAACACGTATATTTCGCAAGTACTATGCATTTTCATAATCAAATAATTTTGTACATTCAGAATAATTTCTGAAAACTCCATCAAATTTCATTGTTTTTTCACTGAGATACAAAGTTCTGTTTTTTTTTTTCAAAAGATTTTTCAGAGTTCTATGAAAATTTCTTCCAAATTCTCCTCTGTTTCGAATTCGAGATTTTGGACAACCAATAATTTTTTTAGTGAACAGTTTCTTCGGAAATAACAATAATCACATCTTTTTGTTTCTACAGTGACTTTAGAAACCGGATGGCTTTAGAAATGTCACCCTGAGAATGCCTGAAGAGGCGAAAGGACAGTTAATATATGTGTGGATAATGAATATTTCGACAGATTTGGTCAAGTATAGCGCAAACCAGCTAGGTATAGCGACTCAGCTAAAAACACGAATCCACTATTGATCCTCTTGTGTAAAATCATGGCGCGCAATGTTCACAGTTGCTTACTTGAATGTCCACTCTGGTCTGAGGTACATTAGTGAAAATTCAACTTTCAGAGGTCGTCGACAGATTGGCGAATAATTCAACGCGATAAAATGTCGGCGAAACTGAATAAAATATAACTCTTTACGTAGCCATCAAACCACGATGGAGAGACGTTATTCAGTCAGGAGAATTCCTCGGTGAGTTACTTTCGATTTTCCCACAACGGTTCCGAAATTCGAGGTATGGGAAACGTGTTTCTGAAGGGCGACACGGGAAAACCATTTGGAACGTCAGTCAGAACTAATTTGTCGACGGTAACCGGTCGCCGAACCGATAGCGGACAGCCAGTCCCACTGCTGGACATATCACAACAAGTCACTGGCTTATCTTGTAGATGAAATGCGTCATTCCGTCAGAATGTAACATTCCTACGTATATTATGAACTGAAGCCGAGGTCGAGTTGGAGGCTGGAACGATGAAATGTACTTAGCCATTGATCAAATTGTACCGAAAGAGCAGACAGCATGATACATTATGACTTGTATTCAGCATAACCGCTGAGATGAAGCTGATTCAGCAGGATATGTCGGAGAAAATTATTTATTGGACACGTCGTTGAAAAGTTCAGATGGGTCGATTGCGAATGAAAAGTCGAGATCTGCGAGGTGAAGTTAGCTAGTTCGAAATTGAATCAGCAAAGCTAAGAAATGAAATATAATGCGTGCAAATGAAGTCAGAAATATTCTCCGAATTTTCCCAGTCTCGTCGAAGCGTAGGTTGATTTTCCAAGTAAAACCGTCAAAACGGTTGTACTTTTCTCCCAAAACGAGGTTCCGTATGATAAAATATTGACAGTCTGTATTGATGAAAGTAGTCAAGGACGAAAGTGAGGGTCAGGGGTGATCGTAATAAACCGATGATATCGGTTGAACTGGCACGAGAGTTGAGCTTCAAAAGCTTCCATTTCAAGTCACGTGATAAGCCCTGTCACAGTCTTTGGTTACGCAGGTTTAGAAACGCCCTAACCTTCATACATATCCATCGACCAGAATCGAGTGAGTCATCCTTATCGCATTGAAGCAACAGTCTGTCCCCGTTTGATTATAAACGAATAAGATCGCTCAATCATCGACTTAGTTTAAGTCTGAGACAACTAATGATTTATCGGGTGCAATATTACAGACTTTCTTTACCTCCCTATTTACTAGTCGTTTGATAGCAGTAAGTGAGAATAAATATTCTTCCATAAAGATTAAGTTTTGGAACGTTCAAACGTGAGATTTTTTGTTATTCTTCTCGAGTGGAAATTTCGAGAGCCCAAAGATGTATCATTTTCATTTTCTATTAATCTAACTATCTTATTCCGGCTACGGTCGAAAATCGATCGACCTGAAAGCCAGTTTATTTGAGAGAGCTATAATACGAATGAAAATCCTATTTCCCGACGGGATTTATATAATTATCGCCTAGCGGGAAACTCACCTATGAATTCAGTAAACCTCGTAGAAAACTTCAATCGTAAATAAAGCTTATCGCTTGGGTTTAAAAGCAGCCGGCACGTTCAGTTTATTCACTATCGAGTGCCGAGAGCCAATGGCATTCTCATCTGAACGAGTTTCCAGCTGGAGTCTTGAATGGCTGAATTATGGACTTGCAGTTAGTTAGGGAATTGATACAAGTAGAGTTCACTCCTTACAGTACCTAGGTGAGAACCTTCAATGCTGAAAATGGGAGTAATTTTTATCGGAGAGATTTTATGCGCTCGAATTTGAAAAAAGTCGAATTTTGAAATTCAATCCTGTAACCTCACAAGCTCATCACGTGTTATTATTGTCATAAAGTTGTAAAAAAATTTGAAATACGAGTAAATCATGCGATCGCTATTCGCAGTAGCAGTTTGAATATTCACGAGAGTTCAACGCTATTTTTCGCCGGAGAAGGGACAATGTTTCCAGCAACTCGCAAACAGAGAGGCAACGATGGAGTTAATTCACAATCGTTGTTCGCTCTCGAATCCTTTTCTCAATCAACGCCAATCACTCGTCTCTGTCGCTAAAAATAAAACTAATTCCCGTCCAGATCGGATGTGGAATTTTAAAGTCGAAGGATTAAATTTGCAGGAAATCGCTATATACTATTGAAACGACATGTCGATAATTACCGCCTGCACAATTTGGTAACTATGGGGTTAATTGTCGATATTGAATTTGACGTTTGAATAATTATTTTTTCGGAGTACTCTCTCGGTAAATTATCAGAGAGGTGTTTATATTTTATACTACTATTAGCCCCTTGCAGATGAATAATTAAAAAATGTCTGCACTAGAAATAAATCATTTGACGAGAATATGAATGAATGGAGAATAATGAATATGAGTTGTAGGAAAAGTGCTAACATATTGCAATGATCAGCGATTTCTTCTAATTAGAATATATCTTCTGTTCAGAAATTTCCTCTGACTAGAAACCTCATGTCCATTAATGCACATAAATTTCGCCAGTGCTTTGAACTTGGGCTTTGATCTGTAAATTGACGTGTGCAACATCATCCAACGTCTAATTACTGTATGAGAGGCAATGAGACGTACTCATTCTTTTTCATCCCGAACTCTGAAACACACATAGGGGGATAAAAACAACAGTAGTACATAAGTATTAAAAAGCGTGACTTTTTCTTATTATGCGAGTGCACAACGCATTGATGAACATATGGCATGCCTGCGGCACTGGGGGAGTTGGTAGCCCTGAAGGCATTATTGAAGCTTCTCGACAGCGACTATAATCTCCCAAAGTTCCCATCCAATATGTCTCCGACGTTTGTCATCGCTTAATCCGCCTTTTTTCTTCCCCTCCTTCGCTTCTATTCGGTCCCTTCTTCGAGTGGGATTTCTTTCCTTTTGTCATCCTGCTTGTGCCTCGAGTTATATTAAATCGATGCTACCAGACGCTATTTGTTTTCGAATGCTCATCCTGACCTATCAATGGAAAGCCTCCAGTATCGATACAATAGGCGCATGTAGAGTGCTGTCATGTCGCCGCTAATCCGTCCAAAAAGGTCCTAATCCCCGATTCGACAATGCGCACGGTCCGGTTGAAAAGGACAGCTGGTACCTGGAAATATACTTAGGTGATGTTACAACTGATGAATATTTCAGTCTTCGAATCCCAAACGATCGTAAAATAAATCAATCGAGCGTATAGCAAGGGCGTACTTCCCCAACTATTCTGTTAATACTATCGCATGTAAGGACATTTTGATATATCAAGGAAGATGAAATACGAGCGTCGTTCATGACATGGGCTCATTGGGCGCTGCGGGTAGATTTGGGTTATCGGGGCGTACCGCAGCTTCCTTTATAGTTTAATGAAGGGAAATGGACCAGCCGAACCGTTCTGGATTGAGCAAACACTGTGAGCTTTGGATTCCAGGCTCGCGCCCCGATTGATTCTACCACGACGTCTATTCGGGCGAATGGATTCGTAAAGGAGGACCTGTTATTCGATTGCTTTGCGGAAGAAAGAAAGGGATGAGCATCTATGTACGGGTCAGATGCTTAATTTCACGATATCTTACGATCTAGCTGTGGTAAAACTCAAATTCGAGCAACGAATGACGAAAAAAAACGACGTCGTTTCAAGTCAAGTTCTAATTCGGCTGTGATCCAAGCCGAAGACTAAGTCAAATATTACCTACCAAACGAAGAATAAATGGTCATAAGAGGCCAAGTCAATTTCATGCGACAGAAATATTGAAAATTCATCGGAAGACTTAATCGGCGTTGAGAGAAAATATTCACCATTTTTCAACTATCCAAACTTGATGCAATGGAATTCTATTATAAATATCTAAAACTGCTCATTCTATTATAAATATCTAAAACTGCGCAGAAAAAATAAAATATATGTTCCTTGATTTTTTTTAGACAGCTTGTTCTATTTTTCAATTAATTTTAACGACCGAAAGTCGGAATTCGGCGAGCTGAATAAACAAAGCATTCAATGATTCCTAGTCCAGCGGGAAAGGTCTCTCCTGCGGAAAAACTTTGCCGGGAAGCGAAAACAATTATTTGCATTTAATATCCTTCCAAGTGTTCTTAGCAGTATTTCTCAACCGTCTCGTTAAATGAGTTTCAGGTGCGGTTGAGAATATTTTCTTCGCCTCTTTTAATTGGTAATTTAATTAGTCAAACAGCTGCGTTTGCTCGTTTGATTTGTGACGGCAGCGCTTAAAAGTCTAAATAGTCGTCAACTGATTATTTTGAGAAGAAATATTAATTGATGATTGCATATTTGAACCAGCGTCTAATCGAAATTATTTATTTCTGTTTCAGATTATTTGATACCGAGCAGCCCCCGCTCTTACCCCGTCAAATCACCGGAATACGTGAATGAAATGAACGGCACCGTCCAGCAACACAGGTAGAACAATATTTCTACGCATAATAGCGATGACATTTTAGAAAAGTATCATAAAACCAGCTAGATGTAAGATAAACAGAACTAGGGTATCGGGAAATTTCCATGTCGCATCTGATCGGGTTTCAAAATAAACTGCAAACTGCCATCGAAACGGAGCTTCGCTGCGAGCAAATTATAATAAGAGAACTTTTTCAATTAGCTGTTTTTGACAAGTCTATATTGTTTGATTGATTGAAAAACTTAAACAACGTCCCGCGAAAAGGCGGAACAATAGAAGTTTTCTCGTTTTAAAGATTCCGGTCGGTGCACGGTGAATAACAAACGGGGTGACCTGCTCCGGGTCAGCTTCAGGTGGGAGCTTAGCTTCTCCATAAAGGAACTTCGATCGAAAAACTTGAAATAAAATAAACTTTTTGATTCTTGCTGAGCACTTTTTTTTTAAGGCACTTCGCTTTGATTAACGTTTTTTCCTTTTGGCGGATCCTTGCTTCTAATAGATAGATTAATTAGACTTACGTTTTTCTCAGAAATTCTGCTATAGCATTGGCCGAAAAGTTCATTGCTGTGACAGTCATGTTTTAGAATTCGCGAGATTTCGAAGAAGTCTGACAACGAAAAACTACGAATTCAAACTCCAATTCACCGGCAACTCAACAGATATAACATTTCCCAGAAGAGGAAACGAACAATTCTTAAACGGAAAACAACTCGTCAAAACTTAATTTGGTTGTATATTGTTATGAAACCGATTCTCAGGATTATTTAATCAAAAACTCATCTAGAAGAAAATTGTGTTGTGCCAATTTTGGAAGGGCTCTTTCGAATTACGTTCAGCGAGGCTGATTAATTTACTGGCCATTTAAAACAATTCCAGTGCAAACTCATCAGCTTAATTAATTCGTTCAGGTACCTTCAGGTAATCAAAAATCAACCTTATCTGTAATCGGAGTGAATTTATTCTCAATGAATGCTATGGCTTTATCGCGCAATATCGTTATCAAACGTGTTTCAACAGAAAAACGAGCCAAGTATCGACTGAGCTTGTAAGGTGTTGAGATGTGGTATATAAAGATTGTAGGCCACTCTCGTACACGTTTACACCTTCTCAATAGAAGCCTCAATAGCCTCAAAGGCCGCTGAAACCGATCCGTTCAAGTCCTCACTTTCAGGCTTTGGTAGACGAGGGAGATGGATCACCTGCGAGACCCTCGGGCAGTTAACACATATCCGACAATTTGTCTCGACTCTTCCCAACCCCTGGAAGCGATGGAAGCGAGAAAAACCTCCTTCCAAAGCTCAAGGAGGGCGGGAAAATTGGAAAGTGTTCCAGCCTCGGAGCAATGCCCTTATCTGGGTCTTAATGAAAATTGCCACCGACGCAGCTCCAGCCAAATTTAACGAATAATATACGACCCTTAATATATTCTCGGTTGAACAGACTCGTTCTGTCTTAGCAGTCGATCGATTTTACGGATTGTCTCGGAATTAATCTCACGTCTGATCAAATCGGAGGGTGCTGATGGGGCAAAATTTGTCACTGTAGGAGTGGAACGCCTTGGGCATAAAATTCGAATGAATTGATCCTGCACTTAGTCTGTGATCATTTATTGATTTTCCTCGTGGATGTCAAACTGCCATCCGTTTTGTGTGTTCGGTTAAATATGGAACTGGAATACGTATTCCTCCCTGCAAGTTTGGCCGATATGCACGCGTCATCTAGGTAGGTACGTTTTCACTTGGGAAGTCCTAATTATCAAACAATTATTAGCTTAATTGATCAATCATGTCTCATCAAATCTGCATGCCAAGCTGTTTGCGGATCCTGTTGTATCCGAGTTGAACTACAGGAGTTTATGTCTTTGAAGTCGGTGGAATTCGGTGGCTTCCACATTTTCAAGAATCTGTGGAAACCACACCAACCTGAGAATCAATTAAGATCACCCTCCCTTGAGCGGCTGCCTTCCCGCAAAGTTCACTTGATATGAGCCGAGCGACATGCCATACGGGTCGTCTATTGTATTTGGTCTTAGACCAGTTCACTTCGCAAGGGGAGTCGAATTAACTTGAAAGTCGAAATAATTGAATTATTTTAAGCTTTACATATTGGAACCCATCGTTATGGAAACTCTACGTACTTATGAAAAGTCTGGAGAGGACTTTAGGGAATATTTGTTCCCACTAACTGATGGCAACTGATGGTCTAATGACTTTCAAGTTCATTCAAGCCGTACTGTCATTTTCGTTGAAATTCTGTAGAGATGAAAATATCATATGGTAGCCGTAGATATAAATCAACGGAAATGCTGACCTACGTCTGAGCCGCTTTGCCGCAAGCGAGTTCACGGGTAGCCGCTCCCGATGCGCTGAAGCCCCTGAGCTCATTAACCTACGCACGTTTGCTCGTCTCTAAATATTTAAGCTTCAGGTGAGGAGAGGGATGGAAAATAGCTACCGCTCGACCATCGCGTCGAAAAGGCTTTTAAATTGCTCCTGCTTCGCATGACCGGTTTCCACGTAGCACCGTGGTAAAATTACATTATCATAGGCAATCAAACACTCACATCCAAAGCACCCACGGGCCGCCGCTCTCCTGGTTCACGCTTCAGGTGTGGATTTTGCACGCCAGCCGAACGGCATAAATGCAAATGTGGGAGAATTTCGAACAACGTGAGAATAGCTGGATTTTTGAACGAATCTTGATACATCTGGTCGCCTGAATTTTGTTAATGTGCGTCTACAATGTGATTATGTAGCAAAAATTCGGTTAATCCTGGGTATGAAGGTGATAAAATTTATCCAGCACTTAATGCTGGATTTTGAGATTCAGGTGGAATTTTTTAAACTTCTCTAAAAATGCAGAGAGTTGGTCGCCTAATTTTCCCTCATCGGTAAGTCTTCGTTTGAGTTAAGTATGCATTGCACCTTCACGTTTACCAACCCTTACGGAGGATTTTTCACTTTCAGGCCAGTCAAAATCGATTCACTTCCATCTGAATTTATATCGAACGGAGTTCCACGTCAGATTTAGCCTAAGCTTGGGAAGCTAATGTTCTTCGAAAGATCCCAAGA
Source organism: Tupiocoris notatus (assembly GCA_037159825.1). Classification (NCBI taxonomy): domain Eukaryota; kingdom Metazoa; phylum Arthropoda; class Insecta; order Hemiptera; family Miridae; genus Tupiocoris; species Tupiocoris notatus. The sequence continues at coordinate 366,436 of JASJUZ010000582.1, forward strand.
CTATGGCTTCCCTTCTACCATTTTATTTTCCGACCATTAGTCCTCCATTAGTCTAAGCCCAGCTTTTTTTTTTTATAAAACCGCCTTAATATATTATTAAAACTCTCCTTTTGAGTCTCTTTGTCAATACTTTTGCTCTTCTGCTCTCTTGGAACGCTTGGATGTTTATAAAGAGAAACTCGAATTTCACTCGAAATTTTGAGAGGCTTGCGCTTGAATTTTCGGGCAGGGACAGCTCGTGTGGGGTTTCATAGGCCGCTATTTTGTCGTGCTTCGGTTTCAAAACTAATTCCACTGCTTGTAGAATAATAGAGTTCTAGCTGAATTTCAATTATACACAAGTTGAAGCCGTCAGGGCTGACAGCTGACATAATAAAGAAGTGATTCATTCATCAAGATGCTTTGATCCCGAGGCTTTCATCGATATGAGCTTTATTATTATGATGTGAGTGATGATGTCCAAGATCAGTTGACGCCCGAATGGGGACACACGATAGGGGAAGGAGCCTCGTCAGACGATCCAACTGGGAATAAGGAGAAGGACACACTTAAGCCTGGACACCCTAACGAGGGATTGTGTTCCTGTTTGTTCCTTAGCTACCGAGGATAGTCATCATCCATCATCTACACGATCCTGAGGATCGTTCTGCTCAGGGAAAATATTTTTTCCGAGATGTTTGTCGGCAGCGCGAAAATCCGTATCCCCCGCGCAGAAACTAAAAACACACGCACTTCGAATCGATGTGAAAATAAACTGAAAACTGACTCGTCAACGTTACTCTCTCATCGAAAATTGGGGGGAGGATGTTCTGAATTACCGTCCCACTTTGTGTTCTTCATGTATGCTAATTCTCTCTCATTGTTGATGTTCTTTTAAAACATTTCCTTCAAAGGGCCCCGATCCACGCGTTCGTTTCCTGACTTCGCCAGCGGAAAAGGAGACGCCGAATTGACTTATACGGCGGAAGTTACTTAGAAAACTCGATGCGAGTTCGGAAGAATCGTGATTCGGTTTTGAAGGAAAAGTGGCCTCGAAAGATGAGAAAAGGAAAGAGAAGAGCGAGATCGCGAAAGAGAGAGATGAATGCCTGGGAAGTTGATGCCTGCGTAGAACGTGCCTAAATGTATTATCGGAATTCGATAGAGCTCCACTGAGTCGGAGGTTCGACCTTTATACTTTTCCTCTGATAAAATAGACGAAATACAGCGTCACGAAGGCGCCAGAATTTTACATGTCCCATCTCACCAACGGCGTGACATTGAGAAGATAAAAGTGCCTTTTTCAGATCTTGATAACACTGCGCACTAACTTTAGAAAAAAAACTTGATTTCCGTTTTTTTTAATTTTGTCATCGGTTATTATAGAAAATAATTGAACGATTATAACGCTAACTGATTTCCAGTTTGTAGATGAAATATGCACATGGCAATCGGCTATAACGATTATTGAAGTAAGTGAAGCAGAAATACTTATTTCGTATACCTACTTTGTTTCGAATTTCAGTTGAGTCTCGACATTTTTCCGGTATAGTTCATTATTGTATTCAGTTGGTATGTTTTAGCAGCATGAAATATGAAACGAGAAATGATTAGGAAGATGAGTTGAGCTGACAAGGAAGCTAATTTACGAAAGAGAAGCCGACGAAAGATCAACTTGAACTTGGCCGTGTTCCGTCCGCGAACAACTTCAACAGAGCCTAGAAGTTGTGGTCTTGTAGTCTAGCGTCAGCAACGCCATTGTAATTAGAGAGCAGGGTACCACGGCATTGTAGTCTGTTTGAGGTACATAGTGCGAGGGAAGAGGCTTGTTTCAGGGGAAATGTTGAGCCAACTTTCAACAGATTTATGGCCTCGAGCTAAGAAGACGCCCTATGACAATAGCTGCTATAAGATGCCTCCTTCCAACCTCTGCACCGGTATCGTTCGCGATTTTCTTCATTCACCAGAGTCTCCCGCATATATTCGGGATAATTAACATTGAATGTCAAAGTGAACGAAATTAAATTTACAAGTCGTGAGTAAAACTTAGCCTGATGAATATTTTAAAAAAAATTATTATTCAATAATAAAGCATTGAATTTTTTCGCTTCATTCGCTTAAGAAAAAATGTTTTACCCCTCAGCGCCGAATTTGATGTTTTACGATTGAAGGCTTGTTCTTCAATTCAATTGCCAAATAATTACTGCTGTTAGACTATTTTCAACTCTCTCTATTCCAACTTTATGAATCACGAGTTACAACAAAATTGGAGGGAAAAAATTGATGTTTTATTGGAAGAAAACGTGATTATCCTCAATCCTGCACGTTCACGGTGGTTAATTTTTTATTGAATGGAGTCGATAATAAAAATGCAATAGCGTCATCAAACGTAGTGCTTTTCCGTGTTAATAATCAAAGTTTTATCGCCATGCTCACTGCCTGTCCTTTTTCACGAGGTAGAAGGAGCAATTTCACCCGTTCATCGTTTCCCTCGGTACCATCGTTGGCAAAACTCTAAAGAACGAATGGAATTTTTAATTTTAAAAGGTAGAATAGTAATATAATATTTTGCATAAAAATGCTATTAATGGACAAAAGCGGGTTAAAGACCGCTACGACGGTTTGCCGGTATGGAATCTCATTTGGCTAAGGGTAGAAAATATGGCAAACTCCCCAAGTTAATAGATGAGACACTACGTTGAAAATGAATAGAGTTCAATTATCAAGAACGATTTTTTTTTCAGGCCAAATAGATGAATGAAAATTGACGAATAAATTGCAGCTAGATTAACCGATTCGTTTTACCATATTCAAAGAATGGTTAACACTGCTTTTCGATTTTCATGTTATAATGACCGAACAAAATTATTTGCATTTTTTATTTTATTATATTATTCTAACTTACAACTTCAACTCAGGGCGACATTTTTATTATTTATTTCGCTTTTAAATAGAACCACCGTTCTTCAGAAACAGTTAAAAAAAGTGCGATGTTTTTATTTTTGCCTCCGCTTTCGCCTCAAGGCGGAAAATTTTCCAAATAATAAATGTCCCGTCTCTCTACTGTCTCCTAAGACTGATAATGGGATTTTAATATCATGAAAGCAGAAACGGTTCCGGAAGGAAGCTTTCTCGATGTCCTCGTCAACAAACTAAGCAGGAGGGCGAGAGACAGAATGATGAATAACGTTGAAAGTGACAAGATGAATTTTTCAAATTGAATCCGTTTTCTCAGCCAGAAATAGGGGGATGTAAAGTGGAAAGGCTCTTTCCAGATATGCAAACGCTTTATCGAGATGCTCCATCCGCTTATACCAGAGTTCCATTATCGTAAAATCTGCGTGAAATGTGAAAAAAAATTCACGAATCAGCCCGGCCGCATTCCAGAGAAAGATTTTGTTTTGAGAGAGTTTATATAAAAATAGAATCCAAGATTATGCCGGGAAGTATTATGAATTTACCTTACTGTACTAGAAATATTTAGTCGAAAAACGTCACATATATTTCGCCTTGGGATTGCTTGGTTTGCGAAATAATCTATCCAACACGGAAACATGTCTGAGCCGTTCCAGTTTGTCGTCGAACGATTTCGCCCACAATATGAGTTTGTCAATTCAAGCGTACGACTTTGGATTTGCATTGTAGCGATGAAGGGAACCGAAACAGAGCTCAACCGTTGGGCATTCGGACTTATCATATCCGTCCAGGTTCAGGATTTCCGCTTCGGAGAGAACTTCGGGTTTGCGTTGGAGGGGGATTGTCTTGGGAGAAATACGACCACCTCCCGGCTCATCGTTGTGCGACGCGACAGATTTATTTATACGCGTGGTGAGCGTCATGTGGTTTGTAGCTGACCGAAAAGCAAATTCGCCTGCAGAGAATTCCAAAATCCCTTCAGGATCTTGAGATATTCCTGAAGATTATTTTACAAAAAATTCTTTAGGAGGAAATTTTTTTAAATGAATATTTTATAAACAATTTCTCGAGGAGGAAATTTTTATGTTGAGGAAATTAACCGGTTTCCGATGTTTCCCTTCCAGATTTTGATTTCATACCCATGAAGATATTTTAAATCTTCACAGATGTATATTTGAACTTGATTAGTTGACTCCTTTTTCAAAATGAATCTCACCTTGAACTTCTCAATTCGTCAATCGCTGTGGCGTACTTAATATATACGGTTATTTCTACCCTCTGTATTTTCCCGCAGGAGCACTGTCATGCGTAACGGGGGACATTGGCATCCCTGGCTACGAATTTTCGTCGAGAAGATTGCGAAAAGGTCTCCACTGGACCGTAGCATACTCAGAACCGCCTCCGGACTTTTCATACACCTCGCCTGATATTCGCTAACATAGAAACACGAAACGTTGACCGTATTTCCACAACTGAGGGTGGTATCTGTCCACCGAGTGAGGGGATTGTTATTGTGTCGTCGAAGGGAGCATCCACGTTTCCCTAATTTAATTTTCGAAAGCCAAAATTCACGTACCGGTGAAGCTATTGTGCCGTTGTGTTGCTTTCCGACCGCATCTCTATCGCTCTCTTTCTTGCGGCGCTTTCCGTTCAGTCAAATGACGTCCTTTTGTTCACGAATATGCCTCCGCACCATACTGAATTGCAAACCGCACTTCCTCACGCCCGACCGGGCTATCGGTCGTAATTCGGTGGCCGTTTCTATTTTAAAACGTTCCTCGTCTTGACCACAAGGATGCCAAATAATAATTCTGAGCGCTCTCAAAACGATACAAAGGGCTTTTGCCTCCACTGGTGACAATTCTGCTGTGTGTTATACGAGTTGAAAATTTCCTTACGAAACGTTATTCGTCATTGAACCAAAACGTGACCAAAATCTGGTGAATGAGAAAGAATTTCTTTCTAAAACTCACTGTGGGGAACACCCACTATCTTCTTGAGAAATGACAAAGGATTGATTCAAATTCGCTACCGCTACCTTCTCGACAGGTTCGGTTGATACGCACAGCGCCACCTCCCTGCTGGGTCGGCCCGTTTGCAACCATTAGCTTCTGAGCTTGGCCAAGTTCGCAATAATTTTGCGAAGGGACTTCCCCCGAGGAAGTCTCGATAAATACTTGAATTTAAAGCGTTTGGTAGTTAGTTGGTTCCCTCGTCATCAACAGGGCCCAACCGACAGCTACTAAAACGTGGTCAGTTGCAGCGCCCACACTCACCATCAAAATATCGATTACAATTGAGGATTGTGGTTGAGCGTTAACCCATTGATATTGGCGATTTGAGGGCTGAACCACTCAGTCCGTCGATTTTTTAGGAGTATAGCAATGCAGCGAAAAGGCAGACCTGCCTAATTTCGTGTCCGCTCTGTAGGCAGCTATATTATTTTTTATTTTATAATCTGCTTTGAAGCGCACATTTGTCCATCTCCCCGGTTGAACTCAATTCAATTTTCCCCAAAATGTCGTACACCGTGTGACATTTTGTGTTTCCCGCCGAACAATTCGTGTTGTAACGCTTTGATACCTCGAGAATTCGTCGTTCATATCCCGTACAAACAAGCACAATGGCGTTTCCCTCGTATTCACCTACCCTTGCAATGTATTCGGTAATACGAGGGTCCCTCGGTAGGGTCAGCGTCCGGGGCAGTGCTTCACACTAGCAAGACCTGAACCTGTGTACATACACGGACGCATGTGGAAACGCTTAGATCGGGGGACTCCATCCCACTCCGTAATATATTAACCTTCGTTGAAGAAATGACCAGCAATGCTCGGCCACCACCTATTGGGGGATCTAGTTTCGGGTATAGGGTGTTTTGTTCCGGTTCGACGCTCACCTTTATCCCCGATACGTTGGCAATATCTACCGGCCACAACATGCGCGATTTTCGATGTACCGAGTCCGGGATCTCGTAGAAAGGAGCGACCCTCTCAATAAATTCATCTGTTTAGCCGTCGTATGGAGAAAGAAGCAACTCCGATCGGCTCGGCCAATAAATCAAATGAAAATAGGATGGGAGACTAACGATGCTAACATATAAATATAACGTCAGCGAAGGAAAGCATTTGTGAGATGATAATCTCTCAATCTACCGTCTATATTGTCCGTAATATTTTTTGTTTTACCTTTCTCTGTTAATAGAGTTAATATAAATTATTCATTGCCATCTATTGCGATTTGGAATTTTAAAAAAAATCACACTTATGTATTTGACATTTAATTATTGTCTGTTTTTCTTAGATAACTTGTGTATCATCAAATGTCTCTCCAGAACTTGAAACTATTGACGTTCTTCAAACTTGAAACCGTTGAAGTCTATATCTACCCGAAAAATTGTAACTTTTCTTTTGAAGATGGTCGTTATTTGGACAAAGGTGATATTATCGAGCGAGAGAGCTCCGTTCGATATCGATTATCTTACCTTTTGATGGCTGAATAAAAGTGGTACGGAGTTAAGTGATTAACTCGATCGCTAGGGATTGCACCAATTAGTGGCAAATTAAGCGGAAAGTCCACGATACTGAAATTATATAATCATCTCGTTCCAACGGAGCACGCGACTTCCTCCGTGAACTTTAGTTTCCCCGTGGACGTTCATTTTCCCACGAGGAAACCTAAGGAGAAATGTTAAAATCGTCTGGTTAACCCAAGAGACCAGTTAGAGACGGCCATATTCATCGTCGCCTGCTCATCATTACCTTTATTCCGAATTCCCTCAAGTTGTCTCGTTTTGAAAATCCTTTCCAAATTTTGGATCCAATTGCGAATTTTCACGTTTGCAACCGGTGAGAATCGAATAATTTTTCGAGTAATTTTTCTCTCGCTTCTTGTAGACTTGTCATTTTTGAAACTTGCACACATTTACATAGATTTCTTTGATAACCTTTTAAAGGAATTTGATGAAGTTGAAAGTTGTGATATGATTGCTGTTAAAAAATCTATAAGTACTAATGCGGATACTGTAAGCATAGAAACTGTTAAATATTTTGTCTCTCAATTAATGATGTGCCAATTTTCAAAAGCCCACGATCAATTTCCGTAGTTCCGTTTTGCATAAATTGCCTATTATACTTCATAGTCGATAATATTCTCTAGGATCTCCTGAACCATTTTATCGTCAAAGATCGTTCGGTTTCTGCTTGATAAACTCCTGCAAACCGTCGAAGGCATCGTTATCTCCGTCTTTATCATACGTTCAACGTTTAAGTTCTAGTCGATGCAGTCGACCATGGCTGGTTAAAAGCGACCAAGACCATTTGAAGTGGAAGTTTGAATATTCCGTAGCAGATGACGCTGACCAACGGGCAAGAAACTGATGGTCAAAGCTCAAACCTTACCAATACTGAACAGGTTTCTCTTTCCGTATAGTCTCCACTCTCTCTTCCACTCGCAAAATCCTCTCCTTTCCCTCCTGGTCAGTATCACCTGTATAAATATGGATGTCCACGTCAAAGGCCTCAAACCGCACTGTGTTGTGCTTTCTCGTCCTTTCTGATACTTTTGCGGTTCTGTTTCAACCCCGTTCCGTTTGAGTTACCATTGGCCATTCAAATGTTACCACCAAAGACTCTGGGATACGCGGGGCCTTCAGTTTATAATTGAAAAGTGAAAATAACGAGTAGGCTTGTGAATTTTGATAGCTTGAAAGCTCTTTTTTCCGGTTCGTATGAAAAAATTAGATTTTCGGGCATCATAGGATTCATTTTCTACACGTTGATGAAGAGATGATATTAACTCCTATAGCTATTACTGACGACAAAGTGGAAAGTAATTTCACTCTTCCAGGAACTAGCACTAAAGCAGACTGATTATGATTATCAGGCTGTCTACACCAACTGGAACCTCCAAATGCGATCTAACTGAGATAAGATAGATCTGACATCGTGTTAATATTTTGAACGACAACAGATCCAAAGGTAACCTCATGCCGCACGAAGTGTAATGCGTCCGTCCAAAAATCGTATAGAGGTCATCATCGCGTGATGTAGCTCATGTTGAACAATGGCCATTCTGATTCGGAGAAGTGAAGCATCTAACGTTTACGGAGCATGACACGGTAATTACGTACTCGAAGCGGAATCGGAGCATCAGTCATCGCTTTTTTGATGCGTCATCAAACTTTAGGACCCTCCCCAGATCCTTACACCGACGTTCCCCCATGTGAGGTGCTCTCATTTCACGCTCGGATCCACAACCCGCATGTAGACTGTGGAATCATCCAGACAGACCCTTCGTGCATGTTCCAGTCTCGAACCTGTTTACAACATCCTGATACTCATCTCGATGCGATGTGATCTAAATTTGGTCGTGATGCAAGGGACCGATGGTAGATTACATTCAAACGGAGTGACGTCTAGTTATTACGATGAGAGAATTGCTATGTAGCACGGGTCGATAATGTCACCTTCCTCTAATTGTGTCAACACACACAATCATCTGGACAGTCATTATCCATCAATGTTAGCAGAAATTTCGTGACTAGCGAGAACGTAACAACTTTTATAATCGAGTAGATCTGTCAAACATATTTCATAATTCAGGTCTTTTTTCTCAATTTGATGATTTTTCCTCCGTTGTAAGGAGAGATACGGATAATTAAAAATATTTAAAACGATCAAATTGTACCAATCTGCTGAACTGATGGTGAATTTCTCTAATTTATTTCGGATTTAAAGACTGCGAAGCTTTGGCAATGAATCGGAAAAATGCCGACAGAGGGAACGACAGCAGTACAGTGACGCAGGCTGTAAAAGCAATAAAAAAGCTCGTGGACATGTGGCCTGCTTGTGTGTTACGAGGCTTTACCAAGAAGGGATTTTTCAGGGAAAAGCGAGAAAAGAGTTTTTTTTCTGTCCGAGTCGACCAGGGGACGGTTTTTGCCAGCGGTTACCATGGGAACGCATCTAGGGCGAGCCCATTGTCCGACGTACCACCGATTGAAGTTTCACCCTTCGAACGACTAGCATCACGTGTCAGAACTGAAGGATCATCTTCAATTAATCCAAGCCCAAACTCTCGTTCTCTTCGATGTCCACTCCACCGATATCCAACGGCAAAACACTCCAAGGTGGCTGGTATTTTTTTTCGGAGAGACAATTTTTCCCACGAGGACAACTGCAATGGGCTGTTTCAAGAGGGGAGGGAATCAATCGGATATCACGAAGTGCCACCACTTCACATTGTCATAGGTCCATCGAAGGAGAGAGACTGCAGCGCAGCTGAAGAGCTACCGTTTGAAATACAGATCCAACGAGTTCTTGTTAAAAGACCGAATTACTCCCTGGTTGAAACTTCATCAAGCTGTAGCTGCTGTAAATTTGCCGAACTGTTCAGAAGTTTTTCTTGGCCGACGAATTTGAATGATATTCAATTTTGTTCGAACGCGAAAAATATTAGCTGAACCGAAACGAAAGATGGTGGCTCATCAAGAAATATTGCCATATCTGTACTTGAAAGGAGCGAATCAAGCACTGTGATTGGTCTACGATTCATCGCATTCAATGAAAGCAGGCTTAAATCTCACGGCTTATTTCAGAGTTGGAGAACGGGCCGCCATTCAAGTCCATGAATGAAGTTGAAGGTTCTTACAGCATTGAGATTCATTGAAAAGAGGTGGGAAGGTCTTTTGGCTCTCAGTAATTCTCTTTTCTTCACCAGGCTGCACTCCGTATCCGAACGGTTACGCCGAGTGAAGTGACGTAACTTATACCACAGTCGAATTGGGAAGTTTTCGTCTTTCGATGGCAGGTGAAATGAAAGGAAGGCTCCTGGAGAAAAGGTAAAGTGCGACATCCTTTCGAAAAGGATCCCATGGTTTTATCATCCGACCGAAACCTTCACAAGGGGAGTTTCGGGAGCTTCTTCGCAATGGGAGAACTTCAAAGGAAACGAGGCGGAAAGACTTGGAAAGATCAGGAACGAGGGTAGGCAGGAGTAGTCAGGGTTGAGATACCACAAAAGAGCAAACAGTGCCACCCCGAGTCTTGAAAGCTCCGCGCATACCTTCGGAATCGATGGGGACGCGTGTCTTGTAGTCTTCAGGAGACACGGAATGCTCCCTTCGTTCGTCCAATATGAGCAACAGCCCCTTGCAAACCGCAAGGATTTCTTTCTTTGTCTGAATTATAAATACATCATCCCTAGTCTTCATATTCTTCTTGACGCACGTGCGTATAACTTTCTTTTGAAGCATATCGTCTCGTCGTTCCGACGGTGAATTGTTTATAAAGCTGATGTATCTCGAAGCAGCTTATCTGAGATTTCCTTTCAACTCGCAGCCAATGAAATGGCATTTTTGGCCGCAATATTTGTTACCAAGAGTCGAGTGAGCAAGCCTTGATATAGAAAATATTATATTAAACAGGTTCTTTCAATTCGCTGCGCTCTGATTCTTATTGCGATCGCACAGTTTTTTCGCAAGAAATTGATCTTTTTCTTGGAAAAAAAAAACAGAGGATCAGTGTAGAATTTCCGCAATATTATCCGATCAATTATGTTGAAGTTACAAAACAAGAATATCCGAATAAGGTCCTATAAATTTATTTTACCCCTAGACATAGTCATGTTGTCTTCCTTGTACTAAGAAGAGGTCAATTGTTCTTCGTCGATTGAACGGAGCTTAATACATAATGAAGCTGAAGCCTATTAACTATTTGGCTTTTGCTAGATTAGCCAAAACACAACAACTCTGAGGGGCTTGATTACCATCGTAGCTGTCGGAGATAACATCCACCAAATTCCCGATGGCTAACTACTAACATACGAAGACAAACCTCTATAAGGCCACATGTATATCATTAACGCTCTAAATAGCTACTCAACGCGCAAGCAATAGAGATTCAATACTATTGCGTCAATATTATCATATCGAATTGTATATCACTACTCTGTCACACAGTTTAAAATCCGCACAGGGAGTTCTCCGGGAGATTTTCAAACCATAAAATAATTGAAGTTTTTTTTTTCGACGAAAAATGAAAATTAAACTATTTAAAAAGAAGAAGAAAAAGATTGTAATAAAAATCAATAATTGAAGCAAACTGACAGCTGTTGTAGGTTACCGCTCATTTTATATTGATAGGTTTTATCAAGTAGGGAGGAAGATTTCAGACGATCATCAGCTGCAATAAGCAGCTCGCAAATGACAAACACCAGATTTACAATGCTCGTTTATCGAACCGAGAACGTTGAAAAAAAAATGATAAGCTGCAAAAACCTGAAAAAATAATTGCGGTCAGAGTGCGGGTTTATTTTACACGGTCAATACTCGCACGTGGAAGTGGACATGCAAAAAAACTCACCTGCGTTAGAGGGACAAGTCTTCGCAAAGTAAACAACTCGAATTCAGAAAAACCGTGAGGCAACCTCGCTCCGCACGAAACCGCATACAATTGGACGCGATGAATCTCGAATTGATTTTTAAAAAATCCTCCCGAGAGTGTACAAGCCGAGTGAAAACCGCAAGGGGGCTTTGTATCAACTTAGAACCAGCGGGTACTTATTCGACGGAACCGTAGAGAAATTGAGAACTGTGAACGAAACCAAGCACTGTTGTATAATGACGTATTTTTCATAATCGATAAATAAAATTTCGGGCCCTTAATGCTGATCGGCGAACTTCCAACCGGTTATTCACAGAATTTTCTAGGGTGGGGATATAGTTGTTCAACCATTCGACTGTACAAAATAATAATAATAAAGAATAAAGAAAAAATTACAACCTGGAAAAAATGAAAAAATTACATTTTCAACAGATTAATAATTACAACAGTGTAAAAGCTAGTTCTAAAAAAAATAAGATGTTCTTTTTAGAGCTCCACTGACTCAAATGTCTAATCTCTAATTAATTCGGGTTTTCCGACCGAATAGAATACGTCTTCGGCCGCGAACGATTGTGATCCTATAATTCTCGACACATGTTCAGCCTCGTTCCCTTTAACAGCCGATGAGGTGACTCACCCCCGCAGAACAAAATCTCTCTACAAAGGGGAAATGAAATGTTTAGAACATTAGTTCTGGTTCAATGCCATATTGCCCCTCTTTTCCAAGGAACGAAAGTTAAATCTACACAGCGCTAGGTTTTCTTTCATTTATTGCCCAACCGTATAAATCTCACTTCCCCCTTTAACGACCGTTTGACTCAGTCAAGAGTCAAGGTCAAACGACGGTCAATTTAAAGTTGGATATTTATCAATAAAAAGCTCGATTTGCGCGAGACGTATTTCATTTTAATCAAAACCTTATTACAGGAAGCGATATTTGAATAATTTTGACGTCGCTTCTGCCCGTTTTTTTGCCCTGTACTGATTTTTGTCAGGAAATTTTCATCAGCTCAAGTCGTTAACGTTAATATTATCAATAATATTTCTAGCTGCACGATTGTGCTTCATCGTTGTGATCTATTGGAATCCCTAGTTGAGGGCGTTCCTTTGTCAAAAGTTCCCTTTCCGTGTAATTGTCCAATTGACAACTGCTCTATTGCAACGCCTCATTCAGCATTGATTTTCGGTATTGGTGAAACGTGATTTCGCACAAAACGATGCTCAATGACATTAACTGGCGGATTTGGTGGTTTGATAGTTACGAACAACTGTTCCACCAGCGAATGACGCGTTATAGTTGCGGGTCTGCTGTAGTTTACGGCTGACGAGCGAATGGGAAGGGAGAACCATAATAATGAATTCGTAATAAATCAACGAAGCTATTATAGTGCAGCTTGGCGCTTGTCGGTTTTACAAGAACATAGAGGAAAGCACATGATAATAAATCGATCCTAGTTTCCGTTAAAAGATTCAGAGGAAAATGTTATTGTAAATAAATATGTAATTGGAGGCAAGTCGATAAAGCCAGCTAAATATGCAACCACTGCATTGACGAGATAATGTCGCGTCTTTCATCCCCAATTAGGCGAAATGTTAGGGAAACCAACCGAAATCGTAAGGTATCAGATGCTTTAACAAGACTGCGTGATTTCTACACAGTGCAGCCCTTCAAAGCCGATCAACAACTGAAATAATTCAGATATATACTTTCCAACTATAGAATACTCGGAGATAAATGGATGCTACTAGCTCGTTATCGTAAAAGCCTTTCCGTACTTTACATCGTGTATATCATTAGCTGTTTCTCAGCCTACGTTCAAAGAACACGTGCGAATGTCGAGGGCTAAGGCAGATCGCGTGCTCGCTGTCTCGTCGACTGAGAAGATCAAAGCGTTGAAAACAAGAGAAATTGGAAGCGGAAAGGATGAGAAGGTATCAAATAACTAACTGGGAGCGAGTCAGTTTCCTGACGTCAACGCCTTCTCCTGGAAAATATTTCGAAAGAAATCACGACGGCATTAGGCAGAATATCAGGCGTGGTTCCAAAAATGATAAACATGCATTGTAAGTAAATAACGGTTTTATTTTTAATTCTTTGAAATATTTATGAACTATCAAATTCATGAAAGTTTTTATTATTTCTTATTATTATTCTTGCCACGAAATTCGTGCTGTAAAATTGTCTCACAAAAATTGCACGAAGAGGATTTCGCAATTGTCGTAAGCTCCGGTTCCGAGGAAATGCTAGAACTTGACGAGCGTCAAGGTTTGTTGCGTGCAGCATGACTCTCACTGGCTTACAATAGCAAATGTGGAAATCATACAGGTTTTTATAGCATCATGATGATTTATTTTTAACCTGTTTGCATGCCCTTTGGCTATTTTTAACAACGAAGAAAATTCACATTAATCTGACGGGCGCAGTTTTTTCGCAAGTTCGTGCTTGGCCTGAACTATTTTCATGTAGAAGTAAAGAACTGATTGCAGCTCAGAAATGCTAGTGACGTGTGAAGTGAACATAGTCACGGCCGGCTATATTTTCACACCGGATAAAAATGGAAATAATTAAAGATTAAACAAGTATAGACTCCCTTAATAAAAAGGCATTATGAGAAAACGCCTTGCATTTTAATTCGTTCCTCTACTTTCAAACGAATTTTACAGATTGCCAGGGGGAAAATTCTACTGCGGTGCATTTCACGGTCGCCTGAGCCAATTGGAGGGTTTGGAAAAAAAGCATCGGATTTAGCAAGGGTGAACTAAGAGGGATCGACCTTCGTACTTACCCTAATGTGGTATATACCTTTTAGTATGAGGGAAAACTCTTTCAAGAACTAGACGACGGAAAAAAAATTTGAGGGGAGCAGTTGTTTCGAAAAAAAAACCCGAGCGCACGCGAATAGTAAAACGACACTGAGCCGCCGATTCGCTACGACTCAAGAATTCTTTCGGCCATTTTATTTTTTGTCAAAGTCCTCTGTTCAAGAGTTAATATTACAGATCATTTCCTCTCGGATATGAAAAGCGCTGAATCATTCATGCCTTCTTGTTCTCGGTTTGAAGCGTAACAGGGACGTAACGAACGAAAGAGATTTTTTCCCCGTTGCTGTGAGATGAAAATACAAAATTCTGAAGGGGATGTGCCATGAATCTTGTCGGTATTTAATAAACTACGGTTGATATAGGGCTGGGCAAAAGGACAGATGCGAGCGTACGTTCCGGCTCAAGTCAAGAGAAAATGGTTTCACGCGAGATTTTAGATACGAAACACGGTCCAGTGGCAGTCTTTGTGCAGTTATAAAACAATGAAAAAATTAAAAGGGAGTATTTTCCTAATAGTGGTATATCAACTGGATTTTAAAAATTTCGCATCAATCTGCTAATACTTTTCGAGAGAATTTGTACACATCTGAGCCCCGCTCAATATTATGTGAGTGTACATCTATTAATCCATAAATAATACACAATATTATTGGAAATGCAGGGATGTTCTCTCCGACCTTTTAGGATAATTTTCGTAACTTTTACCTCGATAACTTCTATTATTGAGAAGACATCTCGACAGTCTATTGCTGACATATCACCACAATTAATGTTATTAGAGGAAACGGTTGCTCGTTTGGACGCTGGCTTATTACCAGGAAACCGTGGAGACCTTGCAGCAACCGATTTATATTTATTTATTGATCGGGAATGGTGAAGCCACTCTTTCTCTTTCTGTCTTCCTCTGTTCGCTCGAACATGATAAGAAATTATTTTCGAAAGCGCAAAACCTTAGAAAGTATGAAAAATAAAGATACAAATTTGAAAATGTGCTACCAATAAAATGAGAAGATTCATCATTTCCACTGTCGTGTCGACAATGGAACGTTCTCAATCCCACTCGATACGCCAACTATCAATCAAATCAAAAAACTTGCCGTTTCATGCGATTTTACTGATGACAAGCGAATCTTGTTTGAGTTAATCGCGAACAAACCCTCCAGTTCACATCTTACACTTCTTTCCCCATCGCCGAAAGCCTCAGTACAGACTTTGCTCATCTCGGTTGATGATACGGCACGAACGCAGCCGAGTTTCATCCTTTCAGAAAACCGTAGGCCTCCGCAGCACGAAGATTTAGATAAGCGCCAAGAAAGCACACGTCTTAACGCGTTCCACCAACCCTTGCTCCTGACGCCATTCACAATCCTTCGACTAAGTCACTTTCCTCCCGGTCTTGATCCCCGTCTAATGAAATTTAAACTAATAACTCCCCCTTGGCTTGGCGAGAGTTTGCCGTGTCTTCCGTGTTCTGGGAAATGCCGGAAGCAAATATGAGATTATGGTAATTGAATGTCCGCTCGTAATGGCACTACTGTTGAAGCTTTTCGTCGCCCGATTTCGGACGATTTTTCATCAGCATGTATTTGAATATGTATGATACAATTTGTTGTTGAAACTTCAAAAGTATGAAAATCGTAAAAAATTCAAAAACTACTATCAGTTGTTCGAATTCGATTATTACCACTTTAAATTCGAATTCTACGTCTAATTTCCTGTAAGAATCATTCATTAATCCAATTTGAAAAGTACTGTAAGTATTTGCAACGGATTTTCAAAGTTGAAAAACGTAGGAGTGGCGTAGTACTAAACCTGGAAAAACTGATAGTTGTCGTTAAATTTCCGCCGTTTTGACATCATATTCGGATTCAGCGTTAAATTTCCTATAAGAATAGCTTTCAAAATCGCTTTAAAACGAAAATTTAATTTTTCACTATTACCGAGCTCGGAATTTCGGCCGGCGAAAAACTCGATTTACGGAAAATAATTTCTCTGGCTCTGTTTAAATTTTTTCACCAAATTTTTTGCTATGTACGTGTGTAAGGCGTTCAAATGAAGACTCCTGCATAATAAAACAATTGATTCGCATTTATTTTGACCCCGAAAATCACAGTTAAAGTCCAATTTTTGAGCTTTTAAAAACCGATTTTTTTGGACCACTTGCACATTTTTCCGAGAAATAAAAAAAATCACAAGAATACATCTTGGTAAGACACAACTTTCCTAAAAATTTCAGATTTTTATCTGTATTGAGAGAGGAGTAAAAATTCGTTAACTGTTCGGTTGAAAAAAATCGCAGGGGTACCCCTTGGATTTTTCGCGAAAAATTTTTTGAAATGGATTTCGCTCAAATTCAGCATAACGATAGTTGATGATATGTATATCAATAATATATGGTTCATTCTTTGTTTCTATCGCACTAAATAGATGAAAATAACGTTTAAAGTTGAAAAATGTCTTGTTTTCGTGTATAGTCTACTAATATTGTTGAATAACGCAAAAACGGTTGAAAAATGGATAGGTACATTACATTAGGAAAATGTGGGCAATTAAATTACCTATCTTTTGGTATATTCAAACACCTGAATTGACGACTTTTTGTTTGAGTTATCCACTCTGCAAGTTACAAATCTTGGAAAACTTACAGTTGTTATGTCTAATTTTGCTCCTACTACTAAAACACCACCGGCAAAGCCGCCAGGGGCGCTCAGCCCCTAGTGTATGATAAAATTGAATTTCCCATGCATCGCCACTTTTTTCGACCGATTGCAGAAAAATGATGAATGAAAATCGTAAACGAAACTTCGCTCTTCAATTAAGAGCGCTTCAATATAATCAAATTACTAAGCTTTAGCCGATTGTTTTTTTCCGTTCTTTTTTCTATCCTGTAATAATATTAATGGGTAAACACAATAGCACTATACAGAATCTAATGGTCCCCGGTGGTGTTGGTCGAATTGGCAACCGCGGGTGAGTTATTACGATCAAAGCGGCGATACACCTCGGCGAATGCGCGATCACGTTTGTACCAGTGACGTTCGTGCTTTATTTTCAGCGAATCTAAAATAAATACAATTACAGCTGTGCTTGTAGGCTCAAGAGAGTAGGAGATAGAGGGTAGTATCGAGAATTTCTTTTATGAGAAAAACCTCTAGAGACGGGAGATGCCTGGCCGAGTTACGTGCGTGGGCATAAATTTCTATCGGTGGTTAATGCTTTCCTGAGTCGTCCCAACGGCTTTGTGTTTTTTCTGCTCTTTTCTGTTTGATTCATCGTATCGAAAAATCTCTCGGATGGAATATTCTTCAGACACTGTTGGTCGAATGATTTTTTTTTAGTTTCCATAAATATGAGAAAAAATGTCGACATTTTACTGTCGAAGTACTAAGATACCAGAAATACGAAGGGATCGATTTAGTAATGACCAATTTGGATCTGGTCAGTCGAGGTTTGAACAGGGGAACATTTTTCTTTTTAGAAACACGGTACAATTTATTCAAAATCTAATATTTATCCGATTTCCAAATCTAAAACTGTTGAGAAAAGAAACAATATTAATTTTTTTTTTTGAAACTCAACAACATTTTCTAAATTAGGTAGAACCGCTTTATAATTTATACATAAATAAATTAAAAATTGTGAAATAAATAAACATAACGGCAGCCGGTTATCTCGCTGATGCCAGCAGTCATTACTGTATGAAACTTCTTTTTATTCGAGCCAGCGACGTTGAAATGCAGGCAATAAGTGTGACCTCGTCGCTCACATATATTAATATTTATCGTCTCTATTGACCTTCGAACCGTCAACAAGAGCAGTACTGAGCGATGTCGTCAGCCAATTAAGAAAAGCTATCCATATTAATATTTTGTAGTTGATTAATCCGAAATGACGCTGGCATTAAGGCTTCTGTTGATAAATCAACATCAGGTTGCGCCAGTTATCGGGGAAATATCAACTGAACAACAATTCAATATTAAGTCAGGTCTCGGTTGCGATCTAGTGACGGAAGAGTATTTAAATTTAATGCGCATTTTAATTAACTTCGTTGCCATACTAGGGAGTACAGCAATACCAAATGCTCCCACTTCATCGTTCAACAATCATTGCAATGTTTTGATGTGTATTGTACTGATTCGTGGAAGGACATTTCAATTGTTGATGTTCCCGATCGAAAATTTAAAAAGCGATTGAATAGTTTTGTGTAACTTAAGCGAAGACAGACGTTGTAAAATGAAAAAGAGAGAAAATTAGCGACTCGTTTTCAATAATGCTTTTTACTTCCATGTTTACGTAGTAAATGGAAGTATTTTTCTTTTCCTTGTCGCCGCATTTCTTGATGTCCGGTGGTCGTGAGGGGTAGAAAAACCAGGCGACTCATTCGCCGATTCTTTATTGGCTGGCAGAGCACTTTCGCCAATTTGGGCATCTTCAGGGCGACGTGAAGCCATAGAGTCCACAGCCGTATGGCAGCTCGGTCGGACACCCAATAAAAAAATCGGAGAATGAGTCGCTTTGTTTTTCTCCCCCTCACAACCTCCGAATAATGCTTTTGGTGTACTCCAAGCACATCCGCAAGTAAAGGCATCTTCCAGTTGAGGAATCATCTGGGTACGTAGAGCCACGGAGCCTATAACCTCAAGAAAGAAGCTCAAAACGGAAAACGCGTTTAGGATGAGAGTTCCCAATTTTTCGGACAGCGTTCCCAGAAATCTATCCCGATTCAACTCTCCACGTCGCGTTCTCAACGGTTTCACCTAAGCTTCAACAAACATGTAGCTGATCGATTTTCCCTAGAACGGCAGCCGCTGGTTCGAGGTTATGTTACACGGAGGAAAAGGATCACACGGCTCGTTAGTCTCGCAAAATACACCGAATAAGAAGAGCTAGGAGCCCCTCGACGGTTTGGATCTTCTTAGGAAGGAGAGTGGGAATGCCCAGGAAAGCACTAAGGGATAATCCTCTCTTCCTTCGTCTTCGTGCTATTGTTGAGAGCGAGGCCTTCTATCACTCGAAATCTTATACCCAATCCGCCTCAGTAGAAAAATTGTTCGACGGAAAAACATAAACATTGTTCGATGAGGCTTTGAGCGAATAATTACTGCCCTTAATACACTACGTACAGGCATTATACTGCCTCTTTATATAGAAAACAAGGAAAAGTAATTTATACTAGGTATTTTCGATTATCATTACCATAGAAATTAATTCCTACTGTAATATTATGCATGAGATTTTTTCCCTTTTTATAGAAAGAACAACAATTATTGTACACATCTCGAAAGAGAACATCTGTTCCTGATTTAGATGGGCTTAGGACTGGTTAGGGCTGGCTCATTCTTGCTTGAACTGTCGTGAAAAGGCTGACTGAATTTTTCTTGCCCATTTTTACCTGGCATGTCGAAGAATTTGCAGTTTCTAAAGAAACATGCATAATTCGTGAGCAACTTATACTCAAACAGAACTGTTCGCATTTTACGATCCCGCGACGTATATATAATAGCCTTAGGCATCGAGTCTGGAAAGGTACACTTGAAAAGTGATACTGTACATAAAACACGTGAAGTTGCTAACACGGGTTAGCTGGCAGGCAACTTAACAGCTTGGAAAGAAGACTTATTTTTTCGACGTGTTAAGTCTCAAAAGTTTTTGAAGGTTTCACGATATCGCAAAGGTTTCTTACAAGGGAACGGAGAAGAAAGGAAAAAAGGAAGTGTCAAACAAAAAACTTTTGAACGATCTTTTTTTTACGATGTTACGACAGGTGAGGTGTGCAAAGAGGCGCTCAAGGGCAACTCCGGAAGAGACAGCAGAAGCTGTTTCCACACCAACGGAAAAAATGTCATCGTTCAACAAGACAGCTCACTCACACAGATGAATTCAAGTGTGGCGTCAGTCTTTTTACCCTTAGCTGTCGAGCACCCTAAACGCGTTAGGGAGGTGTTTCTTTTCACATTCGAACGCAACGCTTTCTTCGTATATAATTTAGCATAACGATGAAGAATAATGATCCTCCAGTAAATTTCGTTGTCAACCAATTGGTTCCGTTGGGTGAATAAAGATGGAAATAAGTAGAAATTCCAATACACATCTCGTGCCTATCAGTTTTTGTTTTGATCGAGCGATTTTAGAAGAATTTGGGAACGGGATTCTCCAGATCAGACAATGCGTAAGGACCAAGGAAGTTTACATTTTCATGGAACGGCCTTTTTTTCTTGAGAAGTGACGCTTCTCGGCAAGATTCTGCGAAAACTTTTTTGTTTACCTGATCGCTCTTATATGTTGCAATAGCATATAATATTTTTGTAGTTTCTTTTTTCAAACTTTAATTGCAAGAAAACTCAAATTTTGTTCGACACACAGGCTAATACGATGAATAGAATATATAAAATCATCTAAAGATTGCCCCTCTTGAGGGTCATTCTAACTGAAAATTGCGAGCGTTAATACATTATCTATCTCTACAAGCTGCAAGTCCTTTTGTAAAGATACACATTAAGTAACAGGGCAAATACTATTCCATTCACCCACGATCAATCAGCCAATGATTGGATCAACGGGAGCCGACAATATTCTCTGAAAACATTGTAACTTCGTTATGAATTTCTCAAAACAAGTCGCCATTGTTGAAAACATCATTTTCATAAAGAGCAGGAATCAAGTTGCGAAATTGCTTTACAGGAGGATTCAACTTTCAGCTTGTTTCTCGACCCTTGTTCGTATCTCGGTACACGAGCCTTGGGTAACTACGTTATCTGTTCAATCAATCACATCTGCCATCAGGGGATACTCTAATAGAATTACTGTTGATCTTCTACCCTTTTCGTAAGGTAAACAAGGAAGAGAGCAAGGGTTGAGGACAGCCCCGGGGGCACTTCGAGCTCGTTACTATGTGCGATAGTGCGAGCGTTGAAGGTGAGAAAGGATGACAGGGGACAACGATGCTTCCCCGGGGAATAACTAGCAACACCTTGCCATATTTTGAGTACGTGCAATTATTATCGAAATTAATATAGAACCAACTTGCTAGCGCATTCGGTTTCATAATAATTTAAAAGCCGGAAGCATCTTGAAAGGGGAGGAGGTAGGGGAAATTTATGTCAATGAACATAACCACTCATAAACTCTCTGGGAATAATTTATTTTTAAAGACAATACGATTCTCTCAACACGGAAATATAAGGAATTTGACAAGAAGAAGATATACTACAGAGTAAGAATCACGGTTCATCTATACGGCAGAAGCACAGCGTGGTGATATCTTCTAGAATTAAAATAGGGTAACATTTAAAAAAATCAGTAACTTTTTTAGTTTTTTTTTTCGCACAACGTGGTGATATCTTCTGGAATCAAATAAGGGTAACATTTTTGAAAAAAGTACTTTTTTTAAAGTTTTTTTCGAGACTAGTGTTGGAAAAGGGTCTCATCCGGCTAAATTAGGAGATCAAGTAGCGTATCCACATGACTCCGGAACCAGTTGTTCGCTAGCGTCAAAACGGAACCCTCTTCATAAAGATTGTCTTCTAAATTAACCTTCAACACGTAACCACACTTCAACGGCAATTATGCACCCTGTTCTTTTTGGAGTGCACAAAAAAAACGCAGTTTAGGGGGTATCGTTTATTTTTATTTGACTCGCTTGCGTAACGTCGTATGACATGACGTGACATCCGATGCAGCGTCTGCTTTTCGTAGGTTCGCGTTTCGGGATGCACTGCGGAGCATCAAGTTGCTCCTGCCTGTCACGGTTGAAAATAAAACGGTAAAACGTGACCGGGCTGACGAGGGCGGCTAATTGCTCCAACACCGGCCACTGTCGGCTCACGTTTTGCAGCCATTACTTCGCGCCAGTAATTTAAACTTACTCCCAGTCCTGAACATATATACGCCTCAGCTGAAGAACAAATTTATGAACGATATAGAATCGTCTCTGGATCAACGAACTGTTGCCGAAGAAGCCGAAACTGTATTCGACACAATTTGGAATTTATCATTTGATGGCAATATTGATCTTTTGAAAAATCTGGCGAGGCTATTTTGGATCACCTGAATAAAGCTGACCAATCGCAGCAGGTTTCACCTTGGCCACCGATCAAGAAGCTAAAGCGCAGCAAGACGGAGTTTCGGAAACTTCCGGCTTTTCACATAAAAAATTAAGCCCACTTAAGACTTAATACTACACAGACTATTGAACCGTAACGGCCACTGTGTACGTGTACTGATGTTGGTACTACTGGAAAGTGCCTTGAGGCCAAAAAGGAGTAGGATTCCCTCGAGTGAACCCGGAATAGAATGAGTGAGTAGTATGTGAGTTGGTGTAGACCTGAGAAGGCTTACAAACCAAGGAGTACAAGGGGGCTCGGTAACGTTATTTACTTTATTTTTCTTCTTCTTCGTCGAAAAAGAAAAACAAGGTTGCGTGCGCCCTCGAGAGTTTTGCGGGAAGATTTCGAGTGCCTTCAGTTTGCGGTGGCTGGCCACTGAGTGGAAGAAAACAAGCTGAAAAAGAGAGAACTCGGGGAAATGAGACTCAGATGCCTTTTCAACGGTTTCGTCTCTTTGGATTCGGAATGGATGCCCGTTGAATATGTAGGAAATCCATGAAATTTCCAAGGCTCTTTCATTATGATACGCTCAAGGTTTCAAAAAACGAATTTTCCCGGTGAAAACTTTTCTTTCTTTTTTTTTTGCTGAAATCGAATTGACATTTGATTTGTTATTTGCCGATCAATTTCGTTGAAGAGACGTCAAAGTTTTGTTTACCGGAAATAATTAATCCAAAGATGGGAAGGTAGAAGGGTATAGTTATTAGATGGAAACGGGTTAGGGCTTTGGCCGATGCTTCAGTCCCGCAAAGCCGCTGAATAATTCAAGTCGCTGCCCCTAATAAACGAGAGATGAACAAACAGCCCAGGTTTTCCGTGCGCAAGCGATCGGGGTGATGTTTTAGGGGTTGGTTTAGATGGTTTTGAAGGGGACTATCAATCCCAATGGGAAAAGCCTAAATTCGAGTCCATCGGGAACCGTGGACCCTTCATACGCCACTGTCAGTCATTTGGTTAAGTAATAGCCGCCGGTCATTAGCCATGCGAACGGATACAGATTTGCCCCCTTCCACCACGTAAATCGGTTCCTATTTCAGAAACCACCTGTACCGTTTTTAATAAATATTTCACAACCGAAACTAGACGCTGACCCTTGATCTTCATCGAGCTGAAACGACGGTAAAAATAAATTAATAATTCCCAACCGGGCTGTTATGTTGAAATAAACTTCATCATTCGAGCTTTCACACACCGACTTTTGGACATGCAATACGCCGAAAGTTAAATTGGCTCAAACTCCGTCTAATTAGTGTATGCGGAAAGCGAAGAATATCAATAGACAATTATACTTCAGCGGCGTCGGAATTTCTGAACCGTCAGATATTCTTATTTGACATGCGCTGTATACGTAGACCGCAGATTTCAATTTTGAAACGTACCCCATCGAAAAAGGTTGCTTTATTCTCGAACTCCGCCGGAGCGATTTATTCGTCGTTGAATAGGAAATGCGATAGGAGGCGAATAGTTTCGAGGCAGCCCTTGTTATCCAGTTTGATTAGAATAGTTTTAATTGGAATCGCTCGCACTGGTCTCTTGGTAGTAATAGCAGGTGTTGCTCTTGGTATATTTAAATCGCTTCTTCGAACCAATAAATCTGACGTCCGTGGTATCCCGGTGATTGATCTTGTTCGGCATGAACGATCGCTGTTCGATCGCGCAAACCGAGCCAGCTCAACAACTCAGCGTACGTATGCCAACGTAGCCTCTACTCGCAAACCATCCACACAAGAAGAGCCTACATGCATTACACAACTCGTCAGCAAAATTGACCAGCTACTCGCACTCATCCAACCCCTAGTAACCATGCTGTCCCAACTGCTTCCCAAGCTAATCAATCCATGATGAGTGGTAATAACTCCATCAATGTATGCACTTGGAATTGCCAAGGTGTGCTCGGTAAATTCCACGAACTTCACCTCTTTCTCCTTAAAAATGAAGTGGACATAGTTCTCCTCACCGAAACTAAACTATGCCCCACCAAAAACTTTTTTATACCTGGTTATAAATTTACACGGGCTGATCACCCATCAAATCGGTGCCGAGGAGGCTCAGCTGTCTATGTCAAAGCCACTCTCCCTCACTACGAAATGCCGCCTTTAAGAGACATAAATTTCCAACTGGCTCGAATAGGAGTCCATCTACTAGGACGCACTCATCAGATAGGAGCATACTACTCATCTCCCGATAGCACAGTCAGACAAGCGGACTTCCAAGCAGTCATAACAGAAATGGGATCAAATTTTATTGTTGGCGGTGACTACAACGCCAAACACGCCCGATGGGGATCGACGTCGACAAATCAACGTGGAATCGCCCTAATGGAAGTCATCACGAGGACCTGTCTAGAAGTGTTCCACCCTCACGAGCCCACCCATTATCCAGTCAATCGCAATCATACGCCTGATATTCTAGACTTCTTTGTAGCGAGAAGCCTCAACAATGTGTGCTCACCTCCCCAAGTGATTCACGAACTGAGTTCAGATCACTTTCCAGTCGCCGTGACAATAGGCACCTATCCGACCCCCAACCGTGATGGACCGAAGTTGAACCCTCGCAGGCTTGATTGGAAAAAATATCAGGATAAACTAGCATCTTTGACAGACACCCAAATCTCCCTAAAAACTACACAAGAAGTCGATTCAGCCATCTTAAATCTCAACAGGATCATCCAAAAAGCTGTTGTGGAGGCAGGCCAGCCAAGTAGATCTTTAGGCCCATCACACCGAGCACCAATACCCCAACACATACAGCAGCTGCTGTACACAAAAAAAATGGCTAGACAGCAATGGCTAAGAACAAGATATCCTGCGCATAAAAGGGACTTCAATCAGGCAACTAGACAGCTAAAAGCTGCGTTAATCAAAGACCGCCAGGACCAAAAAATTGAGGAACTCGCAAAATTAGACCGCACTGACAATTCACTGTGGCAAAAAACGAAGCATTTGACGAAACAGTCATACGACATCCCTCCACTTCGCTACAACGCGCAGTGGTATTCCTCACCCTCGGAGAAAGCCGAACTACTCTCTGAATTACTCGAGAACCAATTCTCCCCAAACAACATCGTTAGTCCGATAAAAAACGAAGTGCGCGAAGATATGGCTGCCCCACGGCAACTAAGCCTGTTCGCGGACTATTTCTCTCCAGCTGAAGTGAAAAACGCAATCCGTCGATCGCCAAGCAGAAAATCACCCGGAGAAGATGAGATAGTACGATCACTTCTAGTACATTTTCCTCGAAAAACTCTAGTTTACCTAACCCAACTGTACAACGCCTGCCTTCGCATAGGATATTTCCCTTCTACCTGGAAACATGCAATAGTAATACTTGTCCGCAAACCAAATAAGATTGCAAGTGACCCACACAGCTACCGCCCGATCAGCCTGCTGACACTATTCTCAAAAATTCTCGAAAAGTTGCTAATACCCAGATTGATCACCCACCTGGAACCCCTGATCCCAAACACGCAGTTCGGCTTCCGGAATCAGCACTCCTGCATACAACAACTCCACCGCGTGGTTGATAAAATCTTGGACAGTTACGAAAAGAAAGAAGCTTGCATCGGACTGTTTGTCGACACGGAAAAAGCCTTTGATAAGGTGTGGCACTCGGGCTTACTATATAAACTCAAATCCTCCCTCCCAGATACCTACTACAGGATTATCCAGTCTTATCTGTGTGAGCGGACGTATGCAGTCAGATGCCAGGGAGCTGTCTCAACCTCACGGCTAATTAGAGCTGGGGTGCCGCAGGGTAGCGTGCTGGGTCCCCTCCTGTACAGCGTATACACTGGCGACATTCCATCCACACAGGATATGGTGTCGGCGCAATTCGCAGATGATGCGGCATATCTATGCTCATCAGGAAGAGGCCACGAAGCTGTATGTCAGTTGACGCAGATGGCTGGAGAGCTTCATGCATGGGCCAACAAATGGAAAATAAAACTAAATCCTACTAAGTCGAACACGGTTATATTTACGTATCTTCGAGACCATGCCAGCCGACACTCACCATGGGTAATACGCCAATTCCAACTGTGTCCAACGTACGCTACCTCGGCCTCACCCTGGATAAGCGCCTGACGTACCGGGAGCACATAGGCACCACCCTCCAAACCTGTCGACATAGGCTTCGAGCACTCAAGCCACTGCTCTCCCAACACTCACCCTTGGACCTGGCCACAAAGAGACTACTCTATGTGGTCCTGATTCGTCCAATATGGGAATATGGATCGCAGATCTGGGGTGGGGCATCCGATTCACAAATCCGAAGAGTGCAAACATTCCAAAACAGGGCCCTGAGAATAATGGCAAATGCGCCATGGTACGTGCGGAACTCGACTCTCCACTCCGATCTTGACATCCCCTACGTCAAAGAGGTCTTACCAGCCTCCTACCAGCGCTTTCATCGTCGCCTCGCCGATCATCCAAACCAGCTAGTCAGTGATCTACTACATGCTTGCCCGCCTGAACGCCCTCTAAGACGCCTGAAGAGGAAACGCCACTCAGACATGAACTCTACTCTCCTAATCTAATGCGATATTAATAAGTAATTAAATAAAACTATTTATTGGGAGAGTGTCAATGGACATCACCTCCCACCCACGTCCCACGTTGTTATTAATAATTCTGTTATAAAAATTGAAATTGTATTTTTTAATACAAATAAAGTTATCATTTATTTAGAAAAAAAAAAAAAAAAAAATCAATAGACAATTATACTTCAGCGGCGTCGGAATTTCTGAACCGTCAGATATTCTTATTTGACATGCGCTGTATACGTAGACCGCAGATTTCAATTTTGAAACGTACCCCATCGAAAAAGGTTGCTTTATTCTCGAACTCCGCCGGAGCGATTTATTCGTCGTCGAATAGGAAATGCGATAGGAGGCGAATAGTTTCGAGGCAGCCCTTGTTATCCAGTTTGATTAGAATAGTTTTAATTGGAATCGCTCGCACTGGTCTCTTGGTAGTAATAGCAGGTGTTGCTCTTGGTATATTTAAATCGCTTCTTCGAACCAATAAATCTGACGTCCGTGGTATCCCGATGATTGATCTTGTTCGGCATGAACGATCGCTGTTATCACGACTGAACGAGGGGAACCCAAAAATTGAGCGAGCCTGTAGCTCATCGCGATCGTTCAATGACAATAACTGTGCTTCTATGACGGGTTTTTGAGGTTGAATAGAATAAAAATCAACATCATAATCTCATACCTTATTATGACCGATGTTTATCAATCCTACCTTGAGCCTTATTAACGGTAACAAGAAACCTCTACTTATTATTGCAAGGGTTTCAATATCGTTGAAGCGATTCGAAAAAAATAATGATGACCGTACAAAGGTTTGTTATTCGATTGTATTGCTAACGAGTTCTTGCAAAATCGCGACGTTGTCGGTTTTCAGTTGAAACGCAATGTCGAATAATATGGAAATCAAAACGGTCCAGAAGCGGCAGGACAAATGTGTTGGATTGTGAAGGCCTTCATTACGGATTCAACTTCTCACGAAATATCGCGGGTAATTTGGACGAGGGTTCCCACTGTCTGTCGCGGAAATGGCGCACAAAAAAAAAAGAAAAAAAAATACGGAGAAAAATAGGGGGATTTTAGTATGAAGATGGAGGTTTAGGGATTACAAATCACTGTGGGTCGAAAAAGTTGATGGTTCTCCGGATGTAGGGAGCTTCGGAGATGAGGAAGTAGATAGTCGTGTCAATGACAGGCCCTGAACGGATTATATTACATCAATTACATTGCATCTTTTCCCGAATCCAGAAATCGATGTTAAGTTTTGTTAACGACTAACAAATTTTAAGCTCGTAATATATTATTAATTATAAAAACCGAACGAAATGATTATAATAAATAATGATAATTCTTATCTTTTTTGTTCCAGGTATGAAACCGTCAGTGAAAGGTATAATTAATTATTTAAATTTAACATTGTTTAAACTATAGAGCCACATTTGCCACATTGGTCACCCAAATTCGAAGGCTCTCACGGTCTATACTTCAAGGAGGCATTATCCAGATGGGACCAGCTCGTTAGTTTGATGAGCATACGCACTTAGGTCTCGAGTTGTGCAGCGAACCAAGTGATCTCTACCACTTAATTCCCACGGCGCTCTCGAAGAACCTTTAGAATATCTTTAACAACTCGATCCTTTCATTTCTGAAAAGATAATTTAACCAATTCAAATCGAGCAAGCGTTATACAAAGTGAACATGTTTTAAAAAAAGGTGGCAATCGATTAATCGCTATAAAATAAACAGTTGTTTGCTAAGTGGAAAAAATAGTGTTGCAAAAAATTCCGACGGACTAGTTCGAGACCTTCGTTGAATTGACACATTATTCCGAAGTGAACTTCGAGTGACTCTTGAAAGAATCATGAGCCATTTTCTATTGGGCCATTTCTGCTATTACTAGGGCCATTCTTACTTCGGGCCATATTATCATGCTTCAGATGACGCATATATTCGAAGTCGCGTAAAGTAGTAAAGCCGTAGCACGATCTAGACGAGAAACTGTTCCTCTTTCGAAGCCCGTAATGTTTTATACATAATATATCCATAAACATGAGCATAAACTTTCCCGGAGGCAGATAAGAATATTCTTCGCGGCGCTCCTTGAAGGGTGTGTGTGGGAAAATGTCGACGACGGAATGGCCGAACGAGAGAGCTGCCTGGAATTTTGTTTAGATCCTCCTCGCATGCAGTCGATATAAGTCTGAAACCGATCCTCTGTCATGACTTATCCACTCATCGAAAGCAAATAAACATCATAGCGATTTTAGTAATCAGTATAGCTACGGTTCACAATTTCTTTTTTTCTGTTTGTGATGCGGTTGCTTTTTCAATATTTTTTTAAAAATGAATTGATGGTAATTTTTCTCATCAAAATTAACTAGTTGTGGATCCTACGATACAAATTTTTTTTCTGTTTGTGATGCGGTTCCTTTTTTAATATTTTTTTAAAAGAGTTTACTGTAATTTTTCTCATCAAAATTAAAACCAGTTCTGGATCCTATAATACAAATTTAACCTTTCTCAGAATGAAAAGGGAGGAAGTATTAATCGTCTTCGGTCAGCATATTTCCTTGTTAAATAAATCATTTATTGAAAAAAAAATCCAACGGAATAGGACGTTAAATGTTCAAATGTCACTCCTGTAAAGCGTGGGGTGAACATAAAATGCAATATCACATAGTGAAAATATTCGCGCCTACCAACTGTTTTCAGTAGGACCCGTTTTATTTGCCTTATGTTTGCTTACGTAATCGAATGAAGTTCAGATTATCGACCCTCAGCGCTGTACAACCCCAAACGTTCGCACTTCCGTTGAGCCTTGCAAATGACATAGATTGTATTGTCTTCAAATTTCTCCCTTCCAGAACACACGAACGGAGCACAATAGACGGATATGAATCCAATTTGCTCAGACGTGATTCAAAGAAAATACACGACGAATCCGAAACCCTTATAACAGTTTGGTGTCCTTGTCAGGCGCATCCTTCAGTCGTGCGAGGAAGTTTGATTTCGAAAGTGGATCGACAGAGGAGCGGGAGCGACTTCGATGCCCTTATGTGAAACGAAATAGGGAATAAAATTAATTTCGATAACGGAAATATTTGCTTTTTACACGTACAAACGCTTTCAGGAATTTTTATTCTGCATTAGCCAAGCAGTTCCACTAAACCGCATCTACGCTTTGCTGATTTCGTCACGAAAATTGAGTTTAACTCGCCAATAATTTTACCTTAGACAACTTTCTTGTTTTGCTGCTGCGCTATATTCGAGAATCAGATTAGTTTTGTTACTAGGAGTACGTCTAATTCCGTGGAGTTTCGAGGATCGAACCTAGTCGGCCGAATATTGCGCTGCACCGAGGATTCTGTTCGTGCTTGCGAAGGTTGAACGGCTGGGAGTCTCGCTTGTAATTATCGCAGGGTCGGATTGTCAAAGGGCGGACTCGGGTGAGCATCGACTGGCTTATTGGCTACTCGGCCCGCTTTGACACCAGTTCGCGTTGCCTTTGATATAGGCTATCGGCTCCTGGCCCCGGAAGGGGACAGAATCCGGTAATACTTGATGTTGGCGCGAGAACGGTGGGCGAGGTTATGCAAAACAAGGGCGCGAGACGTTCGACGAGGATTTAATTAATGGGTTTCGATTTAAAAAGGGTGAATAATAAAATGTGTACAGAGCCGGAGCAAAGTGAACCTAAATTGCAGGAAGGAAAGAATTAGTATAGAACAACTGTATAGTTGACATAAGCTTTTTTACGAACCGTACTTAATTCCTGCTGAATTTATAACCGCGTGGTAGTCGAAATACTTCAGCTAACTGTAAATATTATACGTCTAGCTTATTCTACGCTTGTTGTATCTTTTGCCGAAAATAAAGAACGAAAACATGAAATAGTTTTTATAATAATTTAAATAAATTAATAAATACCTCCCCGATGAGGTAAATTCCTATCAGAGTAAATTTCAGCTTTTATTAGCTATTAATTTTTTTTTAAATTTTATACTATTTTTCAAACAGCCGATAGAAAGATAAATTTTCAAATTGAATTTTTTTTTTTGCGCTGAATCTCTGAATATCTTGGAACGAATCATTTTGCCTGAAGTTCGATAAAAAGCCAAACATTATGAGACTAGGAGATATATAGTCATGAACTCCACTTATTTCTGAACGAGTTATATTGTTATTGAAAATTCTAATTAGGAATATAACTCATTTAAAAATTAGTGAAATTCGTGGCTATCTCATCGTTTCCCGCCCTTGTGAAATGGAGTTCCACAATCCCAGCGCAAGTAACTATTAGTAAAAAAAAGAAGAAATTAAACTTCAAATGTTGAGAGGGGTTAGAACTTTTTCTTGGGCGATTACAATAGTTTATTATTGAATGATATACCTACCAAAAACTGTAACGCTTTTCGTCTCTCGAATCCGTATCAATTAAATAGAGGGGAAAATTATTCTACCATAGGGAGAAGAGGTTATTTAGTTATTTTCGAACGTTTATTTTAATTAAGCCGACTGGAATCCGGTCGAATGCGGGTTCAAATATTGAACAAAGCTGCGAATCGGAAAACTCTCGGAAACGGCCGTGTACTAAGGGCATGGAGGACCTTCTGGAAATAATTTTTCCTCTCTTCGCGAAGGTTTTCCTCATGAGGGGTGGCTGGAGAAAACCGAACAAATATTTGAGGGTGGACTTTTGTGTCCGTGGCCTACGCCTGTGCTAGGAAATGCGCGGAATTTCCATCGGAATCCGATGAAATCGAAAGAAGACGGTCGGAGTTGGGGAGGATTGAACGTCTGAGCTACTGAGGCCAGCGGCTGCGAGGAATCCATACTGAGCCAAGTTATGGGCCCAGGGCCAGGGTAGCGGAGTTATGGGCCAGCAGAGGATAGGGTATAAGGTTCGAGTAGGGTAAGCCGCAGGGTTGAGTTATTGGTACGGCCGCTCCGTTGTATTCCTCTTCCGTATAGTCCTCCGGGTTTTCCTTTTATGATTTCTTGCCAGAAGAAGATTTTCATCGTTTGGAGATCGGATGCTATTGTGGTTTGGGTTCCCTTCGATGAAAATACCTATTTATTTCGTCACTAATCGGAGAACGACGTTTTCCCATCGACGATAGAAGACCCATTCGTCAGGCGAGAGAAATTTGAGAATGAAGAAGAAGGGAAATAAAAGATGTCGAGACGATAAAATTTTACTTCATGTTAAAGAGCGTGAAATTTGCGTTTTTATAGTTTGCAAATAAAGAGGACGAATTTAATTAATAATATAATTTTCATTGGAAAAATTCCCTCGGTTACCTATATACATAAAATTAATTGCACTGCTTATTGTTTGCATTAGCTGTATTGTTGAAATTCGACGTGCTAGTTATTCCGGTTCCCGGAGTTGACCTATCTCGTCCACCGTTCCTGCCCACGAGAAAATTTATTACCTAATTTCTCAAAAAGCCAATCTCCTCTCGATCCTCGAAACTGTCAACTCGTTCGAAAGTTATCCTATCAATCTTTACAGCCTTCGTTTTTCATTATAAACTTACCCAATAAAAACTACCCTAGTACTAATGTAGTGTGAATGAATTTATAACAAACGCTCCATAAGATAATCTGATGTAGAAAAACGAAATTCCTCCCCTGAGTTTTTTATCGGTACTCGCAATATCGAGGGATTTAATTAATTTCAGCCGAAATTCTGCTCCCTTTTCCATTCTTTATCATTTTCTCCTTTCTTGTTCTTTATTGTATTCTTGGAGATTACCGACATTCATCGCGCGTCATTCGCCGTCTTGCGGTCGAGAGAAAAGGCCTCTGGCTTCCTTTTCGTTGCCCTTTGTGCCCCACGTGCTTCTATTTGGGCATTGTGTTGGCTTTTCTTATTAACAAAAAGTGAGAACGGTTTTGAAATGAATAAGAAGAAGAAAAATGCGATCCGGTCCAAGCTGAGTTTGAATCTGAACTTGTATAATATAAAATTGCCCACTTTTCAAGATTAACGCCAATTTCGAGGCAATATCAAAGTGAGCAATTTTTTGGAGTATAGAGAGAGGGAGGGAGGGGGAGAGAGAAAACTCTATGTATTCGCAATTCTATTAATATTTAATAACTTAATGATTTCAACCTATCTTTGAAAGCTGGCCATTTAATTGAGACAAAAAAATTTTCCTCTCACAAGCTCGACACGAATTGAAAAAAAAGTTTGTAACATGAAGAAAAAATGAATTCGATTAAACTTCGTAAACAGTTGAAAGCACGAAACTCATCTCCGAATAAGTGTTCGATTTAGAACGGGATTATATTCAGGCAGTTTTGAAACGTCTGCGCTTGACGCCGGTATGTACACAACGAAGAGGATCCTTTGAAATGAAATTACGAACTCGGATACGCTCGCTTGCCCTGAGGTGAAACAACAGACGGAAACAAATGACTTACAATATGCGTAAATCCGCCGTAAACGCAAATTTCCTATTTCGAGTTCACTCGAACGAACAGTTTTCGAGTCGGAACTCGATTTTATCTACATCCGATTGACATTTCGGTGGTTACCAGCCAATCAAGATGATTAAATTGAACCTTTCAGCAGACCTGGTGCATTTCCTCGGTCGTTAGGGCCTGGGGTGAGATCATTGCGTTGCAGCATTTCATGTCCCCATAGTCCCAACCCTGGGTCGCAGGTCCACTTGCGGCCACGTGGAATGGGCTTCAGGGCTAACGCACCAGCCGACGACGTCATTACCACAAGTGCCCTCAGAAGATGGCCAAGGGAAGATTTTCCTGAATCATGACCAAGGGTTGGGGGAAGGTGTTTGTATCAGATGAGATGAGCCAGCAGCAAAGCAATTGATTCAAGACAGAGCCGGAGGAGCATGATTATATCACTCAGGTTTTGCGAAAATTTCCAACGCGAGAACCCGTGCGGTCAATAAAAAGTAGTTAGTTATCTTTTTAGTAGTTAGCGTTAGTGGGATCAAATGTGAAAAAAACCGTCATTGCAACCTTAAAGCGGATTTATTGAGACTTTACTTATTCAATTCAGTAAACTTATTTGGTATTTCTGATGTGGAATGTCGCCAATATTTTTTATTAACACAAATTATCTGACATAAGAACGGATATTATTCTAAACAGCGGAATGAGCAGTATTTTTTCTCACGCTCTGCCCCGAAGCGGTTGACCGAGTGGATCCAGGAAATGAGTATTACTGAGGCTTTTATGACCAACGACACTAAAAATCTGCCCCAGGCTTTTTCGCTAATAAAAACCTTCAGTATTCTGAACTAGCTTGTGGAGCAAAGGCTGCTCAACGGACCAGACTTTTCAATCACGTCTGCATCTGTTGTGCAAGCTCGACAATTTCAAGCGAATTACTTAGCACCGGTGGACTCGATATTATCAAGATGTATGATTTTTTCTTCTTCTTCCAAAAATTATCGTCATAAGTCGGATTCAAAGCAACAAAAATATTTTAGACATTTTTTTTGAGATTGTACATTCAGTAAAACTCTAATGTGTCTAACTGTGACTCACTGCGGTAAAAACTTATTCTCGTTCATGAATATTTCCCTCAAAAAACAAAAATAAAAATCGATAAAAATTTTATTGAGCAGCAAATAACCAAAATCAGACGAATTTTGATCATAATATATAGTACTTCTTTGATGAGAATTCAAATGTTTTACAACGCTTATTTCAATTCGAACATCCAGGTGCCCCCGATTTTGGTGTATAATTCAATAATTAACAATTGTAATCGAAAGAAAATTATCAATCTTGATCTGACAATGGCTCAATCCTTTAACCATAATTTGCTTCCTCAATTTTAAGGGTAATTTTTGAAGTTTTCAGGGGGAGAAAATTCGTGTTTTCCAACGTTTTTCAGCCTAAGGTGTGTTTGGTATCAATTTCTATAGATTTGGAGACGCTGGATCGAATGAGACCATAGCGAGGTCAATAAATTTGATGGTTCCCAAGTTGTTGCAGCTCTTGTGTAAAAAAACTCAAGATTTCAGAATTTTTGCATAACTACTTGAGCATTTTTGGAGCTACAAAAATCGTTCCATACTTGTTCGAACGGTAGTCAAATAATCTCCTCCGCTTTATCATTAGGAGAGTAACTCAACTTTTAATCAGATAATCGAGAAAAATAAAAATTAGTTTTCCGTTATAACCAATTAATAGGTGAAACGTTCACAAATTTTCTGAATAGTTGTTTTTACGAATGTATGTGCTTCCTGAAGCAAAGGAATTATAAACCACGGTACAATCGTTTTCAGCGTTTTCATCGTTCGGTTCGCACTCCCAACTTTTTCGTTTGATCTGATACAAACAGAAGAAACCGCTGCTACTTCGACCGGCCCTCTTTTCACTCACTAATGACTCTCAACGTACTATGAATTTTTTAAACAACAAACGAACTCAGGTTACCGTTACCTTTACCATCGTCCATTTACTCCTGGTGGGGTGCACGAGGCAAATCCACTCTCCATTTCTTGTCCAGTAATTCTTAATTAAACAACCCCTTTTTGTATTTCTCAGCAGCTCCCTCGCTTTTTTCCAAACCATGCAACGCTTAGAGGAAGTTTTCAAGAGCCGGAACACTGCGAAATTTCACATCCGGCGTTGGCTCTTGCATTTCGGTTGAGGGTTTATACTTGGCGTTCCCTATTCCGTGTTTTTCGGTTGAAAATGTAAGAAAAAATAAGACGGATGAAATGAATAATTCATCAATTGATTCCAAAATAGAAATTATCGCGCTTTGCCGACTTGTTTACCGAGAATCGGTCTCATAAGGAGCGGAATAGAATATATTGCCCAGAAATTTAATTTGTTCAGCCGAACTTTCTAACATCCAGTTAATTTGTTCAAGGAAATCTCGATGAGTTCTATAATTCACTTCCAAATTGATACGCTTTCAAACGTTCTAATACAACCCCAAAAAAGAGGCCCACATCTTCCTGTATTTGCAACCGTAGATAGACTCGTCTCGGTCTCGCTAGCACTATTCTATTTTAAATTATATTTTCTGACATAATGATCCCAGCAAACCGCGCGTCCGCTTCTTAAAGCGAGAATAGAACGCAGGCATTTGGAGCATTTGAATGGAGCGGGTTGAGAAAACAGATTACTTCCTCTCTTCGAGAGGCGGCTGCTTTTCAATCAGCCGTGTGTGTATTTAAAGTATCAGTTGATCGGAATGAGCGACCTGACAACTTGACCTTTATCTTATCTTTTCCTGTGCAAGACAAATGCGACCATCTTCGATGGTGGATTTAATATGACTCCGGAAATAAAACATAATTTCATCTTCTTGTTGATATTTTTAGCTTTTGGATTATTCAAGCTACTGAAAACGACCGATTTATTCGATATTTCAAGGAACTGATGAGTTCAGTGAGTCAAGGCTTCATTTAGCTATTTTCCCATTAAAAAAAATAATCACACTTCGAGATCAAAGATGTAATTAATTCTGCTGAAAAAAATTCACATCCGTTTCAAGAACTCGCTACTCCGCCCGCAGTGTTCACTTATGCAAACTTCATTAGCAATTATTTTACAATAAAAGGCGTCCGGCGAATAAAAAATTTTGCTCGCAGAAACGGTGGATTTTCATGAGACGGAATGATCAACTCGGGCACACACAGAAAGACAAAAGCTGTCAGAAGCAGATCTTGCCTTCATCCTTCGTCCTATTCCTATCTCCCTCTTGAATCCTTTACTTCCACAAACGGGTTATCTTTGTCTCTGTTAGAACGAACGGTAGACTCAATTACCGAGCAAACAATAGGAACGAAAAGCCCTGTGAGATGCTGAGTTCTGCTGAACCTGAAGCTGTTCATCTGCAAGAGATTATCTCAGCGATGAGATTATCAAACCGCCTCACGTGGAAACACCGCCGAGCCCGTCTAGAAGCCAATATTAAAGTAATCGTTCCTTTAGAAACTCAATTTCTGACTTGGACAAGTTTTGCATGAAAACTTGCTAAAAGTTAGAAACGACGATCATCAAAAATCCCTAAGGCGTGATTTGATTCGCGAATATTCGCCTTTCATAATTCGTCGCTGGATCGAAGATGGCGCGAAAGACGATAAAATAAAAGAGTAAACAAATTCAGTTTATCTCTATTTATTTTGATTTTTTTTAAATTTACGCGTAAGCTCCAACGTTATGGAATATTGAGGGCGCTTCACTTTAATTGACTTTATTTAGCGTTCTCGTTAAAGAAATTACGGTTTTCCAACATTGACATGACCATTTCCACGAGGCCCACAATTTCATAAGCGTGGCCAATTATCATTCAAATATTTAATGGATCGATGTCAAAGGGCCAACGTTCAGAAATTGCTCATTGCCTTGTTAAAAAATCGGCTCAACGAATATGAAGGCGTTTTTCGCCCCGGGGAAAATCTACAGAAAAAATACCACTTACTATTCTTTTCCTATAAAGAGAAAGAAAAGTGCATCAGGAGCGAAGCCTAGGGAAAACTGTGGAAAAGCGTGTATGCGTGGGAGAGAGGATTGAACGAGGCCTATCGACGTTGTTTACAGATTCTGCTCACGGATCCGATGGGACGGCAACGGGAGAGCTTAGTTGAACGCTTGGAAGAAGTGCAAGAAGGAGATGAACGAACAGGAGAGAATGAGAGGGACTATCGTCTTGACTACCTCATGCCAACCTGCCTTTCTGTCTAACCAACCTTCCCGACGCTTTCAGGATTTTCCACCTACGAAGAAAATTTCCTTATGTACGAGGAAGCCCTTGAAGAGAGGAAGGCCGATCAAAATCGAATTTTCCCAACTCCTTTCCGACGCACTTGGTCGTCTATCGGTGTAGGTATAACGAGACGTGTTTGTTCAAGATCCGGTCGAATTTAGTGGCTCTTCTGTAGGTGATCTGAGGCTCATATGATTCATAATAGGGTACAGGACCAATCATATGTGCCTTTCGTGTGGACATTTTTCAGGAGCTAGATGCGGGATAAGAGAAGGCGCTTTCGACTATGGAGAAACGCATACATTTTAGATAAATGTACAATTTGTTGAAATTTAATTTATTCCGTTTGCACTTTCGAAAAATACATCCACCGTGTCTGAGCTTGCGTCGATTTTCTTCTGATAATGGAATACATGGAAAAAATAACGCGAAGCCGGCTAAAATAAGTCGACTACTTAGCTTTTTCTCTGGCCGAGGGTTTTTTCCGAGTGGAACAAATTATGGAAATGACAATCTAAGGGCCATTAGGGTAAAGTGGAAAGGCCGATGAGTTCGAGAGGGAAAGTACGGATGACATTTAGGATCCCATGTCCAGCAGCTAAAGGGTAAAACAGCTGAGCTAAGCTGCAATGCTGAAAGGGATCGAGCAAGTAATTAGGCTGGAAAACCGTCACGTACAGTCCCAACAACCTTTGTGAGTACTTCAGGCTTAATTGGTTACCGACATCGCCACCAGGAGCGTTCGCAAGGAACAAAAGTGTAGATTGTCCTCTTTGGAAAGACGAGGGTTAAGAGCAGCTCAGTTTTGAAAAGGCTAAACGCGAGAGAAGCCCACTTCATTCTACTGATTCCCTCTTGATTCAGACGGAACCCTTCGAGAGTGTTAACCCTTTTGAAGAGGTAGTTCGAGACTTGGATGAAAATTGGAAAAGTAAAGTGTCAAAACCTTCCAATGCTCAAGCTAGATATGGTTCCATTGTTGTTTACATAAACTGCACTTAGAATCTAATT
Source organism: Tupiocoris notatus (assembly GCA_037159825.1). NCBI lineage: Eukaryota > Metazoa > Arthropoda > Insecta > Hemiptera > Miridae > Tupiocoris > Tupiocoris notatus. The sequence goes on from JASJUZ010000582.1 coordinate 404,890, forward strand.
GATTTTCGGAATATTCAAAGGATCACGTGCGCGTCTTTGCCAATTAGTTTATACGTTGAATTTCTAAGACGAAAATTTATTATCGCTCGTCTCTAGAAATCGTCAAAATTTCTCTCACACGAATTTCCTTTCTTTCACACATGTTTTATCCGGATTTTACTGGCCTATCAATTCTCCTGTCGAGAGATGTTGAAAATATCAACCGACCGCAACCAGATCTGTCCACTGGAAGACCTCATATGGCCAAGGAAGCTCGTTCCTGAGCTCTATTCAAGTCACGCTGAACTTCCCTTCCCTTAGGTCGATCCGCTTACCGATCTTGATTACGCCAGCCCTCTACAGCACACATCCCTTGTCGACCTTCTTATTCTGTCACCGAACCAAGACGTTGCCAAGGTGCACTTCCGCAGTCTGAAAGCTTCGGTTGTGGAAGAAAAACGTTGCTTTTCCCTCGGCACTTTCCTTTTAAAATTTCAACTCCCCCTCGATATCCTTCTCCAACTTTTCAGGTAAGAAACGAGGGTCGTTGATACTAATACTAAAGCAAGGCTCAATTGCTAATGTCACAACCTTATTCCATAGGCAACCACCTCCCTTATACTTGGCAATGGTCCAAGTTTAGATGGGGTTTTTCCCCCTGCACGTGCATCCTCACAAATAATTCGATTTACAGTCAATACATTTTCGACCGAACGCATCCTATGTGTGCAATAACGAAGTTACATACTCGTTCGTTTCAAGAGAACGGCTGCAATTTGGCATGATTCAATGAGTGAAAATTGGATTCATCTCGGAGAGGTAGAACTCTGCAGAAACTTGATTCCTGATAAAAGCATATTGATTTAAATTGCAAAGAAGATGAAAGAACAAAAAAAAAAAAAAAAAAAAAAAGATTTGGAAATTAATTTGGGGATTGTTTCTTAGTATCTAATTTAAGCAGAGCGATTTTCGTAATCGGTCTATGTACTTATTGGGGAACTTGGCAGTATTCATTGTTCGTAATACGCTAGATCGTGATTTTTTCGAACTTCGCCAACTTCCTTTTGAAATGTCCTCTAGAAAACTTTTCAACGCGTGCAATGAAATTGCAAAGGGTAGGCGTGTAATATTTCAACACGCAAGAGGCATCACTAGAATTTTCATCGCTCCAAAATGCCATCCGTACCATATTTTTCCATCTTCTGTTTCTCAAGGAACGTTGATCCAATAAAACCCAGCAGATGGACGCTGGACCTATCCTCGCTCTACTTCTTGGCCATCAAAGGGAATCTTGAAGTTCAAACGGTGCCCGAGTGACAGAGAATGATATAGAGGTCTGCAGCGAGGAATGGAAATGGTGAACGGCGATGTAGATGGGAACGTCCGGACGACGAGAGATCAGATCTGCCTAGAAGAGGCCTTTGCTATGCAAATCTGCCATGGCCCATATAGCAAAGTTACACAGAAGCTTTTCCGTTTCGACCGTCTCTCTCGAGTGCTTTCCTTTAGCATTTTCTTTCTCTCTCAACCCACTCACACAAATAACGACCGCTCGAGCCAATGTACGATGTGTCGTCGATTCGTTCTTGTTACACACGTGGAAAATACTAGGCTTTCAGGAAGCAGCTTTTCGTGAGCTTGAAGGCGTCGATATTGCTTTCGACTAATGCACGGCACGGCGCTTACATTGTCTTCACATCATGGTTGACTTCGGTTGGAATTCCTTATTTTACTACAACGTTCATTGTTTCCACGTTAGCTTTCGATAAAATTTAATATGAACTAATCAAATAAAATCCTGATAGGCCAGAAAAAACTAACAGTCTAACAAAAATGGAAAAATTGTTCATTTGTTAATGCCAAATGTCAAAATCGTTATTTCCCGGACGAAAATTGGGTTCATTTGACATCAAGCGACTCAAATACGGGTCAATACATACTTTGGCGGCCAACGATTTCTCTTGGGCCCTGTAGAATATTTATTTTCCCAAGAATATTCTAGCTCGACGGACCTTTCAGTCTAAGGTCGGTGTTATCATAAAGCGAAATGAAGGGAAATAAGTTGAAACGGCTGCAGAAGCCAGGAAATATATCTTCTCGTCGTTTTTCTTCATTTTTTCCCGTCGTCTTCATTTTTCCCCTTTTACTGGGAGTAATCATTGAAGCTTTGCTGGGCCGCTGATAGATCGCGCCATTGCGCGTTCAGTTTTTCTTTCGGAACTACTTGAAATGGATGGAAAAGAGAGGAAATCTTCTGAAGCGAGGGGCAACGATGGCAGCGTTTTCAAAAGGCCAAGACGGCCGATAGAGCTGTAAGAGGTTAAGATAGCGAGTGTGCAAGTCCTTTTCATCTCGTTTATCAGAACGGCTATCCTCCTGATGGTTGTTGTGGTCCTTAGAAGAGTCCTAAGGAACGTTAAGGAATCTCCAAATAGAAGTCACTTCAGGCTTGGAGATTTAACGAGAAATACAAAGTTTCTTCGATCCCTGTCAAAGGGTAAAACTGTCATTTCCGTGGGATATTGGTGAATTCTGGAGTTCTATTTGCTCAGGATATAATTATTTGTTACAGACAGCGCGTTACTATTTGGTGAAACCGGTTTCGAAGAACATCGATAAATCAATTTTCGTCGGATTGATTTAACTCTCTTGAATCCCCTTGAAACTGGAAGATGTGGTTGTAAATCTTGATAAGAAACCAGTGAAACCGAGAGAACCTATTAATACCTAATTTATCAACTTCCCATTTTTTATCGCGACGTTGTTTTTGTTCTAAACGCAAGCGTAGGAATTAAGAAGTTCATAAAGATAAGTTTTTTAATGTGTTATAATATAACGCAGTAAAGGACTCCGAATTCGTCCCTTATCTTTATGAACTTCTTACATCCTACGCTTGCCTTTAGAAGAAAAACAACGACGCAATAAAAAAAGGGATAATACCTATAAAATATCATAACTTATCAAGTTACGATGTTTTATAATTATTATCCTTGCTATAGGTACCTATATAATCCATCTGCCCTGCGTTTCTTGAAAAAAGTTGTGCTCCATGAATGGCCTCGTAAGCGATATGAGCAATGAAATTGAATGATACTCGTCTCTAAAAATATCCGCGTATTACACCGATCGTGTTTCTTCCGGTTTGATTATAACTGAGCACTATTAGTTTATCTTATATTTTCACATTGTAATTGGCCTTCGGCCCGTAACAAATCAATAAAAAAAAATAATAATAATAATAAAAATAAAAAAAAATTAAAAAATAGTTATTTAAGTAAGGTATGAAGATTTCGAGGTTTTTACCTCCTCGTCTTAAGAAAAGACACATTAAGGAGGAATGCAATGTTTCTTTGATTCCTGTCAAAGCTTTCGTACTTATGAAGAAACAATGCCGTAAAAATGAAAAATATTATTGACGTCGTCTTATTAGGAATTTGAAATTGTGCGGCTGAATTTATTAACGAAATATCTGTATGCGTTTTCGCCGAGGAGATCTCGTTTCGCCAAAACCTCTCGATGTCAAGCAGAGTCGAGCATATAGACAACCCAGCCTCAATTCCTATCCTGTTCGTGTACCTATGAACCGTCATCTATATACCTATGTACTAGGTTCATGAGTGGAATATTCTCGAGCAGAATCACCTCGTCCGAAACGAGACGTGTTTGCCCTATTGAAGGGATATCGCTAAACATGCAGATACTCGAGGGCGGGAGATGTTGGTGGGTTTGCTGTGGGTTGAGGCGGAATACAGGCAGCATACGATTCCCTCCCTTCCATCCCGAATCCGTTGGATTAGCGTTATGTTATTCGATACTCGTCCTTCAGCTGCCGCGAGGAAGAATTTTCGTATCCGGATACAACTTGCGCAGGCTGCAGTGCGCGAATGACGGTTCGTACGGCTAGAAAATAATAATTTATCCGCCAACTGATCGGTTTGTTCGAGCAACCTTAGTTAATGGAGTATTTAATTGAAATTCTGCTTCTTGAAAGCGGTATATTTTCTAGCACAGACGTCTACCACATTAAACTATTGTTGTTCCGAGGATTCCTGAATGTGCGAAAGCGCTTCTACGATGAAATATGTACGCGGAAAATATGTCGCATGGTTATAGTCTTCTTACGCTAAAATTTTTGGAATCGTATTCTATGGTATTAAGTAAATTTTCCAATTTAGATATTCAAAAGAAACATTAAAATTCGTTTTCAATCAGTTTTTCCTTGAAAATTTAGCGATCAGATTTAGCAAGTCGTTTTGTAATTTTTTTAAGCAATCGGAGAAGCATTATTGAAAATCTGAATACGAACGGGAACAAATCAGTAACACAATAGTAAAATAATAACAATCGAACAAACAGCACATTCGTGAAAATCTTTCCTTCCTCTACAAGACACAATAAACTTCTTAGTACGACGAGATTCCAGAAGGAAATCACAATTTTGCGAGTCACAAGCTTTTGAAATGCCTCAGGATGGACAGGGATGCGGGAGATTTGACGGGCTCCAGTTCATTATTGATTTGTCGTCCCGAGAGAGACGGTAAAAGTGGGGTTGATGAGGAAAGTGGGGAAATGAGGGAAAGTAGCGACAAGGAAAATATCCCACGTCACGGCGATTCCTGTTCCAATAATAATCCAACGGGTCATATTCATATCTACTCAGTCTGATATGATCATCATTTACTCTTAAGCCCCTGACGTGTCCGGCCGAGCGGCTCATGTTTGTCATTAATTAAATACCCATTACACATGCACACGAGAAATCAAATCGCCCAATCGCTTTTCGAGCATAAAATAGACCAAGGTAGCTAAGCAATTCGAGATTGTAAGCTTTTCAGCTACATGAAAATACGGGCTCAAGAATAGAATAAAATAGAATAGAATATTTATTTATCTCTCTTTTTACACAAAATACAAAGATAAGCCTGATGAAGTTAAGCCTTGTCGAAGATACTTGATTCTACTTCAGGGAGCAAACAATGGAAATTTAATTCAGCGAACATATATTGACTCAAGAGAATGTCAAAAATCGAGAAAATCCCGAAGAAAACATAGCTTTCACTAAATAATCCCAAAACCTCAATTCCCGCGACATTGTAAAATTAATTAAGAGGAACATCCTTGAATTTCCAAGTACCTTAACAGCAGATCATTTAGCTGAGTTTGAACCATTATTGCTTACGCAATGTTGAACAAAATATGAAAAGAGTTTTTTCATTGAAAGGATTCAAGGTAGAATATGATAGGATGGTTTGAGGAAGGCGAGGGGATATTTTCACTTGTTATCGGATACCTCGTTAGCGAGGATTTCGTTTTGAACGCTTTTCGCTTCAAAAACGAGAGCAACTGCACAGACTGTAATTAATCACTTGGGGATAGGCACCCCCTTACATCGGTTAAAATTAATAACCGTTTCATCAGAATCTACCCAACCTGGTCGTAACGGAGGGTGAACATCAACAGTCGAGCCGCAAAAATGGTTTCTCAGTCTTTCTTTTTTCGATTCGACTTATCGATTGCGTCATTGACAATACCGGAGGAGACAATAAATTTTTCTTCGGCAATTTTCGATAATTCGGCGGCTCAATATTCGAATAAGTCTAAACGTTTATTACCATGTGGAAAATTCAACAATTTATCTTCCTTCATACACCACATCAAATACTTCGGGTTTTCGGTGTTGTGCATTTCCCTGAACGTTTAGACTTAATCAAATGCAGGACGAGCTTCGTTGTCAGCAAAGCAAAACGTACGATTCTCGTTTGAGTAAAACGACGAACGAATTAATTCTCGCCAGCAATAGCGGAACTTTTCACCCTGTCATTGCATTGAATCAGAAAGCGACTATAGTGTCAGCTACCCATTTTGGTAATGGATCGCGAGCGTGTGCGTTTGCTAACTACTGACTACATATGCTAAAACTACCTCTCGCTGACAATTCTGTGCTCCCTTTTCGACGAAATTGGACTCCCACACTTTACCCTAGCCAAACCGAGTGTAGCATTGTACGGGTGTAATTCGAAACGGAAACAGTTCCTATAGACGTTCGACTCCACACGTGAATTCTCCCCATTTGAGTGGTATATTGCCTGCGTTCGCCGCCATCCGATTACCAGCTGTTGCATTAAACGCAATCGATATTATATTACCGTAAAGCGCTTATGGGCAGGCAGATGCGATTGATAAATTCGAAAAAATCTCATCCGTGGTAATGAAAATGATTAGTTTGTATAAATTTAAACTCATTCTCCAATCCTTTATTAGCTAGCCGAGCACTGTCGCCCATTCGGGCATCCTCAGGGCGACGTGCAGCCATAGGGTCCAAAGCTAGTAAAGTATTGGAGAATGAGTCACCTGGTTGTTCTCCACCTCACAGCCCCCGGACATCAAGAAGTGCGACGAGGAGGAAAAGGAGACATTTAAACTAGTTTAATTCAACTTTAGTTTGTATAACATTTGAAACTTATTTTTACAGCGGATAATTTTTTTTTTTTTCAATTCTCCTGCAACAAATAATTTTCTCCGGTTTCCAATAGAAATCCGCTTAAAAAAATAGGACAACGAATCATACTTTTCTAAAGTTTTTTTAAACGTTTACATTTTTTCGGCGCAATTTACGCGCAATCAAGCAAGTTGAAACGAACTGCTGTTTGAGGAGAAATTACTTTATCCTGCTAAACGACAGTTTGAGAGTTCAACTGCGAAGTAGAAGGGATGGATTTCGGAAACTTCTCAGTTTGATTTATTAATCGAGTCGAAATTCTAATAATGGTTGTTTAAGTGGACTAATTTCCCCTTCCTTACTCTAAAGCGGTCACAGGTTAGCGGAGTAGATGTAGTTGAAACTTGACGATCCCCGTCTACAGATAAAGTTGGAATTAGTCGAATAGGAAGTTCGGAGTGCCAGTGCGGAGGTGGGTGGCTCACAATTTTCGGCATCGACCTGTCAAAGCCGATAAGCGCTCAACCGCCAAACAACTGTCAAAGCAATAGTGATCATGAATTGGGAAAATTATGATTTCCAATTCTTTATAATTTCATTCTTTAGCTATTCGGCTCTCTGTGAAATTTTAATAAACATATACCTATATTTTTTGTGAGAAAATGGTTCACGACGTTAGGGTAACAACGTTAGGGGTGTAAAAGGAAATAATTTCGTGCGATAGGAAATAGCGAATATATTATTTTATTTTGAGCCTTGCAAAACGTGAAATAAACATGAGTAATCGAGGCTGCTACCTTTCGTAATCAGATATTAGTTGGATGGTTGATATATTATAGATAATTTGCGAAATTAACCTAGTAATAATCTTCAGGAACAGTGGCTTAGACAATCCGAAGAACAACGACTTTTATTTTGAATAACTGCTACTATAATTTTTTTATGATGATAATTTTGTTTTGGAAAATTTTCGAAACGGTTTTACATTTTGATGAGCTTCAGAAACTACTTTTTTCCAGGTTTCTTAATTGGGAAATATCGTGAATATAAAAGAATGAATAGGTACTCGATTTGAGAAATTGAACGGCACCAAACTTTGTAACCTAAACGTCTTTTGCAGTTCTGTTAACTTTCTCTCAGACTTGGTGAAATCGTCCAATAGCCACTCATTTTGAATTCAAATTATGATTTTGATTTATTTCTCCGTCGAACCTGATTGAAAACTTTTGGTGATCAGCGAAATCATAGAAATACGACCCCAATGATTACAATCATTTGTTTTTTTCCTTGACGTCGCATTTTTTGATGTCCATGGGTTTTTCTACCACTCAAAACCATGAATAATTTGTTTGTTTGTTGTTTTAATATCACGCTCGTAAAATGCTCTATTCCTGAGAAAAAATTCTTTCAATTCTCCTACCACGAATGGCATTTTTTCGATACCTAGGAAAGTGCAATCACCTGCGCACCACAATGCAGGGATGCAAGGGATGAGTCTGACGCTGTTTTACTCTAAGCAACCGCCCTATCGACCCTCTCTGTCCCTCCTCTTGGATCCTCCCACCTGAACACCACCCGTTTACCGCCCTTCGATGCATCCGAGTTGAGTCTTCAGTGTTGATCCAGCCCTCGCGTCGGACGCAGCTGATCCGCTTATTTCTCAACCGTATTTAGTAACGTCACTGTTAACAATTTTAAAAGACAGTGTTCCGATTTGGGGAAATTTTTGTACTAGTGCATACATACAATTACGATGTACCGAATCAAAAGTTCCAATCGCAGAGACGATTCCGGTTGCGTGATGACATAAAGCCTCAAAACCAACTCGCGAACTTCGGATTTTTGGTAAAGCTAGTTTTACAATTTGAAAAAAAAATCGAATCTGGGTGTCGAATCTAGTTGTGTTTCTCGGTTAATTCATGGTCGATGGATGATTTTGACGATTCGCAAATGAGTGATACGGCTTCATGATGTACGGGCACCGATACGCCGAGCCGCAATATACACCCCCTCTACCGAGGAGGAATCCGCCCCCGCAAAATGCAAGGTAAAATATAGATAAAAACATTCCACAGCAATATTAGTTTTGGCAATTTTTTCTAATTTAATACAGGTCAAAATAGTCGTAACTTTTTGTCTAGTATAGTTTATATTATTTAGGCAGCTTCATCGTTATCGCAGATTTCTGTTTTGCTTTTATAGAGGGAAGTGTTTTTTTTTTAAATAAATTCGAAATTCAGTAATCTATTCTGTTTAACATACAACTTTAAAGTTGATCATTACCTAAGAAGGTCTATCACAATTCTGAAGCAATCTGTTTCATGATATAGAGATGAATAAATAGAGCGAAATTGTATTTCAAGGAAATTATGAGCATTATATTTCAATCATTTTAATTAATTTCATTTTCTATATTTTATATTCTAATAATTATTTAAAATAATAATACTTTTTTATTCTAGGCAACGTAAACTATTATCATCACCTACCTGTAAAGTATTACAATTAGACTATTTAAATGATCTAAACTTATTTAAAGATAGTAACAGGTAAAATAGAATTATGTCAGGATTCCGCCTCAGTTTTAAACACGTTTCATCACGCTCGAAAGGAGTTTCAATCTCGCGTTTTAATACTTGGCGCAATTCTACGAACGGTCACAAGAAAATATTGACGATGAGTTTCCTGATAAGTGAAAAATTTTCTCAATAACGGAACATTAAAAATATCGCTCGGAATTGAATCATAATACCTAGTTTCACCGAATAGCTATTGCAAAAATTCAAGGGAATAAATCGTACATTTTATTGGTCCTAAGGGGAAAACTAAGAAAAAACAAAACTGTTAGTATCAACTGAACAACCGTCCGTGCTTTGTCTATAGCGTGGTACTGGCCAATTATATTCGCGTGGTATATTCAATTTTCCTAGCATAATCACTCGTTAGATGGAGGCGACTTTTCCACCCTCATCCTTATAAATCGTGCCACTATGGTCTTTTCGCCAGCGCCATTTTTTCATTTCCCGACCGACCGGATGATTTTCCTCGGTTACGATTCAATTTAGCCGAGGTCGAATAGTCGGTTATCCGAATAATTGGCCAATTTCGCGAGCGTTAAAAAGTTGTAAATATTTACAGGGAGAGCAACATTTTTGAGTCGAGGGAGTTTTAATCAAATTGTCGATGAATGCTTCCTTACCACAGGGGAAATTCCATAATATTGCACCAGTTGGATTCAATCGCGAATGTATAAAATATCTGTTCTAACTCTTTAAAACGTTCACGTTTACTTGGAAAAATCGATAAGGATTCAAATGATATGGAAATACAAACTTTAAAGGAGTATAAATAGGCGAAATGTGATATGAAATGAACCGATAATAATAGTAACCATAATAAAGAACCACAACAGCAATGAATCATCTTCCTGAAATGGTTTATTTTTCTTGTTAACTGGACATTTTATCATCCTAAAATAGTGGATCAGGAAAAAAGGAGTCTTCATCTTCCTGTGCATTTTACTCATGATATCTTGTCTCAATTATAATATCTATAATATCAATTATAATATAATATTACAATTACAATAAAAAATAAAAATGATTAAAATTGTTGCTACAGAGTTTCCCCCGTATTTGCAATTCTGTTTTTTTTTTTTTTTTTTTTTTTTTGGATGGAATGTCTTCTAATATTATTATTGAAGTGAAGGAATAATAAAGCACTGTACAATAATTTGCAGCGTTTCTGCTCGCCTGGAGCCATTGCCGTTCTTGCTATTTTCACTTATGACACATTCCGGCCTACCTAACTTAGCACTGCGATGCTTTCCTATGTCCGCAATACTAGCAGCAGTTCCATCAGTATTGATATCGCTGCTCATCCTTGGTATCTTGTATTGTATAGAAGACGCGTCCACGTCATCTCTGACAGGACTCGTGATAGTTAGCATACGAATATTGTTCAACATTGCACGTATACAATGGACGCGACTTGACGGACATGACGTGTCAAACTCCGAACACGGGTTACCGCTAATGGAACATCTCAGGAACAGTTCAGGGAATTTCATCCTAATCGAAACAGGGAACTATCAGATAGGCCTAGATTGCTATAGGGCGTCTTCCGACCATTAGCGGATACCGCGGGTGCAAGATGCGCCTGCGGTTGAACGCATGTCTGCGAAGTTTCAATGCAATCGGTGGTCGTATGCCCCGGATGCAAAAGCATCAAGTGCAGAGCAACTGTACGGTTTCAAATAGACCGAATGAATAGACGTTGAAGCTCGGAATTTTGTTCTCCGCAGATCGGTGTTCGTAATTAACCCTATAGCACCGACAATTATAATGCTAAGATTTCTATAATAATACAAACCGTAATCGCAACCGCTGAAACTATCATTTATACGTCATTCTGTTTCCTGCTTATAAAATGTAATCATTGTATGAAATTCTTCTCTCTCTTTATTTGGCTCATATGTCAGAAAAAAAAAAAAAAAAAAAAAATTAGAATCCCAATTCTAAGCGTGTACGATTGGAATAATATCGAGTACACAATTTTCTCCGAATAATGTCCGTTCACTGTAAGCACTCATCAGAGGTGAACACTCAAAGCCCTTTATATTATTCTGATGCTTATGGTATCTTGTAATTTGCCTGAAAAAATTATTTCTTTTCATTTCTTATTCTGTCAAAATCGGTCGACTAAACATATATAAGAAAAAAAGCATAACGCCTTAGTTAAGCTCTTTCGTCTCCCGGAAATCGCTTTTTCAATTGCTGACAACGCTTCTTGATTCGCCAAGCATTGAGCCGTGAATGGTTTTAACTTAATGGACGGACTATCGGCGGGGAAAATTGATGTATTTCATGGTGTAGAACCCTTTTTTGAAAAGGTTGAAGGGTGCGTGACGTGACAGTTGTCAGAAGTTAGGAATTGTAAACAGAACCGAGGGGCTGTAGGAGAGCTTCCAAATGGCATTGAGGTCAAGCATGCGGCTTCGTATTGATTCGACTTTTTCCTGTTTCAGAAAGGGCAGCTCGATTTTCCAATCGCTATTGAGCAACAGCGTTGATTCGAAATTTATTTTCGTCGACTTGAGCTACTATATGGAAAATTACACGCCTTATCCTCGCCTATTATGACTCGCGTTGACGTTAGATGGAAACAATCTGGCTACCAATGATTCACCTGGAATGCTCGATTTGTCAAGAAATTACTCATCGATGCTGCTAAAAAATAATCGATGAAATTCGACGAAACTCAACAAGTAGCATCGTGTATCCGTGCAAATGCCCCGTAAACACGTTTAAAAACGGTATTTACAGCTAATTGATGTAGCGGTGGCTTTGTTGAGTGTTCTTGCGCGCCTGAGGTTGCTCTTTCCCTTGACGTAATATCGTATACACCGAGAGCGAACGATGTCTAAACGAGGAAAACACGTTGGGCGCACGAGAGGCATACCAGCATAGTAGGCTGCAAGGGGATGATAAATGGAAGTTTTATTCTGAAATAAGGGACGCGTGGAGGGGATGAAGGAGATTGCAAACTAACTGCCCCTTCTTCGCTACGAAGAGAGCCATTAAAATTCACAAAAGGATGCGAAGGCTTCCTGGCGGGATGAAGGTAGAAAAGAGACGAAAAGCGTTGCGAAAGAGAAAGAGGAAAGCAAGATAGCCAAAGAGGCGGGTATTAAGGTCGGATGGGAAAAAAGAGGTATTACCGTTCAGTGGAAAACTCAAAGAAGACTTTTTGTGTTCAGTTGGCTCCTTCATTTTCTCTTCATTCGATCCAATTTTGAACCGTCGGCTTCGGTTGAGCACCAGTCAGAAAATGAATGAATTGAGCGAGAACGACAAGTGAACGGTTTGAAATGCAATATGAGAAACTCAGTCGGAGGAAATTTGATAATAAGACATCCAATCCAGTACTTAATAAATTAGATCACTTATTACTGATACGATACGAAAAATGTTTAAAAGGTTTTATTTTAACGGTTTAATAGCCTCCTTCTCGCGATGCGCCTTTATTATTCTATTAAAAAAGCCCAAGCCTGTAATTCATTTTACCTGAACGATGGAAAAAACCCTGAATTTTTCCCATTTGAAAATACTTCGCGTCTAAATCTTTCAGCAGTTGAGAAAATAAAAAGCGAACTGATTAACTTGAAACTTACCTCAGCGGTGCTTTCGTTTCAACGTTGAAACAACAAATACGATTCATAATAATAACACACTGGACTAGGCCATACGTTAATGCCCTACACGCTCAAGCGATAAGAGCACGCGCTCGACTGTAATTATCATCCATCGAATGAATGCGCTGTGTAATAATGTTCTCCCTTTCTTTATCTCGCACAAAAAATTATATATCTGATGGTAGAAACGGGAGGAAAAGAGATGGCGCTAGCGGGGAAAAATACACAACGGTTCATGTTTTCCTCTGGCGATTAAATTGTTGCGTTTTCATGCTGCGAAGTGATTAGGGCGTAATTTCATACAAGTATGCGCCCCGCGAAACAAGAGGCTTTTCCGCATGATAGATTTACACAAGTAATTCTGAAAAAAATTTCATTTTTTATTGTTCGTCCGTTCAATTATGACTATGAAGAATAGGAAGAGGAAGCCCTATATGTAGTGCAATTATTTGAGATAAATTCCATTCGATGGTTACGTTTCCTGTCGTAATAGCAAAGTGCACTTTTACTCTTCGCAATGGGAAATCGGCGGCAGCAAAGGCACTCAACTGAGGATTACATTAAAGCCTACAAAGTATCCGCGAATGGAAAGGGCTCTCATAAAATAATCCGCGAACCGAGCGTTTCGACTGCGGAGGCCGAGTTGATTAGTCACCGTGTAATTAGTCGGAACTAATCATGAACGTCGACGGATGGGGTTTGTCCTCTATAGAATACGCTTGGATTCTGCGAGTGTTGTGCGGTCTATGGTAGTCGTCGTAGGATGTGAATCAGTTGTAATTGCTTGCCCTAGGCCAGAGGGAGAAGCTCTTGCTGCTCTGTTTTATTAGTAAAAGGATGGAACCCGGGCCGATGTGAACGGTGGAACTGGAGATAGAGATGCGCACGTGTTGTAATATTGGTGCATAGAAGCCTCAGGCTTTACTACTGAAGCTAATCCCGAGTTATGAGGACCGTTTCGCACACACTTCAACCCGAAGGCTGCCCATTTGTGAACGGAAGATAGCAACGCCCAAGAACATTTCCGGACGTGTAAGGATTCCAGTCGCGTGTTACGATTAGTCTCAATGATTCACGCTCCTGATGACAGCTGAACTTGCGATGGAGTAAAATAATAAATGCAAATCGGGGTACTAAGATGTCGAAATTGCATAGGTTAATGAATTCTGATAAACGTGAACAACTGAAGGTTTTTGCTTTAACCAGCAGCATATGGGCTTGCCCTTCGCCAAGTAATTATTATTCCGCGATCTAACGAGGTCATTATACTTGTGTATTACAATGTTGTACAGTAATCCTAAATTGTTAACCTATGTTATTATGGAATAAAATTTTTATATCTCTATCTCTCTATATCTCTAGCATTTTTCCACTGTGGCTACGGTGAGTTTTCGTTACATTATCAGTATGAGTATTATAAATATACACTTTTCACAAAAAGAAAGTTCTTGGTTCATATTCGCGGAACCCAGCGATAAAAGATCGGGCTAATAGGACACGGCTTCAATACAGAGTAAGTTTTTTTTTATAAATTAAAAAATTGAAAAAAAAATTAATTAAATTATTTTGGATTTTCAGTGGAGTGAAAAATTCTGGTTTTGAAATTATGATGAGCAATTGAAACATGAATGAACCGTGTGCTTTAGAACTAAATTATAAAAAGCATTCCCTCTCCTAAATAATGTTTCAAAAAACTGCACTGCGCGGCTGGAAAAATTCTCCCGATATTATACGCTTTCTGTATTCTTGTTCTCAAAATTGGTAATAGCTAATTCTGTTAGCTAATTACTAGCAAAATGCGGAGTGTATTATTTGTATTTATAAAAGCGCCGACAAGTAAAATACGTTTGATTAGCGCCAACGCCGGTAACGGAATTCGTCGCCGAAAATCGAATGAGTCGGGAAAATGAAATTTGAAGATAACTTTGTCAACGCTGTATAAACCCGCTGACGAGATTTGGATTATCCTTGAAAACGAAATCGACCCCTACAGAGCTTCATAGTATAACTCCCCGGAACCGCGAAATGTAATTACGAAATAACCCTTTTCCTCCGCCATTCCCAAGCTGTCGAGTGATACTCTGAGTAAAATCGCTGATTTTATTGCGTCGACGTCAACCCCAAAACCATTTGTAGGCCTTCTGGTCTAGGTTGGCTCTGATCTCTCTGGAGACCGTTGGGCCTCCAGTGATTTCCACCTAATAAATTGAAAGCTCCTCGGGGCAAGCAGAAACGGAATTTGTAATTAATTAATCTGAGTGGTTGTTGAGAGCATAGAAGAGTAAGAGGAACGATTTCCCGATGTTCTCCCCTTCTCTTTTGCACAGTTTGGCGGTTCTCGTAGTTCCGAGTAAATTTCGCTAATTTGGCGTAATGCGATTGCTCTAGATTCGAAGTATTTCGACGCACGTTCGCGTTCTGTACGCGAAATGTTTTGAAATGGGTGGTGAAAAGTTCATAAACCCACAAGCGGTTATTTGTAAGGTTGAAACAATCACTCGGCTGAGTGGGAAGTGAGTGGGCTTTGAAAAGTAACAAGTTGGAAAATAATCGTCAAAACCGATGGCACTTTTGTGGATTAGGTGGGTGGCAATTGAAAAAAGGCCGTTCTTCCATCGTCGTACAAATAATACGAGTTGATAGTGGATCAAGAAACGTCCAAATTAATTTATAATTGTTATTGCAAAATAAATACTATTTTACAAAAAAAATCCAATTATGTATTTAATCTTGTATTAAACACGCTTCATATTGTCTTCCTGAACATTCGAATGAGAGAAAAATATGAAAGAGTTCTAAAAAGCCTGACAAAGCGCGTAATAAATTTTGCATTGAAAATGGAATTCAACGAACGTTAAGTTGATATTTCGTTCACGCAATATTTAGCGAACGGTAGTTGTAAACCGAATCTTCCCATCTCTTCGCTGTCTTCCTTCGCAACCATTTTAACATCTGGCCTTCATTTTCGTCCGACTTTAGTTTTTACCGCCCTCGAAAACACCGGTCGTTTTTCCTTCCCTTTTCTCTGCATTCTTTTCTTCTAATTAACATTTCGCGATTTAATGATCGTTCCGCCGACGAATAAATAGAGTACCCATTCCTCAGGGATAGCTACTTCCGAACTTTTTGTATAATCACTCCTCGTCCGTCGTCAATTGCTCTGAAATGGAACGTTTAATCAATTCAGGTTGTTTCTCTTCAAGCTCATGATAATTTTACCTTCGTTTACTCGCGATCGCTTTTATGGTCATCGAGAAAAACTAACAGCCCGACCGTTTTCTTTGAAACGTTGAATGTGAACAAAATATCGATGAAAGTCAAATGTTTTCGCACCTTTTTTGTTGCTCACCTTAAAAAAAAGAAAAAAAAAAGAAAGTTTTTTCATTCAATGGAAGGGGTGTTCAAGATGGTCAGACATCTCAATTATCGCATTATAATCTCACTTCCATTCCCCTATTGCAGCACATTTGCGGTAACTCAGGAGACACCTTTTACGTCGGAATACCTTTGCATGCTGAACGGCGGAAAACTTCCATAGTTCCCAAGCTATCCTGAAGTATCGCATGTCGGACCACCCCATTTCCTTATATCGCCCCTCGATCAACCCCTTCGTACCACCTCGCATTACAGCCGGACCTAGCCGGTGGCATCGGTGCCTGTTCGAGGAACTTACCGTTCCAACACGCGAACTCAAATGTTAAGCTCGACCGAGGACGAAAACGAACGTGTTCTTTATTTGGAGTCGTCGGAAATTAGCGCTTCCATAAAATTACTTTACGAAAATATCACGTTCCCACGAAATTGGAATGTCGCTCGATTTTCAAAAATGTTTCTCGAAGGTGAAGATATAATCGCCATAGAAATATAAATAATGATTTGCATGAATTAATTAAACAAACGTAGTTAATCTTGCTTTACGTTCACACTTAAGATAAGCATCCTCAAAGGGTTGTATTCTTCAGCTCGTTTGCAACAATTTTTGCTCCAAGACGTTGTGACATTGAGAGCCCAAAAAACTACACTTTTTCCGCTCCTGAGATTTTTTTTTTGTTTTGTTTATTCGACCATATCTCTGTAAAATAGACACAGGTCTCAGTAATCACATTGATGATGATACGGTTGAAAAGGCAGTTGAAATCCCAATAATCTTGAGGTATTTGCATTTTTCTAACATTAAGTTTGGTGAGCACAAAATATAGCCTAGGTCAGGCGTTGCTTAACGTTACTAAATTACCGTTTTTTCAACGGACTAGAAATTGCAAAATTCCTTGAGAAATATGTCAGGTTTCCAACGGTACAATAATTTTTGTTATTACCTCGCTTATTAGAGAAAACATGTAAAAAAAGGTGTGTGTTTTTTTTTTTTTTTTTTTTTTCAAGTCTTGGTTTTCATCTACTGTTCGAGCATGTCATGTTCCTTCATAATTTTCCACGCTGAATTCAACTATGACGATCTCCATCTTTCACTAACGTTCTAATAATGGTTTCTCCGACTGAATGATGGTAAGTAATGGCTCCTTTGACATTCCAGGAATTTTCGAATTCATTTAACGCCAATCGATTCTGGTTTTAGTAAAATTTTAATGTAGTGATCGTTCGAAGTGCCTCCCATTTCCGATAAGCCAGTTTTTCCTGGGACAAGCGGAATTTTGTCACATTTTGGTTTATTATTCAATAATAAACCATTGTAATCGCCCAAGAAAAAAAATTTCTAACCCCCCCTCAAAATTTGATGTTTTACGTTTCAAGGCATGTAGAATCCGAATATCCAATAAAAAAAATTCTGTCTGTCCGCCGTACGCCGTACGCCGTACGCCGTACGCCGTACGCCGTTAGCAGTTTTCCGGCCAAACTATAATAGCTAAATTCTTGAAATTTTCACCAAAAATCAATCTCGGTCCTACGACGGCACAGTTCTTGAACCAACTTGCTAGCTCAATTTTAAGGGTTTTTTTGGGGGGTTTTGAGGGGGAGAAAATTCATATTTTCCAGGGTGTTTCAGAAAAATGTGTACGTGGTATCAATTTTTATAGATTTTTGGACGCTGAATCGAATGAGACCATCGCCAGGTCGATAGCTTTATTGGTTCTCGAGTTATCGCAGCTTTTGTGCCGAATTCGGGAGATTTTCAGAAATTTGGCACTAGGGTATAACTCGAGAGTTCTTGGAGCTATAAAAATCGTTCTATACTCATTGGAATGGTCGTCAAACACTCTCTCCAGCTGTATCGTTAGGCAATAAGTTTAGCTTTTAATTAGGAAATTAAGAAAAATAAAAATGATTGAAATTACAATAGTTGCTACGGAGTTTTCTCTTATAGTTACCATCTGTTTTCCGGTGGGAACGTTCACAAATGTTCGGAATATTCAAAATGACAAAAATGGATAGTCTTCTTAAATAAATATTGAAGCGAAATAATAATAAACCACTGTACAATCATTTGCAGCGTTTTTTAGTCCAAGACGCCGTTTGAAAGAAACGGAGATTTTTAAACGTTGAGCATTTCTCAACTTTGGCTGTACCTTTTGCTTACTAAACTTGACGTTAGAAAGTTGCAAATACCTCAACATTACTCCAAAATTTGAGAGACTAATTACATAAATATGATCAAATATACAAAAAAAATAAATAAATAAATAATAATAAAAAAAACCTCTTTGATGCGGAAAAACTGTTTCTGGGCTCACAAAAAAAATTTGCACAGCGAAAATTGTAGCAAATGAGCTGAAGAATCGGCCTCTTCGAGAATGACAAAAATATATTAAGTGTGTACACCCGGTATAATGAACAATGAACTGTAGGTGCGTTTACTCGAGTAATCATGCGTGGATTTTCTTTCCTCCTGTGCATTCACTACTTTTCTCTTTCCCAGCAAGATTATTTTCCCTTGGATTTTTACGGGGCATCCGTTTACTGTCGAGCAAAGGATAATGGTTCGATATAAACCATGTTTACGTCCAAGCCACGATCGTTACACAATAGCTGGCGCCCGTGAGTTTATATTCTTTTACTTTTCATGTTCTCTGATACATAGTCGTGGTATAAACTCGAATGAGTACCTATTTTAGGAAAATATACTCCCGCAGCAATATGGCGTACGGTCGAATAACGTTTATCTATCATCTTACCGCTGAACTATTTTCGGGCGATCTTTTACGAGTCTCAGACATCCTTGATAGTGAAGTTTACGTAATTGGGTTTTTTAAAGGTAGCTCTATCTCATGTAAACAGATCCGTTTACTGCGTCTAACATCAATGAATCGGCGCCTTCGCAAAGCTATAGGATTATCAGTATAGTTTATTAAATCCGCTTACACGAGCATAAGTATGAAAAACGTCGAAATATAAAACCAAACTTCCTTTTATATCCTTGGTGCTCGGCCAATCGAAAACTCAAATGGCTCTTTATCATTTTGACGGCACTATTGTAGTATAAATTTTGTAAAATGACTCGCGAATTTCCCCAGTCGAGGATTCGTAGCAACGTCCATTGCAGTCTTCGCTGCATATTTCAATACAAGAGGTTAAAGGAGAGCGTCAGGTGTAGTGCGATGACA
This sequence comes from Tupiocoris notatus, assembly GCA_037159825.1. Lineage (NCBI taxonomy): Eukaryota > Metazoa > Arthropoda > Insecta > Hemiptera > Miridae > Tupiocoris > Tupiocoris notatus. The sequence goes on from JASJUZ010000582.1 coordinate 424,058, forward strand.
AACTGTCGACCAATATATCAAATAATCCCTCGGCAGAGAAGTCCACTTTTGTTCGCCTCTTCATAAGTGTTTGGAATCGCGGTTTCGACCGTGTAGTCGACTATTTAATTTCCTTTCGCCATCAACGTCATGCCAACCTACTTTGGTTTATTATTCAATAATAAACCATTGTAATAAAAAATGTTCTAACCCCCTCAAAATTTGATATTTTACGTTTTAATGCACGTAGAATCCGAATTTTTAATAAAAATAATTCTGTTCGTACGCCGTCGATACTTTTCTGACGAAACTGTAAAAGCTAATTCTTAAATGTTCACCAAAAATCAATCGAATATCCATCGATATATCTATGAATTCAACAATAAAATAGTTTACTTCAAATATAAAATGACAACAGGCTAAGTGTAAGAAAACTGCTTGATAATTTTTATTCCGAAAAAAAAATTTCCTATACTAAAAACATTTTGGAGCCTACGCTTGAATTCGGGCTAATCTTTTCGACGATTTTCAAATATTTGAAACACCAAAGTTTGACGGCATTATAGTTAATTCAATCGGACCGAGTTAGTTCACCTGGCGACTGCTCTTATTCCGTTCTTAGGTTGATCCGAAAGGTAAATACGGTATTCAGTGTACTTTTCAATAGGTCCTTTGTCACGGCTCTCGAGATACTTCTTCAGTGTTCGTGCCCTAATAGAATACGAAGGTTTGTCTGGGTTTGGCGACGTTCCTTCGACGACACAATACAAAATACAATGGCTCTGCGAATGAAGGGAAGGCTGCGGTGTATGAAGAAGAGTACTTTTCCATTCCATTTCTACGCTTTTCGACTCTCTTTTTCGAATTGAATGCGCGCTTTTCTATTCGAATCTTACGTTGAAAGAACGAAGGGATGGACTTATACTTAGAAAGCGGTAGTCGGTTGAATCGTGGATGATTTGAATCTTGTACCTATGGTACGGATTCAATTCGAAGAAACTATTCGGTTCACTGCTGAAAAACACAAAGTTTCAAAAAAAAAAAATTGTTCAACCCGATGAAAATCAGATCTATATGAACCAAATTACTAATGTCAATTTTATACTTACTATTACATGAAATGAAATAGTGGACAATGTTTTCAACTGAACTTTATAATCACCAAAGAGAATTACTTTGTTCTACAAAGAAACAGTATAGTACAGTTTAAGTTGTCTATCTTTTTTCGCATGCGTATATAAATAATAAACAAATTTGCTTTCAGGATGGGAACCATTTTATTATCTGACTTGCAACTGCGACTTACGCTTCGTTCTATCTACGAACGAAAATCCACCAGATACCGATGTATCTTCATAAATTTTACCTGACAATGGCCCCTGTCGTGTAAAACCTTCTGACAAGTCCACAGGCAACGCAGTAAAAACACGACCTTTAGCGCCTCAGACGCCTCTTTCGAAAAGCATTAGAGATCTCCCATTCAGAAAGTTGCCTCTTGCTCTCGCCGCCGAGGAAATGAATTAGGTTGATTTATTCCTCCTGTTGGCCTTAGCTTCGTACAAGAATAGACTCTGTTCTATCTCTTACCGATTCACTATTTTATCAGCGCTCTTATTTTCCAAGTCTTGTCGCAATTTTGTATTTCCAATTACAGTAATGGGGTTGCCAGTTCGGAATATACAATTGCAAATAAATACTTCGCCCTCAACAATTTTAGGACTTTTCGAGGTTTTCCTACGTTTACGACTGTGTAAGTTGTCACATAAGTTCCGTTCTATTCTCGACACAGAAAACGTCGGAAGGGGATTTACGCCGTGTTTATCTGCTGTGAAACTCCTTTCACACCTAGTCAGACATTTAAGTGCTTTTATGTTTGAACGGGTAGCGACTAAATGTTAAAATCGGAAACCCCTTCATGAATCGGAGTTTCATATTACTTCCAGCTTGAAATTTCCCGCCATTTATTTTTATACTTCATGTTAGGTCAGTAGGGGGTCAAAATCTTTCAGTGTTCCATCAAAGTTTTCTCCTCACATTTTTTAAAAAAATTCTTTATCTTTATCTCTCAAGTTTCAGAGCCAGATGTAGAGGGGAGGTATTTTGAACCTCACCTTATTCAAAGAGTTCATCATGATTTCCACCTGACAAAAAGTTTTATCATTCGCGTTAAAAAAAATCAGGTTTATATTCTAATTTAAAATTTGTTTTTTGAAATGTAGCCTTCAACGCGACTAAATTTCATTTTGACCCCCTGAATAATCCCGTTGCTGGATGGCAACTATTCATCGTTTACATCACTTTCGCTCGTTGTTAATCGAGTTTTTGCAACCTCTCCCTCCCATCTTAATCGTTTTGCTCTCTACAAAATGAACAGCTGGTTTATTTGTGACTCCCATTCCGACTAGTATTCCTATTGCCGTATACGAAAGCTTAAAAATGAATGGTTTTCGATTCGACGCGATGACAGTATTTCACAATTAAGACCCTTCATAGTTTGGCATCCCCTCAGCCACCGTTTCTGTCATCGGTGAATAATTGAACGTGGTGGAAGAGACCACTTACATCCGAAAGGATCGAAATGTTATCGAACCTAGTCACGCAATTGTAGCCAACAATTCGTCATACGCGTATGGCATTAAAAACTAAGAATAACCGCGTTTACAATCATATGTGTGCATAATTCTCTCACCAACAAACGAGACAAACTTTCTTATTTATCTATTAATTTTTAACTTTTTTTGAAATTCGAGTTGATTGAAACGAATCGAATTAGGAAGCTGGTTCACGTTTGTAAGATAACTGAATATAACTGAGTTTTTCATATAAACTAATTTTAGAATCGCATTCATTTCATTAACTCTCACATGCTATCCAACACCGCAGACTAGGTTAATAAAAAATACATTTTATTCCTTGAAAAGTAGCAGTAATTGTAGAGATTGAAAATACGAAAAATTGAATACAATTAAACTGTATCCATTTATACAGGGATATCCATTTATTACAGGGTAAAGACTTAATCGATTAATTTCAGTTGAATCCAATTTCCTAAATATCAGCCACGAGCAGTCGGTAAAATCAAAAATTTTTAAAGTAAGAAGCCATGTTTGCAAAAGTATTTGGCAAAGAACGAAATTAATGTTTTCTAAAAATATAATTCTTGTGAATTCCTTAAATTTGACGTTGATTCATTGAAAGTCATTTTTCACAACTAGCCATCGATAAAGGCGTGAACACGCTTAAGCCAACTTGAATAGCTATATTCGAGGAAAAAAATCCCTGTTCAGAGATTCCTTCTTGGGCGAAACGAAACGTTTAAAAAACCCTTGAAAAAGCGACGAAAATTAAACGAAGGAGGCTGAACACGTCAGCGGATTCTCTTCCTCCAGAGACAACTGCGCTGACGTGGCGACAAATTGCCACCACAAGGCGAAAATCAGCTTTAATGGCGTCGAGCCTTTCTCATCAACAGAGGGTGGGTTTCCAGGTTTGGAACGGGAAAACGGGACAGAACTGGAACATCGGGTGAAGATTTAGGAGAGTTATTTTTTATCGACTCGCAACAACTGAACGGATGACGGTTTTTTAACGAGACTACCTTTAGACATGGGTATACGGCGCTAATTCCGCTATCCCATGCTCTGTTTCTGAGCTGCTTTGGACTTGGTCCCCTTTTGGTCCTAATTATCCGGGAGCAGGAAGCCATATCTCACGGCTGGGCGAGACCAAGGGGTACCGACCCCCCTGCCCATCTCTTACAATGTTCCCGCGTTCCACGGATCCTTATCCCGCTATTATTAAATCACAGAGAAGGAGTTCCTGCCCCGGAGGAAGCCGTGGCCTGCACTGTGTACGGCTAGAATTTAAACGCTAAATTAGTTTGGGGAAACATTGAACTTAACTAGACGTTGTTCAGCTAGTGCCTACGGGGCGATTTCAAATTTGTATTAATACATAATAATTTCGACCCTTTGAGGATTTTTCGGTCAGCTCCGACATAAATCAGTCCAAGTACTCAAAGCCAAAGCTGAAAAACCTCTAGAATTTCCATTTTCGTCCTTTAAATTTTTGACAAATTCGAAATGTATCGAAAAACGTCGTTTTTGGGACAAATCGCTTTTCAGGATTTCGGTGTTTGTGGTGCTCTAACAAACAAAAGTGTAAATTTTATACTGATACTTCACACATATACTAAACGCATTGCGAAGTAGTAGCCAGATACATTTTGTACGTTTTCGTAATTTGGATCGGTACGATTACTCTAATTTCCGCGGAGCTGTGGCGATCCAAAGTCGGAACTTGGTTTTATTGCACTTTTTCTTCTTATAATAACTGTTTTTTTTTTTGGTAATGATTTTTGAACCGGCCACTTTTACATAGGTAAATAGGACAAAAAAAATCTGAAATTAGAACTCCATAAGTATAAAAATCAAAAAATGTTATTAATCGTTAGAATTTGATACTTTTCACTTTAAATTCGAACTCTACGTCCAATTTCCAGGAGGAATCATTAATTACTCAAAATTGAACAGTACTGTAAGTATTTGAAACGAATTTTTAAAGTTGAAAAACATGAAAACGGTGAAGTAGTAAAACTGGGAAAAACTAAAAGTTGTCGCCAAATTTCCGTCATTTTGACATCAAATTTAGATTCAGCGTTAAAGTTCCTATAGGAATAGCTCTCGAAAACGCTTAAAAACGAATGTTTAATTTTTCACTCGCGGAGCTCGAGATTTCGCCCGGTGCTCGATTTACAGAAAATAATTTCTCTGGCTCTGTTTAAATTTTTTTCACCGAATTTTTTGCTATGTACGTGTGTAAGGCGTTCAAATGAAGACTCCTGCATAATAAAACAATTGTTTCGCATTTATTTTGACCCCAAAAATCACGGTTAAAGTGCAATTTTTGAGCTTTTAAAAACCGATTTTTTTGGACCACTTGCAGATTTTTCCGAGAAATAAAAAAAATCACAAAAATACATCTTGGTAAGACACAACGTTCCTAAAAATTTCAGATTTTTATCTGTATTGAGAGAGGAGTAAAAATTCGTTAACTGTTCGGTTGAAAAAAGTCGCAGGGGTACCCCTTGGATTTTTCGCGAAATATTTTTTGGAATCGATTTCGCTCAAATTCAGCATAATGATAGTTGATGATGTGTATATCAATAATATATGCTTCATTCTTTGTTTCTTTTACAGTAAATTGATGAAAAGAAGGTTTAAAGTAGAAAGATGTGCTGTTTTCGTGTATATTCTAGTAATATTGTTGAATACCTCACAAACGGTTGAAATATGGATAGGTACATTACATGGGAAAAATGTGGACAGTGAAATTACCTATATTTTGGTATATTCAAACATCTGAATTGACGACGTTTTGTTCAAATTATCCACTGCGCAAGTTACAAAACTTGGAAAACTTAAAAGTTGGCCTGCCTTTTCGGCTAAAACCTTGCGTATGTTGCAAACCTACTGCTTTATGATACAAGTACATCCCCCCCCCCAAACGTACCTCCCCCTACGTACCAAATTATAGTAACTAGTATAATAACTATACATTACACCTCTCCATACGGAAATAAACTACTGCATAGAAGTGACAAGGACCCTACCCCAACTAAGGAAAGGCATGGCAGGAGGGGCGGAGCAGTTTTTGTGTAACAGAAGTGCGAAACTGTAAAATTCGATTGGCCTGGGATGTATGGAGCTCTATTGAAAATATTATTCTATTGAACATATTATTAAATATTACATTGACTCGTTATTACGATCTACTTGACTCGACTCGATTGACTCGATTTTCAGTGCATGGGTCAGTTCTTGATTGGAACATCGTTGAAAGATACTGAGCGACCGACGGATGCTCGTTTCTTATCAACTGATGTCATTTCTTTTCCGCTTGGCATTGTCTGACAAAAACCAGAGATGAGAAGCGTCCGTGGAAACGCTATTTATATTCAAGTGTAGTTTAGCTTAAACCGGTGTTTTATCACGGTGAGAAGTTTAGCTTTCTGCATCATCAGTAACTGTCAGTAACATATACTTTCACGAATAAGAAAGTTCTTGTTTCGTGTGCGGGTTCTTGCGGTTCTAAAAACTATCAAAATATCTTGTTTGCTTCAAATTCGCAAAATTTCTCTATAACCAGTTCACACATAGCCAGGTAGGTTTCCTCTCGATCGGTACAGCGAATTTTAAACCATACCCAATTCATGTTTCCTGCTAATTTTTCTGAAATACTTGCTAATTATTCTTAAAGTTATATAAAATTATATCATATTTATTTAAATTAAAAAAAAAAAAAAGTTCATATTACTTAAAATTTCAATTGTTTTTGGAGCGAACAATACACAGTGTTAAATCATGAATGAAACAACTGGCCATTTTTCTCCATTAAGACATTTTATCAACCGGCCACTTATCTTGATTCAAACCAATCATCGCTCAGAAATGCAATCTTTCATGCAAGCTCGTCATTGGCTTGATTCGATGGCTTAACTACGTGATCCATTGATTTGCTAGAATGATCCGGCACTTACGAGCTGCCATCTGATACACACAACAACTTTGGTACCCAATGGAGACGCCGACCTCAACTTGATCTTGATTAAGAGCCCCGTAATCGCGTTGTAATTAACGTAAGTTAGTTGGCGAGGCTGAAATTAATAGCAGCGGACTAGGGGACTGGCCATTGAGGTAATTGAGGCACCTAAGGTCAACGATGGGGTCAACCGTGTACGTGTCGTATGTTTGTCCGTTCGAACGGTTGAGTATACTATGGTCCTAAGTTACTTGTCTGTCAATTAGAGCGATTTTACAGGCCTCGTATAATCGACTAAATTGAGATTCTGATCTGAACGAGGCTCCGATTAATCGTGTTCCAATCTATTTGGTCAACGCTCGAGGTCGGGATGGCTAAATAGTTTCAAATTCACGACGCGGTAATGGATCAGTAGGGATGATTTTAAGCAGTATAAAATTATAGTATCAATGCCAGTCAGTCGTTTATTAGAGGGTTTTTTGTTTCTTAATTAAATTTAGCTAAAAATAAAAATGATTAAAATTACAATCGATGCTACGGAGTTTTCCCTTATAGTTACCAATCTGTTGTTAGGTGGAAATGTTGATAAATATTTTGACAAGTTGTTATCGCAAATGGATTGTCTTGAGGATAAATTTATTTTTGATGCTAACTGTTGCGAAGAAGAGCTAATTCAGCTGAGTACTTTATAGCAAAGGTTTATAAACGACATGAAGAGTGATAACGCTAATAAAGCTGAGGAAACATCAACAAACAGGCTATTCAACAACTGCTCGCTATTCTATGACATTTTTTCTTCAGTGAGACCGAGTAACGCTGTTTATCAATTAATTTTAACCGTAAAACCATGCCATAGGGTGAATTAATTTTAAGTTTTCATTTTCATTTATTTTCTTGTGAGTAGGACTATAATTTATGTTATGTAATTTTGGACTCTCGAGCCCGTATCAATCTAACTAAATAAATAAATAAATATTCTTATTTTTAACACCATCATAATCCCACTCAATAAGACGCACTATACATGAAATGATATTTTCCTTGAGAAGGTTAATCCTCTAAATACACTATTTGCGAGATAAAAATGTGAATAAATGGATAGTATCTGAGGTTGGAGAGAGGTATAAATAATGAAAATATACGGGCGGAAGGTTCAGAGGCAGAACAGAGATTGCGGAAGCGAGACAGAGGAGGACGGTTGCTGGCGTTGCTGATAACAGATGACGGATCTCAGGTGAAGGTGGAATAGGTCGCATCAGCGTTGAAAAATAGCAAACCGCTTTGAAAAGTGTCGGATCGAAAAATTCTTGGACCTAAAACTGCCTTTATTTCGTTTTGCCATAGTTGAACGCTATTCTTATTCGAGGAAATATGAATTGAAAAATAGCTATCAACAGTTTGTCAGTAAATAAACGTTTCGAACACAAACCAGGAAAAAACATTGAACAAATAAACAAAAAAGTATAATAGTTAAATATATCCATTGCCTGTAAATGGCTGTCGTGTTGGTATTAAATTAAATTAATTTTAATCAATCTCGCAACAGTTCATCAGGTGCCTTAAATTTCCTAGGTGTTTGGTTCTCTCTGGTCGAATATTTGAACATTAAATACTCCGCGTCTAATTCACTTACTATGTTCAACGAAATACTTGTCATTTCTGAATGGATCGATTCAATTGATGATTCAATTTTAACCATTGCAGCCAATTACTGCGCCTACATCTTCAGCATTGATTGATCAGCTTTGCTAATTGCACCGTACGTGATGTATTGCTTCGAACACTGTTATCAATCTTCGTTGAACAATCACCGCTATTTAATATAATTAGGATGCAACGTATTTGTCGCATATCTCTATAATACCAGGAATGATCAATGGAAAGCGCACAATCTCTACTTCCATTTGGCATTAATAAAAATTCACTTATCTTTTCTCTATTTGGAACTCTAGCATACTGAGCATTTAGGCTCGAAGATATATGAATAAATTGTTTTTGTTATACGAAAAAATAATTCCAAAGCTGTGGCAAATCTACGTTGAAGATTCATGTTGAATCGTGGTCACATAACGTTCAAGAAACCGGCCCTAACGAGGTAATCCAAAAGAATTCAATTTCCCATTTCGAAGAATTCTTTCCACAGTCAAGAAGGTTCATTTGAATAATAATAACTGTCCCGAGAGTGTTTCCCGGACAAACTATCTCCGGGTTGGCGGGCGTCTGTGTAGAGCAGAAAATACGACCCTTCGAGGTGGGAACGAATAAAACCCAGTTTTGCCGTGATTTCCCTATATATTATCCCACCTTTTTACCTCCACACTTTCGCAATCTTTATTTTCCCCAGGCCCTTTTTAGGGTTTTATGGCTTCTTCGCCTCAAGGGGGGCCGCGGAAGTGTCTTCAAGCTTCGAGCGTGCCCTGGAAGATCCCAGAAATCGACGGAACTGGTCGTTTTCAAAAGAAAGAATCGGATTCAAGGTACGAGGAGCTTTTTCTTCTAAAAGCTTTTCTAGGATTGGATCGGTTCGTAACTCTGTAGAAAAAAAGGAGCCGGAGGAGGAGAAAAAAACGGAAGTAGAGAAGAGAAGCGGTTTAATTTATTTCCTGAGATTTCATCAACGTGAGAGATTTTGCCGTTTGAAGGGAGAAGCCGGAGAAAGGATAAGCTTTAAAGGACGGTTGTCAAGCACTCGGTAGTCTACCTTCTGCTAAGGGTTGCTCTACGAAATTAGTACATTTTATTGTGTCACTAGACTTCGAGCAGTAATTGATAGCCAAGGCTCGTAGTGCATCCCTCGCTGATAGTACAGCAAAAAGTAAACGAAGAATTGCTGCATTCCAACACGATTTTGACGTTGATGTAGTATGAAGAAATAATGCACACTGGGACATGCATTGAATTATGCCTGCCTCAATTATTCAGGTTTTCGTACGGATGTTTATGCTACGAACTAATATCAAGCTACATACCGAACATGTTTCAATCTATCCTGGCACTTGCTAGCCTGAATTTAATCGTCCATTTCTCCAACCAAGGATAAAACGAATTTTGATTAAACCAGTGGTGTGCATAGATCACACAGTACTTCCATGTTTGAGTCGGTAACAGTTGTTATAACCATGGTATAGTATGGTATGCGTCTTTCACTCGCCATTACAATGTTAAATACCCCCTCTAGCGTCAAATATATTGATTTTTGTAGCCTGTAAAAAGCTCAACAGCGATAAACGGCGTAAGGCGGAAGTACGGTGTGTGATCAAAACAAGGATTTTGAACATGGTTGAAGTTGGTCATATTTAAAGCAAAGAGGCGCGAAAGTTACAAAAGCGCTAGAATAAAATAACTGAAAATGCGTTTTACGAGGAAGTAATGCAGCTGCATGTGACCCCGATAATAAAAATCAAGCAATATTCAACTGTCGTAAAGAAAAATTTAAAGTCTAAAGTATATTCACTCTTGCAGCCTACGAAAATCTCTAAAGCAAAAAAACGGCATAAGGCGGAAGTACTGTGTGTTATCCCAACTATACAAAACAAGTTTGTGAACTTGGTCAAAGTTGGTCGTATATAGAGCAAAGAGACCCAAAAGTACTATAAGGCTTGAATAAAATAACTGAAAATGCGTTTTACGAGGAAGTACTGCATGTGACCCGGAAATTAAAACTCAAGCAATATGCAGCTTTCATATACAAAAATTTAAAGTCTCCCAGCCTTCATATATATTCACTCTTCCGGTCTATAAACATCTCTTAAGCAAAAGAACGGCATGCGGCGGAAGTACTGTGTGTTATCCAAACTATACAAAACAAGTTCTGTGAACGTGGTCAGAGCTGGTCAAATATAGAGCAAACAGCCCCAAAAAGTCCAATAACAGAAAATGCGTTTTACCAGGAAGTACTGCATGTGACGCTGATAATAAAAATCAAGCAATATATTCAGCTGTCATGTAGAAAAATTTAAAGTCTAAAGTATATTCACTCTTGCGGTTTATACTTACTCTCAAAAGTTAATAAACGGCATGAAGCGGAAGTACTGTGTGTTACCCAAACCATGCAAAACAAGTTTTGTGAACGAGGTCAAAGTTGGTCATATTTAAAGCAAAGAGACCCAAAAAGTACAATAACGCTTAATAAAATAACTGAAAATCGTTTTACGAGGAAATACTGCATGTGACCCTGATAATAAAAATCAAGCGATATTCGGCTATCATATAAAAAACTTGAGGTCTAAGGTATTCGCTCTTTCGGTTTATATTAGTCCCAAAAGCCGAAAAATGTCATGAAGAGGAAGTACTGTGTGTTACCCAAACTATACAAAACAAGTTTTGTGAACGAGTTCAAAGTTGGTAATATTTATAGCGAAGAGACCCTAAAAGTACAATAACGCTTAATAAAATAACTGAAAATTCGTTTTACGAGGAGGTACTGCAGGTGACCCCGATAATAAAAATCAAGCAATATTCAGCTGTCATATAGAAAATTTAACGTATAATGTATGTTCACTTTTGCGGTCTATTAAAATCTCAAAAGTTAAAAAATGGCATATTGCGGAAGTACTGTGTGTTATCCAAACTATGCAAAACAAGTTTTGTGAACGAGGTCAAAGTTGGTCACATTTAAAGCAAAGAGACCCAATAAATACAAATAAAGTAACTGAAAATGGGTTTTACGAGGAGGTACTGCATGTGACCCCAATAACAAAAATCAAGCGGTATTCAACTGTCATATAGAAAAATTTTAAGTCCTCCAGCGTTCAAATATATTCATTTTTGTGGTCTATAAAAATCAAAATGTAGCAAATGTGCAAATAACGCGGAAGTACTGCATGTGACCCATTTGATAAAAATCAGGCATCATTCAATCGCCGACCCCATCATTTTAAGACCTTGAACGTTCAAATACATTGAGTTTTGCGGCCTGTAAAAATCAAAATACAAAACATGCACTAGTGAAATCGTGAAAAACGCTCATAACGTGGAGGCATTGTATGTGACCCACTATACAAAAAATCTAGCGTTTTCTGCTTGCCATAACCGACATTTCAAGCCCTCAAACGTAGAAAAATATTGACTCTCATAGCCTGTAAAAATCGAAACAGAAAAAACTTTGAACGCTTATATCTCGGAAGTACTGTGTGTAATTCAAAATCCGGAAAAACCTAATTTTGCACAATCACTGGGAAAACATTCCCTCAAAATTTCATAGGGTTTCATCCATTTTTCAGGGAGATATGGCGATTTATGTCAGTTTGTGACCACAGACAGACGGACACACAGACACACAGACACACAGACACACAGACACACAGACACTTGTTCAGAAAGTGTTTCTGAGTATACTACTATGAAAATTTCTTCCATCAGGACCTCGGTTCCGAATTCGACTTTTCGGACGATCTCAATACTTCCATTTACTACGTAAACATGGAAGTAAAAATATAAACGATTGATGTTAATGGACCTATGCACTCCGATTGTATTCAACACACGCTTAGATGTCTGACGTTGACATCTATGTGTGCTGGCGTTTGACGTTAGGGCGTTGCAGAACTATTGCTGAAATCATTCGAATAATGGGAGGCGCGTGTGGTTCCCCTGTTAGGACCTTTACAGTATAACTCGTTTGCAACAATGCGACCAGAAAAATATTTGAACGAAGAAAACACATTATTTCCGTGGATTGAAACCCGGTGAGTCAACATCGAATAAAAAAAAATGTGAGCGGTTTTTATTAGCGGCTTTATATCTACCGAAAACCTGAAATTTTTAAATGAATTGCGAGCAGCAGACAGTTCTGGGAAAGGGAGGCCCTGGTTCCAGCAGAGGATGGGTTTTATGGGGTTGGCTATCGATCGACGCTGCGCCTGTTTGAACGACGGTACCCATCCCAGACTGAGCTGTGTTGAACTTGAAAACCGCAATATTAAATCAGCCAATCAAGAACTTCGCGGGGTCCAATTATTTACAAAGTGCCTGCGAAGAAGACGGTGACCCTGTGGAGTGGAAAATGCGAAATCATTGAGGTGACAGAAGTGAAATAAAAATGCAAAATGAGGGATGGTTCGAATGAGGAATTTATCGTTAACATAATAAAGAACTTCGATAAAACGAATTAGAATGATCGCTCACTGTTTGCTGTAGGTACATAGAATATATGGCTTCAATTTCAACTGCTTTTCCTAGCACTCCAGTTAATATCCAGACTCCCTTCTTGTTTACACCTTTTTGAAACTCAGTCCGAAGAAGCTACTGGAAAGTAGTATGAAAAAAGTCCGCCGAAGAAAATAAAAAGTAGAGAAAATATTATTTCTTATTGACGAATCGGAACAGAAATGAAAATTAACGGCGCGCTCGGAGAATCGCTCGTTTGTCGACGGTTTCCTGTCAAAACCGGAGCCGTTTTCGGGAAAAAAACATTCAACCCTGCGAACTGTAATGAACAGCTCTCGTTCCCTTTTTCTTTGCTTTCTACCGTTTGGTGACATTGGAGAAAACAAATTTCGCCCCCTATCAGTATCCCCTCTTGTTTTCAAGGCGTTTGTTTGTCCCATTCCTCCATCGTGAGCGCGTCTATTAAAGCTCCTGTCAGTTAACGATCGATTTTACTTCAAGATTTCCCCTCCTAAAAGTTTTACAACTTCTTTCAACCATAGAAAGATTTTTTTTTTTTTTTTTTTTTTTTTGTTTGAAAAGAATGCGAATAGTTTGTGTTGAAATTGTGTTCTGATCTCGGGCACATCCGATACAAACAAACGATGTCTGGCCTTATGGCGATCGTGCGGTTTGAGTGCGTATGGTAATTTCGCTGTATGAGAACAATGTTGGCCAGGTGAGCCGCCTTGCTAATGAGCCAATATAACAAATCGCCCTGATTAAATCATGCGAAAATGAGAAAGGACTATGGAAGAACGGGGGATAGGAACTAGAAGCCACAACTCATCGTTATGGAGCTATAACAAACGTCATTCCCCAGCCTTGCAGGTGAACAGCCTCTGTACATAAATGCAAGCTCACGCAATGGGGAAGACATGTTAGTACATCCTATGCCATATATCACCTGGTTTCTGCATAAACTACAGGACATTTTCTGCTGTAAACGTAGAGGGGTTGCATTTCTTGTCGGCTGATGTTGAATAAAGTCACGCGAGTGAGTAAATATCGAATCAAAAGCAAAAGCATTCAACAGAAAACTTCAAGCGACTATCATTCGTGTGCGGAGATAACAGAATCGGGTGGTATGTGATTGATAAATGGAGAAAGGTTCTGAAAATCATTGAAACTTATTTTAACTAATTTTTTTCAAGTGGAAAGTCGAATGAGGTTCAGGAAAAAATCGAATTCTGATGTTGCCAAGTCAAATAAATACAATTCAAATAATTAGGATCAATTATAGTTACAGAAAAATTTGTCCCAGCTGGCCTATTTCAATAAGATCACTAAAAATACTTCAATATTTTCTGCGCAAATGATCCATGGTACCGAGCACTAAGAAATAAAATTCTCATTCCCCCCGCCCAAAAAATACGAGAAGAACATATTTTCCACTAATGAAAAACAAATAATTCTGATTGGTTTCAGAATGATGCGTTCCGCGCTGATGGTTTTTTCATTACGAAATATGAAAAAAAGAAAGATGAAAGATCTGGTTGATGCCACTGTCTAGTTAGGGTATCGTCTTATTCCTTTTTGAAAAGAAGTATATTTCACCGTGGCAGCCTTCTATTGTGATCGCATCTGCCTCATTCCCCCATTGAAAATTTTTTCAACCGACGATAGTCGGGTTCGTAACAAGAAGCGTAATCAACTGTCCCCTTTCAAGTGTTTACTTATACTCCATTTGATGTCATTGAGTATCATTTTGTATTCGCTTGAAAAAAATACGACACGATGAATAAGTTTGAAGGAAGTATAGTAGATGATGAGGGAGAGACGGGGAGCATTGAAAATCATAAAGTGTAGATTAGTGACGTCTCATGAATTCCGTCGCGGCGGGTTCGAATTAGACGAGCATGAGCGTGATGGTTGAATTGAACATTTACCAAGTTGAATCAGTCGGTGCATGGAAAACAAATGATATTTTATTCAAACCCGACGAACCGAAAGGACCAGGAGGCCATATTTACGCGGTTTCTGGCGGAGCTATTCAGAACTATAGTTTTATTAGGTCACCTCCAACTTATACGCGTTGAGACAAGAAGAAAACCCCGGTTTTTCATTCACCTACATATATAACTAAAAAAAAACCTCCTTGGTAAAAAAAAAAATAAGAACTTTTTTTATGAATTTTGTAAAACATTTGGCATTTAAAATGATTTTTAAAAAAGCGATCCGCCCAATCAACATAATAAAAAATTAGAATTGCTTCGCGGCAAAAAAAAAAAAACATATCCGACTTTATCGTAGAATTCGATAGCCAGATTTTGCTCAAGATCGTGTCTTTGTAAATCCGCGATACCGACGGTCGATGCTTTTGTTCGGTTTCTTCAGATATCTCCGTCGGAAACGGTTGGTAATCCGTTCCCAAAAACGGAAAACAGTAGCAGCGATTCACGTCACGATATGTAAACCCCTTTCTTTGCCTGCGCCTTGGGGGCGGCTATTTACAGTCATGCAAACGCGTTCGCTGCGGGGATTATTTCCCCCATTTCGCCGTTTGTAAGTCGGATTTAGCCGTGGAGGAAGGGCTTGTAGGTGGTTCTTATCAGGACCGAATTGGGGCCTTGGTGAAGCTCGAAGAGAAACTGCGGAATCTTTTATTGATCTCTTCCAATTCTCGCAATTTAACGCTCTCTAGAATCAACCGGTCGGGAAAAATAAATCTGACCGAAAATTACTTGACGATTCTGTGAAATATTGTATTTGCTAGGAACTTTTGAGCTGTGAAAAAAGAACACTAGGTTCAATAAACCGAAAATAATTGGGGGTTTTCTTTCTAATGAAAGATAAACGACCGAATATCCTATTTCTACTATTTTTCTTGTTAGTTTTGATTGATTATTGACTGGTCGCGAGTAGAGCTAAACTCACTTTTTATTCTTACTCGTGTTCACCACTTGATTTATTCAACCCTATCAAGTCGCCTCCTGATAGGATTTGCGAATAAATCACGGTTACATAGTTAGTTTTTCCGATTACCATAAAATAATTTATTCAAGAAAATGATTTATGAATGATTATTATTTTTAATTGGTTGATGGTGTTTAAATTCGTTCATAAGCCGTCTACTTTCAGTATTGTGTTTAATCTCCGTGTAAATATTGTTGCAGATTGAACCGAAGTGGTTCGCCGGATTACAGTGATCCAAATACAACAGACAAATGGTGAGTTATTTTATTTCCATAGCTATTTCAAGTACTCCAACGAACGAGGGTTTCTCGTTTTAATTCGAATTACGCTTGAATTTCTTGCCCTCCGATCCACTCGTCTATGTCCGAAATGCCAAAACACGGAGCGCATTTTTATTTCAATCTATTCCTTTTGTTAAAGTTTCTCTGAAAGATAAATTACAATACAAAATAATTTCGAGTTAAAAATTAAATATTTTTAGAACGAAAGGAAAATGAGAAGTTAGGTATATTCTCATTGTCAAAGAGGGCTAGAACAATTTTATTTTTAGTTCCAGCTGATTGCATTATTTTTCCAATTGAATTTTGTGAATTATTCTCACGTGAACGTTGACGTCATTTGAAAGTAAACGCTTACGGAAAAAAATACAGTGATTCTGGGCAGAAAAGAGGGAATAAAGAAAAATGAAGTGAAGAGCAACGGAAGTGAAAATGATAGCCCCGTTCATTAGCCGCGCCCAATCATCTGTTTCTGACGTCTCCATCTACAAAAAGGTCTCGCCCTCTCAACCCTTCAGTCTCTAACCTTTTTCCTTGATATCCTTTTTGGTTCGAACTCGGCGCTCGGCAAAGGGTCCGGCCGAGTTGGCCCTCTTTTTCCAACTTCTGTCCCTAAGGGGTTGTAGGGTATTATGGAGAAAAAAAAAAAAAAAAAAAAAAAAAAAAACACTTTTCACGAGGAAAAAAACAGAACGAGTCAAATACCTCGTTTTCTAGTCGCTGGAACGTTGCCGAATTCCTGGTGGGATTAG
This sequence comes from Tupiocoris notatus, assembly GCA_037159825.1. Taxonomy (NCBI): domain Eukaryota; kingdom Metazoa; phylum Arthropoda; class Insecta; order Hemiptera; family Miridae; genus Tupiocoris; species Tupiocoris notatus. Next base: position 440,670 of record JASJUZ010000582.1, read on the forward strand.
AAAAGAGTATTCTGGTAAAAAAAGTAGGTAGCTACTGTTTAATTAAAGTTGGCCGTTTTAGTAATTTTGAATCATTCCCGTGAGCGACATTGTTTTTTACTCAATGATAACAATGAAAGCAACCAAGACAAAAAATATAGTCAAAATAGTAAGAATAAAATTGTACGTATACATTTTTTAAAATATGAAGTAATTGGCTGATAATTAGACCATCATTGAAGAAGGACGTGCGAAATTTTCATCTCAATTTGATTTTCAAATTGTATGTCGAGACTGAGATCTCACATATTGAATGTATCACAAGAAACAGTAGTCATTTTTAATTAAACTAATTACAGGCACACGTGACCGACGCAGCTATCGTCGACTTTTTACCAACCTATGCCACTGGTGACTTAGAGATGATCTTGGTCTATTTTCAGCCTTGAAAGCGTGCGACTTGTCATGCCGGGGTTGAGATCCAGAAAAAACTGTAAACGACGCCGCCTTAATTTAAGCGCTCACACTAGACCGAAATGTCTCGTGAGTAATTCGACTCGGATGACAGTGATGTGTGAGGCTTTGCTCAGCTAAAATGAAAATTGAGGTTACGACGCTGATGAAGAGGCTGATGATGAGCCGTTCCGCAAATTCTGCGGTTAGAAAGACGGATTCGGGAGAATCACTCGTCTGAGTGAACGCATCATCGACCGGCCAATTATTTTAAGAAGGTAAATTAGTCCTCATAGGGCGGTAATCTCGAAGAGCCATCGTACCGATTCCAAGACTAGAAGAACCTAAAGTCGCTTCATAATACAACTCTAAATCTGCCTAGGAGACGTAAATTCGATGACAAACATGGACCCTGAAAACCATCGGGAAAACGATTCCCATACTGATGTTCGAACGGATGCCCTGAAGAACCTGTAAGATTAGAGTACCGCCATCTTTCAACGCCCCCATGTGAGATCAATGACAAGGCGGGGACCCCCAGTCTGATATCAGGTCTCCCGGGTCGCACGATGCTCATGTTTAACATCGAATGTACCTATATTTCACAGGACAAAACGAATAGGTGTAGACTGGAGTAGGGTGTCTTAGAAAATGATAGGGACTTCTATGCTCTATTTCTTCTTTTATAAGCGCGCCCACCGTTTCCTTGCTAAAGCGCTCAGCGGGTGCCCTCGAACGACAGGCCGACACCGTCTGGCATCTAAAGGGCATGCTTTTGGTAAAGGAACCATAGAGGGAAGCATCTTCAAAGGGATTTTTTTCCAGTGGAAGACAAAAGTTCTCCGCCCCAGCTCTACACGTTATTACAAAAGCCAAAAAACTCTCTTCGGACTTGAATCGTGTTTATAGGCATTTTACGGTTCTTGGAGGATGAGGCTCAGACACAAGTGCAATTAGCTTCCAAAGCTTTAGAGCATTTTGAAGGACTCTTGAATATAAGTGTTGCCGTTGGTTTATTGAATGCCTCGAAAAGCGTTCGTATATTGAGTGGAAGAAATTTTCTTTCGATGAAACTCTGGCCAAACAGTGGCCTGGAACGCTAAGGGGTTTGGAGACTAAAGAACAGAAATTTGTGGACAGCAGTACATAATATTTGAGATTTTAAGAGTTTTCTTCTTTTTGAATTTTTCTTAAACTGAATTTTTTATTTACAGCTGAACGGAACCTTTCGTTGAACTAAAATCCTACTCCCTGGCGGACCAATAATTTTTGGTTTATTATTCAATAAAAAATAATTCTAACCGCTCACAAAAAAAATTTGAACCTTCTCTAAATATTTGATTTAATCGTTTTTCAAAGCACGTGGAATCCGAATTTTCTATAAGAAATTCGGTCCGTCCGCCTTCAATGCTTCCTCCAAACTATGACAGCCATACATGCTTGCAATTTTTACCAAAACTCATTCTTGGCTTGACAATGGCTCAATTCATTAGCCAAATCACTGCCTCAATTTAAACTGTTATTTTTGTGGCCTTAAAAGACGGTCGGATTTGGTATTTTCCGTAATTTTTCAGACCTAAATTATGATTGGTAAAAATTCGTAGATTTTTGAACCTTTGAATCCATGGCGGGGTTGATAGCTTTAATGGTTCCAGAGTTATCACAGCTTTTGTGACGAATTTTCGAGATTTGTAAAAATTTGACAGACAGTGTAAATTGATTATTTTATCGGGTTATATAAATTGTTCTTTTTTTTTGTTTTGGGTTAGTTATTGTAAAACGTGGATTGTCTAACCAAATCGTTTTTGAGGAAGGAATAAAAAACCGCAGTACAATTATTTGCAGCGTTTTTCTCAAGAAATCGCCCCTACCAGCGCTCTCGTTTTTTATCTTGTTATTTCCTGCTCAAGCTCGTTCGCCCATTCAGACATCTTAAGGATTGGTTTCTCTACCTCATAACATTTCCGATGTTTTGTTTTCTTAAAAAAATGAAACTACTTATTCCAATGCCATCTCGTAACTCCTGCGTTTTTGGAAACTGCTCCAAAATAGAATGACGTTCTTGACGGGCGAAATCCCCAATGTCAAATCACCGTAGGCTGCGACTCTTCTTCGGAAAGACGTCTCTCGGAGCAATTAATAAGCTAAAAATACTTGAGTAGATCTTTCTCTGACAAATAATCTCTCAAGAAGACGCCTTGAAATCTCGAGCCGAACCAGATGGAAACCATAAGTCAAACGGGTTAACTCGACTTGCCCGTCCAACCCTTGCCCACACCCTCAGTTTTTCATCCGAGTTGTTAACCGGCAATCATCTCTAGTTAGCCCGTCTCGAGTAACGCTCGTTTAAAAAATACCCTTTCCTCTTTCCGATCGTAGTGTGTGTGTCGTACAAGGCTTAGAAGTGACATTGCTTCGAAGTGAATTACACTTTATAACCCGTCATATTTCTTTGCCGGCTATCGAACTTGGTCCATTCGGGAGAAGAAGGCCCTTGCAACTGAACTCATGGACTGTTGACCGCATGGTAGCCGATGATTATATTTCTCTACCCCTATAATACCATCGTAGACCGCTAGGTAATTTGCTCCGATAAGGGTTCCATGTGCCAGTTTCGCTTCCCCTATGCGTTTATCATCACGCAATATCAAACATTCCATTTTATCATTCGAATCACTCGGCGTTGATGCCATTATCCAACGATAATTATACTTGTACATTGTCCAGCTGATAGTACCTGTAAACGTTTCGTCTGAAATAGCCTAACGAACGAAATAGTGTTCGATTAATTGGACGATTAGCACATCGCTACGGATGGTTGTAATTGACCGATAGGCAATTAGTTTTCAAAAGGTAAATAAAGGGGTTAGCAGGAACCCATAAATCCTTATTTAATTAGTAGACACGAAATTAGGCGGCTGAGTATTTTTGCTGCATGGACGCCAATCAAAACATTACATATGCCATACATATTCCAAAATCTGTAAGCTAGAACCGCTCAACGTTGAAACGCATCTTTTACTCGATATTTGGGCTCGAATAACTTTCCACTCTCTCTGAAGTCGCCAGACGAAGCAAATGGAAATAGATAAGCGAAATTGGCTCAAGAATGATTTCCATTGAATCGCAGCCTTTCACCATCAATGGGGCCGGTCGATATCAATGAACCCGCAAGTTTCCCGCGCTCGATGAAGGCCTAAATAGTGAATTCCCCTGTCAGGGGGCTTCCCCTTTGTTCTGGCATCAGTCCAAACCGTCTCAGCCGCTGAAAAACTGTTTCGTCCCTGGCGAACCGTAGATTCGACTTGAGTAAAAAATCCCAGACAGACTGCTCGGCGACTCATAACCAGGTGTACGCCTACGCCCACTATAAAGATTGAAGAAAAATTATTTTTAGACCACCTCTCGTTTCAGATCGGTCGTACTGACGTCAAGTCGCGACAACACCTGTCGCACAAACTTCCGCAGTCACGTAAAAGCGAATTTCAACACAGATTTTTCTAGAAATTTCAGTCGTTTTCATTTGAAATTTGTTCCAGCTCTGGAAAAGTCAAAATGCGTAACTTTAAGATGACTAATAAATTAAGAGAAGTCCTCAACTCAATGACAGAATGTACAGAAAGAATGAAAGTCAAGCTCTATACTAAGAATCACAAAGATGTGCAATCAATCAAAAAAAAAAAAAAAAAAAAAAAAAAAAAAAAAAAAAAAAAAATTAAACAATATTCGGCTTTGTTGGAGCTTTAAATGTTTAAAATTTGTCGAGGACCTCCTAGAATTATGAGTTTATCACTTTCGAATTTCGGTCTTGGGTTAATAGTAAAATCTCTCCTCCTCAGATTTTCTTCCATTGATCTAAGAATGTAGTAGCACAATGTTCCTGGTTTAGTTACTTTTATCCCTGAGGTTTGAAAAATGATCGCGTTGCGAAGATTTCGCGAGGCTCTATTGTTCCGTAATGACGGTCGTGGATTTTTCTCGTAGGCGGACTTGGAGGCGTCAGGGGCAGAATGGCTGCTTGGCAACCCATCGCCGCCTCCGGCCAACGAGGACTTAACTTCGCGGGCCGTGACCGGAAACACTGACTACCTCCAGCCCTTATCTCGAAATCGCCCCATGACTAGGGTCGGGTAGTTCGGGTAGCGGTTCATGTGCTCCGTGTCTTTCCTTCAACGCTCGGGGTTTTGGCAAAGACGAAAAATGTGGATAAAGTGAAGGAGCTTAAAACGACTCCCCCTATCCTTTACTAGGGTACCTACAACAAAGACCCAGAACGGGTTTGAGATACGGCCTCTACGAGCGCTGGGTGACTGATCCGGAGGCTGTCCTTTATCCCTTCTGTGTGACCTACATCGGAACGACCTTCGACCTCCTGTTTTACAGCAGATGTAACTTTAAATCAAAGACCCGAGAGTTTAAACTCACGAGATTTTTGCGGGGGAAACTGTTAGGTAACAAATAACCATTATAAAATCGGCCATCTTGTCAGTTTGAAAATAATGGATGCCGAAACAAGCATTTTCAAGAAGAAAATTCGACGAAAAATTAATACTGTCTGACAAATTAATACTTGACTGTAACGTACTATGATAAAAACGGAGTGATCTATTAAGTTGCTCATCAGCCCAAGAAACATCGATTCACCCACTGAGTGTACATGCGTGGTGAGATTTCTTTCGGTCACTCGAAGGTGTTGAAGTTGTGAAAAAAGAAGCGCATATTTCGTACGTAACCGCTTCAACTCTGCCAGAAGAACACAAGAATGAAAGGGGAGTCCCCTCTGTTGATATCCTCTCGCCGGGGGCACTGAACGGTCTCGAGGGTTCTGAAAAGTGGTAGCACAAAAACAAGAGCAAACTTCAAGTGTGTTCGTGTGAGAGTGCAAATACGGATGGGCCGCCCGTTTTTCGCCTCGGAAGCAAAAATTGCCGAAAGACCTTCGAAGCGTGTGCGGACGAAGGTCGTTAGGAGGGCAAACAATTACCTACGAAGGAGAGGATATTTCACGGGTGCAGAGGCGTTACACATGTTGGGGACAGAAAGGTTCGGTAACTCCTCGCTCGTAGAAATTCGAACTCTTGCAATTTTTGCAGACAGATTTTTGGAGATTTAACGAAAATGAATGAAAACACAGTCTTTAAAAAAATCTAATTTAGATATTGATTAAGCATAATTTTTTATTAAGACACCTGAATCTTCTCATCATCGCTGAAGATTATACTTGAATTCCATAAAATAAAGTCGGATTTATCCGCACTCATCCGACATAAGCGAAAAATCGATAAGCGGAGACCTGGAATTGTCAAGCTCTGCAACACGCTTCGATAAAACATAGTACGGTCTAACCTTAGATGTTGCGGAAGTACTAGAACTTTTTTGTTCTGGGATTTAATCTCGAAGCACTTGACAGTCTTCCCTCGGCCGAACGCGTGGTATAACCAAGGGCGAAATCATTTGCGTTAACTTTCCATTGGAAATCCGCTGCCCCTCCCGTTTGGAGATTTTCACCTCGTGAATAAATTCATGGCAGTTCGCTAGTTGAGAATGAAGACCGTCGTCCCAAGTTTCCCCGCCTCAAATGGTAATAAGCGACTTCCACGGAGTTTCAAACTTTTCTCGTGATCTATTGGACGTGGGTATTATTAAGAAAGAAGCTGGTGACACACATCGGAGGGAATATTTTGTATTCTCGTTCCTTCGTTTCTGAAATTACCGTTCAGAAAGACGGAACTGCAATGAAACGATCCGGAAATGAGTTTCCACAGCAACTGGGGAACACAGTCTGGCATCCATACTTATGAAAACTTCCATCGAGTGGCTTTTCCAACAAGTAACTTATGATTGCTTCCTCGTAACTCGAGACTCGAACGCGTCACTGAAAGCTCTACGTTCGGAGATAGCTAAAGTCGTCCTAATTGGAAATACGTTCGCTACATTTGTTTCCTCTAATTAATTATACTGTGTTTACTGGTTCGGTAAAAAATAAATCGATTATGCCAATATGAAAATATACATTGCGAGGGGTAGGTGGAGAAAAAACACGAGACCTGTCTTGAGTGGTGTATATTTGACCGCTTTCATCTCTGTGGGCCTCGTGAGGAAAAATTTTGCTTCCTGAGTGAAACGTTATTCTGTCCAAAGAAATATCGGTTTCAGAGTTTGTGACACTGTACTAACCGATTTTTACATTAAAAGCGGCTTAGAGGTTTGTTGAAACAAAATTGAACCATTTTCCTTCAAATTTGCATGGCGCGCTTTCTTTTCAATCACTGGTTTCAAGTTTTAACGGTTGCACGATTTACTCAAATGTCAAACTATAATACAACTTCGAATCATTCAAACTGTGAACGTAATTATCAATAGATTTCACATAGAATTTTTTTTTTTTTTGGTTTCTGCGTCTTCAGTCTCATTACCTTCGGTTCTGCTTCCATTGTTCCAGTCGATCCCATTCCCATTTCTCGATCGACAATTTCTGAAAATCCAGGCGTCCGTTGTTTTACATTTTAGTGGAGCAATGATTTTCTGCTCGAGAGGGTTAAAGCTTTTTATATGAAAACCCAGAGCGAAATTGCGATTGATAACATCAACGTTCTTGAGTCATTCTAGGTCTTGAGAGTCGATCTCCGCACATCTACGCAATACTGTTCGTCCACAAGAGTTCAAGCCTGTCCGAGTCCACACCCAGACACCCTGCGGAGAAGGTTGATTTCAGTCCTTGCAGTGCCTCCCGTCTTTCCCTTCGGCACGGAAATTAGAACCGAACCAATTTCGCTAAATTGCTTCTCCTGCCCCCGTAAATTAACTTATCGATCTCTCGGTCTAGCCAAAGGCGAAAGGAAGGGAGAACAGCCTATCCTACGACGTTGGGAGCTACGGTTGCTCACTTCCTTAGTCCCTATCGTCATCAGGTGCTGTGTTGATGTTGGTTCGAGGGGACCAGGCCCTTCCGGTGAAATCTTAGTAGTTTCTACGTGTGCGTTCATGCGAGAAACCGAAAGTTGAAACGCCAGGTCGGACCGTATGAAGACGACTCCCCTTGTTTTCCTTAGCTGCTCAAAAGCTGCTGTTGTGACTTTAGCCACAACTTCGACTCTTCTAGTGAAACCAGGGGCTGTCACCACAGATGTCTTCCCGATCCCTTATTATTCAGTAATTAACTATACTAAATTAATCGGTCTTATGTGTCGTCGTTAAACCAAGTGAATTCAACCGGTTATTTGTCGCTTTCTTGGACCTGGGCTCAAAAGAACGTGAGAGTCATGAAAATGTTACAGTACTTGAGCTTGAATTGATCTCACTGTAAAATAAGACTCCGAACAAAAATCACGTCAATTCGACGTTCATATTCCACTTATTCAGATTTTCCAAGATATTGATGGATAGAAAATAGCACTTGAGCATTAAATGGAGCTGCTGAAGAAGGCAATGGGGTCTAAGTCCTTCAAGCCGACAAGGATGCTGAAAGCCCTTCGCGTGAAAAGGCCTATCCTAATTATACGCGATACGACGTCACGAGGTACAGTTACTAATTAATCCATCAAACAAACTTCCAACTTCCTAGAACCAAAGTCTTAAGCTTCTAAGTTGTCTATTCCTCCTTGCACAACGAAGATGCTAACCAAAAGCCGAAACTGCTTGATTTCCGTTAGATTCAGGTATCACAAGAGATAGTGCTAGAGGGAGCGAAGATGTTATGGCTGTTTTGAACTATTCTAACGCCCTATGCTAACTTCCCACACAGAGTACGTATATTCAGTACTATGAATCTGTTACTGCGCTCAGCATAACTTCATTTCCAATCTTTTGAGCTCGTGAACTCGCGTTGGTGTGAAACATTTTTTATTATTCTTCCGAGGAAATATGTAAAAAATGGAAGTTGACGACGCCTTAACTTCGAATATCAAGAGCCCGCGGTTCTAATAAAAATCATCTGATGAATTACGAATTCCTCTTGGTTGAGTCGTCGCATCTCTCATTGTACTGGGTTGGTGAGGGGGAGAAGAACCAGGCGACGTATTCTCCGATTTTTTATTTACTGGCCACAGCGCCCTGAGGATGCCCGAATTACGAATTCCTATTATTTGTTCGATTGTTTGTAACGCACATTATTCTCCCTGCGATTGTTTAATTGTATGATGAAAACGCGGTGGGTGAAAGTCTAATTCCGATTCCACTTAAGGAAAATAGACATGCGTAATAGCGCCGTTGATTAAAAAGTTAGCGATATCGCATGCTTTCCGGTAATTCGAGGCTTCCCTTCTGCGTTGATTGCTTTGCATGACGTTCCACCATAACGGAGAGTTTCCGTCTTGTCTTTTTCCAGACAGAAACTCCCACGGAAAATTTTCGACTTCTTTTCAAAGCAACGAAAAAGGAAACAACTTACATAGGAGACACGCGAATTACTAACGACCTTCTGCCACCATTCGGAGATCTCTTTACCCAATTGTGAGGGCAACTACCGTTTTCAACCTAATGTACTACGATTAATAAAAAATTTAACTGCGATAATTAATTGCAATTATATCATTAAAATGTTCGTATTCTTATGGAAGTCATCTAGGTTTTTTCTCGTCTTTCCTCGGCTAACTTTCATGCCGCAAAGACGATCTAATAAATTGAATTTTCGATCATTTCATTCTCGACGTCACCTTTTGTTCAGAAACTAAAGCAGTTGTCATTTTTAAAACAGTTGTCAGTTTATTGTGTACGATCTTCCCCTGAATTATCGAGTCCGTAGTTGATAATTTGTATCATTGAATAGAATTAGTTGAAATGAGAGATCGCTTGAAAGAGCGAATGGGTTCAGTCATCTGTTACGCTAAGAGATGAACAGGTTTCTTTTCAATTCGAATTCAAAAGCGAGTTATACTTTGAGTGACAACAGCTGTTCGATTTTTAACCGCAAGTACGCTGTAAAGCATCACTATTAATATCAATTTATAGCCATTAATGTTTATCAAAAGGTTAAACGAGACTCTTCATATATTGACTATTCCACAAAGATTATTCAACAACCTAGAATTTCTGCAATAATGGGATTTTGTCCCGTCGAGGAAGAAATGCTCGGAAATTTTGTTCCCGTAGCGGATACATGTGCCTCTCTTTTTCAACGGTTTGTTCAAAATTAGATCACATGAACCGAAACGAGAATCAACTACAAGCCCACGCAAAAACTATTGGACACTACTGAATGGGACTTGTCAACCGAGGATCGCGAATCGTCCAAATATTCGTGTTGAGTTTCCATCTCGCGTCTGTCTCCTCGTTGTATAAATAGTCGCTATTTTTGAGCATTTCGCCTCGTTCAAATCGCCGAGTTCGCTTCCCAGACAGCTTGTGCATTGGGCGAGACCAAGGCCGGACCAGTAGACGGTGGAAAATTGTTTTAAAAATGTCTACCGCTAGATAAAATGGAAAGCGGCCAATGTAAACTTACACCTTCCGGTGAGATCAGCTTTGAATGGGATATTGCGTAGCTGGGACGAAATCCGGAAAGTCTGAGTTGATTCCGGTTTTAGTGAAATAGTATTTTTTATTTTATTTTATTTATTATTATTTTTTTATTGTAAAACGCATTTGGAATTTTGGTTTTTCGTTCAATAAATATTTGTAAGATTCGCATAAATAATTATTATTCAATATAAGTATATTTCCTTTTCCAATGTTTTGAATCGAAGCCGGTACCTGTCCAATAATAGTGAGCTGATTCCAATGCATTTGGCCAAAAAGTCACGTTGTTTTTTTGCACCTCGATACTGAATATATCGTGATGCATTATATAAACTTGTGAGACAATTTAACAGAGTGTCCCGTGAATATTTGAAGCGGCGTGCATTCGGACGAAATGGATGTTAAATTTTGGAGCGCGTTTGTAGGAGATCTCCCTGTTTCAGTGGGAACAGTTGCCGTCTCATTACTCGCGGTGTCAGCTATGCGGGTGATGTATGCGTTCGAAGCTATGTCTAACTCCAACCGACGGTACCCGACATCTCACGACACATTCTTGACCGCCCAAATGTCCCAGCATCCTCTAATAGTGGAACCTCAATTAAATTCGGTCTTGATCGCATTGCGATTATTTGGGCGTTCCAAATGAGAACAGTCGAAGAAGAGTTGAAACGGTGAACATGAAGGAAAAAATATCTCGGATCTGAGACCACGATTATTGTAAAAATGTTCATGTCACCGAAATATGGATTGTTCAGGGGAAACTTTTTTTTAAGAAACATAACATTTCATACTGATTATATTTTAGGATGGGAACCGTAATTTTCGTTAATTGCGTGTTACTGGTAATTGCCTACGAAATGAATTTTCCCCACTTTGCTATTCAGTTTCCGTACACTTTGCTATTCAATTTCCGTTCGATGATTCGAAAACCACGTGCTCGTCATCGCAATGCTCCTTCGCTCCGCTTCATTCCGCTCCATCCGAACGAACAATAGATTTCCACCTCGACCTTTCTAAAATCGGAGTAAATGTACTCATTGCGCACTAGGCATTGTTCTTAGCCCTTCGAGTCTAGCTCATTCAACATCGGTCGAACACCCTCGACAGTCCACACTTTCAACTTCAGGCCGACTCTAGCGTCTTTACATTTCCCACTGTTTTAGGTTCTATTCAGTCGAGTTGTGGGGGCCAATTGAAGGTGTTTTACTCTCCTCATAGCCTCTGTCAGGTTCTGTCTTCATTGTTTATCTTATATAACTCGGTTCCGACTCCATTCCACATCCTATACCATTAACCTTATATTCACCTGAACGTTGCTCACCTTTCCACCTCGACGCTTGCCATTTCTCTCAACACGGTTAATTTACTTAGTTCTTCCGACCGACCGACAGACCAGGACCGAGTTCCTTCACTAACACGACCTACAAAACGCCCCTGGGCGAATCCCCCGCCTCTCGATTTTCTCACTTCGGCCCGAGTTTATACAGCGGAGCTCAGAGGCTAACGTGGAAGTTTTGTTCGCGAGAGAAGTTGGTTGTACAGTTAATTAAGCAAATTTCTACAGAATAATATCCTTCTGTTAGGTCTTTGTTCTAATTTAATTTATGACTTCTCGATTGTACCCGGACTTGTTCCGTTTGAGCGGTCGCTCCCAACAGGATCCAAGTGATTTCATCTCAAACAATACGAATCTAGGTGGATGACCATCTGATCAATTTAGCGGATTTTTCTTCGAAACACATAGTCTATAATTGTGTGAATTTCAAGTCTAGCATTAGATTCGAATGGAAACAGCTGAAGAGAAAACTATTAAGTTTGAGCTATGACGTCTGAATGTTTTGTGCTGTTGGTGTTTCCAAAAATGTAAGAGAGAAAAATAACCTTTGAATCCGTTCGATGATCTAGATTTATAAAAGTATGAAGATTCTTCGTCTTGAGCTTTGCTAGCTAAGTGTATTTCCTGAGCACATTTTTCGTTCTTCAAAATCATTATTTGAATCCTCTTTACCTTTGATACGTCGATATTTTTACTTATGTTTACTTTCGAAACTCAAAGCTCAACGTTCGCTTTGAAATCCTCCCTATGAACTTGAAAATATCTTCGCCTCTATAGATCAAGCCTCGTAGTTCGTACGTTACCCGAATCTGGGAATTCAAATCTAAAACAAGACGTCGATCGATAAATCTTTTGTTCCACGGACTCGGCCCCATTCAAAGGGCCAACAGAGGAAGGCGTTTCGTTGATTACCTACGTTTTCGGGTAGGCCCACGCGTGGGACGGGCCCATCAATTCTTCCCGGTGAGGGTACAGCCGACTACAAACAACGCGGGATACAATGGAACTGGTGAACGTGAACGCTGTACTGTCCTCCCAGACTCAGGTTGGGAAGATAATGCCAGGACCTCTCTTCAGTCCCTCTTCCCAGGACAATCTGTCACCTGATGCTAATCGTTACGGTTGTTCTATGACAATCGATCCATTTCGAAGGCCGAATTGAACTTGCAGGGGCTTTAATTTCGCTTCAGAAGCCCCTCAGTCCCTTTTACACTTGCCGTCAGATTGGGACAATTTGTTGATCATCATCAAATTTTAACAAATCAAGCTGAATTTTCAATACACGTAACGTTTATTAAACGTTGAAGGAGAATCGAGAGTTCAGGGAGCTGTTCTTTCACCTCTCAAGAATTTCAATATTTTCGAGTCACTTAGTCGAATAAAAATGGCGAACTCGCTGATATTTCAGCGTTTCGCTCTTGCACTCTTCCAGAAATGAATACATGAAAATTTATAATTGCCCGTTTCGAAATAATGTTCTTTCAATTTTAGCGTCGTGAATCTTTAAGCAACATCGGCATAATGATGGAGGTTTTTATGAGGAAATTTCGTATTCCTTCTAATAGATCCAATATTGAGCCAGACGTCGATAGCGAACGGTGGGAAAAAAAAACTCTCGACAGAATGAATTTCGAATTAAATTTCGCTCCGCTCTCGATCAGACACTCTCGAGGGCCTAATACTCTTTTTACGTAAACGAATACATTAGCATTTCAAGAGAATACCAATTCAAACGGCGCTCAACATCCATCGATTTATATTTTCCTCCCATGCTAATAAGCTCTCTCGGCTTTTTCTCTTCGGGGGAAAAAAATTCTCTCTTTTTACTCATTCAGCGGTGCACCTTATCATTTCGAAGGGGAAAGTGCTCTTAGTCCTTTGTCTATTCTATTATATCATTGAATAGGATCAGTCCACTATCTTCTAGTTTAATAAAAGAATTACTGCGGGGGAGGACAATGCCTGAAGGGGAATCGTATAACAATGGGGGAGTTACCGACGTCGAGACTTAAATTAAATAATAACAAAGAGAGATTTTTTGTAAGCCGGAGGAATCGTTGGCTTCCTGTCTGCCGAGTAGATTTTTTTTTATTCACTCGAACGTTTGTGACTGCAAAAATATAAAAATACTTCATGAGTCGATTTCGATTCGCAATTATAATTTCAATTATAGTTTTCCACAATCTATGACGATTTTTTAAAATTTTTTTTTAAACTGTTTGATGCATTCACTTCTAAACTAGCCTCTCATGTAATATTTTTAAAAATGAATAATAAATATAAGAATGTAAAAATACAACGAGATAAAAAATGAATGACCTCTGTAAAATTATATATAAAATGTATGAACAATATGATCTAAAATGAAATTGATATAAAATAAAAATAAGTTTACTAGTGAGTTAATAAATAGAGATAGCTTATTTTCAGAAAATTATTCCTGTCATGCGCATTCCCCAGGGTAGAAAGGTCAATTTCGTCCAGGACCCCATCGCCATTTCATTGTTACAACCTTCTAGCCTTCAGTATCGTAAAGATTTTTATTTATTTCGATCAAAAATAACGGTCCCAATATGTGATCGATGAGCCTTCGTTATCCGTTTTCTTAGCGAGTCCCCTGTCGTTGGGAGTTTGGTCTTCTCTCGTATATCCTCGTAATAAGATTAATTCTGATGGGATCACCAACTGATTTCGTTTGTCTCTTGCCCTTCGTTTGTCCGTTCCTGACCGTTCGTGGCCCTTTTCGAATCACAAGGACGACTATTTTTGTCTTAGGTCTAAAAGAAATACGGCGAGTCATAGCAAAAAATATTCTTTCTATTGAAACCTGTCTGATAGATACCTCCAGAGTGTAAAAATTATTTTAGTAAAAGAAAGATAGTAAACCACTTGTTTCTTCACTTTTCTCAATTGGGCGATGAATTTCAAAAACTGAATCACCTTCTTGTAATGGAAAGAATAAAAATAGGATCGTGATTTCACTCCGAACAGAAATATAAATCTTGCGCTCTGCTTCGTGTATTTCGACATTTGTCCTACTCAGATAAGACGTTCGTTAATATGATTCGAGCTCAGTCCAAAACGGTCTTTCGCCCTATTGTTGGTCCTTGGGACCATCCCTTCGTTACCCATCTCGAGGAAAACGTTCGGGATATAATTGGAGAAATGTCTTTACTCCGCCCTTCATCCTTCGTCTCTATTTCTGTTGTAACAATATCACTCTCCCATACTAAATCGCCAACAAACTAATAAGCTTCGAGAGTTCCATCAGTAGTTAATCCGTCTCCAAGCGCTGGCCTAATCCCGTTTCGGGGGAAAATTTCAATCAGCAAGGTCAACAGCAGATTTGCGCCGTCGTTTCAGAATTTTCAGCGAGGAGAGACGAGTCGTCCATTATGATTTTATTCAACGGAATAAAATTCCACTTAGTTTCAGCTGTTTTTAATCTAGCAGCAAATTCGAATTTGGCGCACGGACTGGAGTGAATTTGAGATTGAAACCAGTCGAGATTATTTTTTTGCGAGAGTTTTTCTTTTCAATATGATTTCCAGGATTTTCTTGTAATGTATTCTTATGCAGTGCCGTTTTTACAATTTTATATCGCTCCGCATTTTTTTACAACACACGCTTACCACTTTTAGAGCGTAGTACGGAAGTTTTATTTTCCAAAAACGGGTCAGTAGCCTGGATGAAGTTTAAAACTGGTTGTAAAAAACATTAAGGAAATACGGGATTACTTTCAATGAAATGAGGTACCTACCATGAACAGACTCGTGCCGATTCAATCCTCTACTTTTCCGAGAGTATACTGAGAAAAAAAAGCTAAGCGGATTTAGTCTACCTTATAGTCAGTAGTAAACGAGTTCGCCCCTTGGGAGTGGGGATAATAGGAAGGGACTTAAGCCGAGTCTATATGTATACGCCCTTTTCTCGCTTATCTAAATGGCTACAGCCAGATAAAGTTTGGAGGAACGAGCTAAGAATTAGAGAAGGGTCTTGAATGTTGAGTCACTGTTTCTTGAGTTTGAAGCGGTATCGACCCATGAGAGGTCATAGGGTGAAGAAATTAAATTTCCTTAAAGGTGCTACTTGAGGGAAAAACGCAGTCTCACTCGTTTTAATTAAAATAGCGTTAATCTGGGTAAATATTTACTTCTGTTAGACATCGCTGTAACCTTTACAGCACCGGCAGAACGAACTGTATTAATAATGCTACGCGGCTTGCATTTTATTTTTATCTATTCAAATGTTATTTTTGGTTAATTATTTAGTAAACTCAACACTGGGGATCGTTGGGAAGGCATTTTCCTGTAGCCGCCACAGGATTTAGTGATTCCCAAAAATAAATTGCGACGTCCCAGGTACTCAAATTTCTGAACGACTGTTGATAAGCAAATATACTCCCATCGGAAGTCTCTCCAAGTCAAGATTCTTCGGGCGGGAACTTGCTCAGTATCCAACTATAATTTCAAAGTTGCCTGATTATCATTCTTGGCAACTTCACTGTGAAATCCTCACTTTTTGTCTTGCGAAATGCCTCTTAGCAATCAACATAGTTGTCGAGAAGTTCTCGTAGAAGTTCCCATCGGCTCGTGGCCACTCTTCGATAAGTTGAGTTTCCTCAGTTGGTAATCAACAACGGAAAGTTTCCCCAGAGGGTTATTACTTGTAATGAAGAGGGTCGAACTGGGAACTTATTATATCGGATGGAATTAAGAAAATATCTAACTTGAGCTACGTGAAACCTCTCGAGTTCGAATCCAATATCCTCTCACGTCGAGATACCTCTTATTTTGATGCGTTGCTTCCTTCTTTGGGTATCCGACGGTGCGAGTGGAAATGCGTCCCTTGTAAAGTCGAGAAAAAGTATAGGGGGCTTTTCATTTTCGCGATGTACAGCTGAACCAATTTAAAGGAGTCGGAAAAGTCTTATTTTCCGCCGTTATTCCCATGTGGCTTTTCTCCTGCTTTTCTACGTCTTCCCTTGATTACTAACGTGCCGGAATCCACGCGGTGCTTCGTGTTGTTGCAACTCTAGTCGAGTAGAGCTTGCCAAGGTAATAACTTCCTCCGAGAGCCTTCTGAACTCTAGCGGAATCCTTAAAAAGTTCACCCTTTGCGGTGAGAACCTTCCAAACCTCCTAAACTAGTCAACTATCCCATCTCGGCCAACTTAATCATCGCTTCAATACTTCACCGCCAACTTTGAGCAAGTTTTACGTAAAACCTCGAACAAGGAGAAAACGTTGAATTTCGTTGCTTGTTAACTCGTTTAGATCTCGGTTGTTGCGGTGAAAGGAATATGTTGCCCGATTTTACCACAGCTGAAATTAACATGAGCCGAAAGTCGGCTAAGTGACTAGGCAAAAGCGTTTCTGAAATGTTTTCATAAATATGGAAGTTAGTTGGATAATTTTACTAGAACTCATTGTCGAACATTGTATTGAAAATAATTTTTTTGAAGCGCGAAAACTTGAGTGCTCTGAGGGTGCCGAAATATTGGCATTTCGAATAACAATGAATTATGGTTTTTATTCTTGAAAGTGATGGTTGAACTAGGACGTTAAAATCGAACTATGATGTTGTTAGAAATAAATTAAAAATTAATCAGTAAGGTAGAAGTTGGAAGTTGAAGTGTAATTGTATTTTACTTGATGATATTAAAGTTACAGATGTAAAGTAAAACTATAGGCCTCTTTTATTACCATCACGTCCAATTAATTGTTCTATCTAGCTGAATTTTTATCGCAGAGTTTTTTCTTCGCTCCTGAAAGTTACGTTTTTTTATTGAGAAAATGTGGACGTGGGAGAATTGAGAAGAGGCTCCTTAAGCGGTGCTGTGCGGGAAAATTCTATAGGTTCCCGACCCTGATTAGGTATAATTAGTTATGAATATTTATGGGGAGTAAAACGGCTATAAATATTGATAGAGTTCGCGACGGTAGCGCGTCGCATCGCAGGTAGACAATGTAATCGAGACTGGGGGTTAATGGGCGACTCGACTGCTGATAGGCTCTGGAACGCTTTGGGGCAAATTTTGATGAAGGGATTAGATAAAAGAGCGAAGCGGAACTGGTCGCGAGGTAGAATGCAATTGGTTTTGGACTGTATTATTATTAAAGGTCAGTCATTGGAATATGAGCAAAAATGCAGTTTCGGAATAATGTGCGGGCAGAAAGTTGGTTTTACTTCATTTTTCGTCGACGATGGATTTTCCGAATAAATTAGCTGCAAATGGCGTTAATTATATTTTAAGTAAATTAATTATCGAGATGATCCTATGAACAAAAATGAAATATTTATAAGATGATTTTTTACGATTAATTAACTTCCCTCGGTCACTATACCGACAGAATTAAATTCCACACTAGTCTGTGAATAATGGGAAAAAACGCGCAATGCGACTGTTAGGAATTTATTATCCACAACTTTAAACAATAGCTACCCGTCTTCCAAGTTTATTCACCTGGTCGGGTTTTACATGCAAAGTAAGCCGCACTTCTCATTCAATTTTCGGTGGCATCCACAGCCCCGAGGGTGTTCTTGTCGCCTCAATGCCGTACTTTTTTCTCAAGAAACGTTCAGCTCTTCGCCGTCCCATTTCTGCCACTTTCGATTCAACCGCGGGCTTTTCTCCGTCTCCGCGCTTGTTTGTTCTTTTCCCCTCGACAGGGGGGCGCTTTGTTCTACGATGCACTCTCTTTCGCTGTTAACCCTTCGCCCTTTTCGCTTATTTCGACCCGACGCCATTTTTTCCACGGGATTGAAGGAAAAACGTTGAAAACGCCGAAAGTGAGAGATAAATAAGTGATAAACCTTGGGGGATTGTTTTTCTGGTCCCTTTCCACCGGGAGAATTGAGGGGCGCCCGTGTCGTTTCAATGCAAAATGCACTTCCTATGTCGTTCAATATTCACTGGAGGAAAGATCCACGGCGGCAAGCAGGTTTTATGGTATCTGTATATTATTGAGCCACGCAGTTTCCCTAGTCTTCGACGATAATGGATTCGAATTTGGCTTTCTATACAACAAAAACTTTTGCCAACACATGGAAAAACCAGAAACAATCAGGCCATACAACAAAGCATGAAAATTCCACAAGTGATTCGACAAAATTTGAATAATTATATTTTTATTATCTTCATTCTTCGTGCTGTTGTCGTGTTGAATCGATCCAAAAACTTCACTTGAACGAATTATTCGTTTCATCCATCGCAAGTTTCGCCCATCTTCGTTGACCTCATCAGCTCAAGACTTTCAACTCCATCGATTGTGGTTTTTGGAGTTTCGAGCTGGAGAAGCAACTGAAGAGTCCATATGGATTTATCGATACATTCTACTCGACCACATAACGGGGCTTTAGAACTATTTCTTTAAAACTAATTTTGAAATATATTTTTATAAATATATATTTTTTTAAATATGCGAGTATTAGCGTATGAGTATGAATCATTTTTACGATCTAAAATTTCTTCATTTGTAGTCGAATGAACTTCGAAAGAATGGCTTAGACATTTTCACGAGTTCTGGAAAGGTCTACATTTCAAAATGCTAAAAAAAAATTCTGCCATGTCTTGAAAACTAGTATAAAGCTATTTTGTTATGCTTCTCGTGGTATTCCCATTCGTTTTCTGATAAAAATGTGTGGCCTTTCGTTTTCTCCCTTTTGGGCCTCCTCAGCCTGAAAATGATTGTTTTCTTTCTATAATGCTGTAGCTGTACACATAGTCAAACAATATTTTAAAAATTGCCTTTGTAGGATCGAATGTTCGCATTTTACACGTTCTGTCTCCTGATTTGTCTTCGGCCCGTTCTTTTCCTCCGCATTACGACCCTCTGCGTATATTGAACCTCGCATCAATGCAACCATGTTTCAATGGCGTAAGCTTCTGAATCGAGATATTCGCCGTTAAAAAAAAGATCCTTTGGATATCCTCTTGACCGTTCCTCCAACACTGACAAGAGCCTTTGCCTTTTCCGATATTCTCCTTACAGTAAAACGAACGTTTCGTGATAGTCGTATAAAAAAAGGACCCCGAAGGAGGATTTTTCTCGAAGGCTGAATATGGGACGCGTCCCGAGATGATTTAGCGACCCTTCGTCTTCGAATGGCCTCGCATTTGTTATCGGAAGCTTGGGAACTCTCTCTCTCGTGCCTTCGTTTCTTGTGTGCGTTGAATAGACAAAGAGGACGAGACATCCTTCGGGTGTCTTTGGACGGGCGTGGCGCGTTTAAGATATTGCCGTTGGAAGGATCAACCCTTCCTTGCGTAACAAAGCCAACCCTTGGCCCGGGTGTTCCGATCGCATTACGTGAACAAACTGAACGGGGAACTAGAACTGCTTTCCATACGGCGACTCGTATGGCAGGATGAATATCGGCCTTCAGATCGTATAAGCCGCTTTCATGTTGCGCCGTATAAAATTTTTTGCCCGCACAAAGAATCTACCTAGAGCTTCAATTGTGGAAATTCCAGAATGATCCATAGGTACTCTAGTTAAATATTATAGTAATTTAATTGAGAAAAGATTGTAGATAAAGGGTTTTGCGTGAACAGAGGGCGAAGAAAGCAGAGGATTCGGTGATTTTATGTCAATTATTTGTGGTAATAAGTGAGAGATGAACTCAAGGCAATCTTGAACCGGCCTTATTTTTTTAAGGAGAATCTTGATGAAGAACTGCTGTAAGCAAGTCAACCATTCTCATTTGAATGTCAGTCCGTCATTTATATTTCGCCGATTCTACTGCCAAGCAATTTTTCGATTAGAATCTTCGACAATATTTGCTCAACTTGATGGGACAACTTGTATCCCTTTACCGCCTTAAAAAATAACAATTATTTTTTTCCCGCTTTTGCGCCGTACCTTATTTCGAAATGCGCAGGGAAGCGAACTCGATTCATAGCGAACAAATATTTGCTTCTTCGGAACAATGCAAGGGGAAAACAAAACGCCCTCCGGAGATATGAAAATCAGGTACGATTTCCCCCTTCAAGGTTAACGGCGAACAAACACGAGGAACGGGATTTACAGAACAGTGGGGATATATGCAAATGTCTTCTTTTTCTATTTCAACATACGTTCCCCCTCCATTTTTCCCCGGCCGCACCGTTATCCGTCCTTTCCTCAGCTTATCCATGAACGAGTGATATCTGTTGTAGCCAGGTTGCTCATTTTATTAGCGTCGTATAAGCTGCATTTGGAAGACATATTTGTAAAGAAATAGATTTTCTAATGTAAATATTCCTTCATACTGGTGATTTTTTTGTCGCAAGTGTTTTTTTTTTTTTTTTGGTACCTTGGCTTTTTATTTCATTGCTGTAATATCTTATCTTTAAGTAACTTTTTTTTGTAGAGGGATTCATTTTTTTATCAATAATTGTCTTCAATGAGTAAAAAAACCAATACTCCATAAAAGTATATTTATTCCAGATATTTTGGCATTTTGATAGATGTTTCCGATTTTAAATCCCCCAATCGAGCCCTAGACTTATAATTTATAATACGTATGTGCTTTTCATTCTTCAATCAACTGATGCATTATACTTACTTGTTTTTACCGAATGGTCTCAAACCATTCCCACGTACTTACACGTCCACTTTTCCGCTCGTGTTCAAATATAACTTAAGGGAAACAGATTACATGCGAGATGCCCTACATCAATTGGCATTTGATGGCAAATCGATTGATTGCCTCGAAAGTAGAACCGGTGAAAAATAGGGAAAGCCTTTTTATTTCTGCCAGTAGAAAGATACGAGTAGTCACGCACACGAGACCGATTTGGCCCGGGCTTTTCATGATTTATATTGACCCATTGTGATGGGATATCAATGTTTGTAACTAGATCTGCGACTTCAGCTTAAAAGTGAATTGATTCGCGGGCAATTTTCTGCGTGAGGTGAGTAAATAATAAATCTCCTAGTTCACAATAATCGCAGTTTTATGGATTAGATCCATTGTCTTCTTAATTTGATACGTGGAGTAGTATTATGAAGTTCAGTAGTTGCTGAAGAATTAATTGCGTGATCACTCAATTACAGTTTTTTTTTTCGATGAGAAATGATTTTAATTTTGAATCGAACATAAATAAAAAAGCTATTGTGGATAATAAGACACTTTACAATAATTTGCAGAGCTATTGATTTTCGTAGAGATTATCCCTTATTTTCACGTTAGGTCTGCTATCCGATTTCCCGGAGCAATTATTTCGTTTTTCGTATAAATATTTGATCATCAGTGAGTAAATAAACAACCGTCGATAGGGCAGCTCGCTTCAGGGGGAAAATCTGATCTGATTAGATCTTGTGAGGTCAGACTTGGGGTTAGAAAGGGAGAAAAAAGGGTCTTCGTTGAAAAGACGTAGTGCGCTTTCTTTGGTAGTTTATCTCCATCAGGAACGATGTGTAAGAAGTTTCAACATTTGAAACTCCGAAAAATGAAGTAGATTTCGCTAACTGTCCTCCGTTTGTTAGAGAAGCTAACGATTAATACATAACCCTAATTTTGACGTTTTGAACATTATCATATTTTTCTCTTTCGCGCTCCAAAAGGAATCTCGGAATTTCAAATCAACGTAAACGGAAAGATACGTAAAAACGTCAAAATCCTGCTGCTCTTCTCATAGCTACAGCATGGTTCATCAAACTTCAGTAGACGATGGACATGTATAAAAGTTATAAATTATCCTGTTTGCGAGCAGTCTCTTTTAACTTATCGTTACCTAAACTATTGAAGGCACCTCTTAATGTTGTATCGTCTCCAAAAACCAGTAATCTCTCTTAGTTTTCACAGTGCAGCGTAAATCCTGCTAAGATCTCCCTCAAAGGTTTCGGATGTGGCACCTCTCTTTCCTGAACAATAGGGGACCTAACTCAGACTGACCAGTCTTTTGTGTACATATCGCATACATAGACACTCCTGTAGGTACAGCTACTAATACAATCACATCTTAAGTCTAATAGCCTTTCTGAACTTACGTACGCATCGTTCGTTGCCCCCTAACAATAAATTTCGCTTTTCCCTGATGAGGGCGTCCGTTAGACCCCTTGAGGCCCTTTTGGAAAGTGTCTTTTCCAACTCGACGTTCGACCACCCCAAATGTACGAAAAGCCATTAGGATAGCTTCGAGTTCAGAAGGAAATTACACGCTTATTTATGTACGTTCAGAGCCGGACCTTATATATTTCACGTAACCCTCCCAAAATGGTCGATCTATCATTTGATTTTATTTCAGGACAGTATTAGCTCGAGATTTAATTTTATCACTCGCAATCTACTCGCTACGCCCTGAAACATGGGCATTAATTGTATTAATATATTTAATTTAATCTTTAATTTTTTATTAAAGTTGTTTGTTTGGTAGCAGTATTCTGTTTCTCTCTCCTCCCTTAAAATTTTTCAGGGGTAATAACAAACTAATGAAAACTATCTACCGAGCGATAGATATATACTTATTGATTACTATTTTTTTATACATTTAATTATTAATTTGATGATTAATTTAATGATTAATTTTTGTTAATTATTGATGTTTCTTACTCAATGAGGTTAACGATTATTATTATCGCACTTGAGTCTGATACATGCACTCGTATTATTATTTGTATAATCAAATGATTGTGATATTATTTTTACAGGTGAGTGCAAATGGTTCATCAATCACTGTCGTGAGTTACTCATGGGATTTTTAAATATTTTCGTCAGAAACTAAGTTACAATGTATATTGAAGTTTAACAGCCCACATAGTTTGGGAAGTTCGACAAATTCGTCTTACGTTGAAGCTCGAAATAATAAATAATAAATTAATTTTGACGAAAAAAATTGAAAATAAAAGAGAAAAATACGACATACACAAACAATACCAAAATAACTTTTTATCTAAACAATTTTTGTGAAGTTTACCCGCGGTGTTTTTCATCGAGCTAGGTGCATGAATTACGGAATACATTCAATTCCCTCACCCAACCTCGTATTCCTTAGCCAACTATGAACAGCTCGGCCGTATTACTGCTCTTGCTCATGATTCCATCCCATCTATCCTCCCTAGATAACCAAAAGTCACCCTCTAACGTTCAGTGTTGTCTCAAAATAAAGAAGATTCCGAGATTGGGACATTCTCAACCGAATGTACGTTTACCGCACGATGTAATCAAACGGCCCAGTCAACCAACCGAAAGTAACGAACTAAAATAACAAACAAGTGTGCGTCCTAGCATCCCGTGCTCAGTCCTATTACACCTACACAACACGCAACTCAGCCGGTTCTCGATCTTGTCTCTTTTTCCCTTAATTCGAGACGTAAGATATATTGTTCGGAGTATGTCTTCTCAGCTCGAAGAACTCTCAGCCTTTTACTTTATTTTATTACCTGAGTGCAATTATCTTATTGCTGCCCTCTAGCCACTATGTATCCCAAAATAGCATTTTCCTGGGAAAGATTTAGTAGTGTTGATACAATTTAGAAAAATCAATAGCTAATATGAATGAAAATTATTTAAAATCTTTTGCTTTAAAGTACCTAAAAATAACTTTATACGTAGAAAATAACTATTTAAAAAAACCTTGAAACTGCAGAATTATTGTTTTATTTAGGTGCTTCAAAAAAATTAATTTTAATCTATAGAGAAGAAATGAATAATACGGGACGATATTTTCTTCTTCTGTCGTAAATCCAATCATGAAAATAATAATAGTCTACAGTCGAATTTTTCGCCGTCAAAATGCAATAAAGATGATAAATCGTTAAAAACTAAATAAATCCACTCCCAATAAATTTTAATAAAGCCAGAGAAAGAGAAGAATTCCGTTACGAAACTCCCAAAGCGAAATAAAAAAAGGAATTCAAAAATGCGGTTTAATGTACTTTAATGTACTATTTCTTCCGCGCAATAACTCGGTTGCGATCCTCGTTCTCCAATTAACCAAATGATAAGTCGTACTCTCCATTTGGAACACCCTTTTCGACGAATTTGATCATTCGAACCCAAAGTTCGTTTCAAACTGCTCTTGACGAACTGCTCCGATTTCTCAACGCAATCCGTTTGATGGAAAATACTCGCAAATCCGACGACGGTGAGCGATTACTGTTAACTTTGCTGGCCTTAATACTAAAGCTTTCACACAGCTCTTAACTCGTTAGTTAATTGGAGAGAAGGAACCTACCTGTGCTCGTAAACGGCTAAGCTTGATTGTGATGGGAGGGTTGAATGAACTTTTGATTAATGAACCTTCGCCATCCGAGCAATCAACTCGTCCGCCGTCGGAAATTTTCCTCTCGAATCCCCAAACCTATGGTGTTTTTTCGCAGTCGCGTTTTCGTTCATTTTTTCAAGATTCCAACAGAGTGATAAACGAGCAGTCATTTTTTCGGTTTAGGGTTTGTTAGTACGTCGTGTGATTTTACTATTTGGACTGCCGAAATTAAATTTGATATTTAGAAGGTATCGGCGGCCATTTTTGCGTGACTGTTTGAGATTTGAAATTTAGCTGAAAATGTGCTTTCCCTTTAGAAATTGCGGCATTGGATATTTCCTTACTAAGCAGACTAAGGACACCACCCTGACAAGAATCTTCCGGATTTTCCCATGATCATCTTGGTATTTCGAACTATTAATTTATTGGCGATCTGCCTAACACAATGATAGTTTTATTGATCGTGTTTCTTCACTGACGAACTTTTTTTTTATAACTTTCAAATGATGAGGCACCATCCCTTGCATAATCATCTCTTCAGTTCACAAACGCAAGTTCTTCCACGATTTTCTCTTCACATTCAATCCCTTGGCGTATCTCTTACCGTCTGGCGCGCCCCGATTCAGCAAAGGAAAACAACGACTTATGTCACCGCACTTTTCCTCCCCATTTTTACCCTTAGTCGTTCTCACGTTTTGTCGTTTCGTGATTTCTCCCAGAGGAAATTTTTAGGAAAGTCGTATGCTCGAGTGGCAACGATAGCTTTTAATTTAATTTCTATTGCGCAAAACGAAAAGCAAAAAAAAAAAAAATGAAAAACCCGGCCTTAAAATTTTTTCCTTTGAAATTCACCACGGCGTAATCAAGGTTCTCCATTACGTCGGTAGGGCGATCCATTAGACGCCTGACAAGCAGTCTGTCCCGACCGCGTTTCAGTGGATTGGTGGGCTTTAGCGAGGCTTGGATCAGCCGTTGCTTTACGTTAGGGGACCTAAGAGAGTCCATTTGTCCCATAAACCGCAGTCTCTGTCGGCTTCATGCATTTTAAGGGGCCGAAGCGCGCTGATTGGCCGTCTATGCAAATGGCTCCACGTTGAGAACTTACAAGATGGAAGGTAATCTCACCAATCTCGACTCGGGTGCTGTGAAATGGAACGCCTGCGGACAGGAATTGAATTTCAAGTGTTTTGAAGATCTTTAACTCGTAAAATTCTGTAGGACTAGTTGCAAATGAACTCTAACCAGAGCGGTTTAGGAGATAAGTCGCTCTCTTACGACATATTTTTTTTTATCAGGTTTTTTCTCCACTCACTACATTTTTTTGGCGCTGGAAAATTTTCTTTTCTCCTTTACTCCTCGGCTGTCGTTACTTTTTTTTCACCAACTAAATTTATTTGGCCCTGCATTTTTCCTTTCAAATTTATTAGCATTCATACGAAGGCGGTTTCTTGAGAGAAAATATTCACCGAGCGCTACCAAAACGTCATTGCCGACACTATCACGTAGTTTCCGGTTCAATTAGGGAGACTGCGAACCCAAAGATAAATCATCCGAGCCGCAATAATAGGCAGCCACTTAACAAAAGAAAGGAAGCTCCTTTTCCCCCATTTTATTCTGGAATAAGAAGAAAAAAAAGCTCGCTTCAAGCCATGAGGGAGAATTCGAAAGGATCATTAAGTGAATCGAAAGAGCGAAAGAAATAAAATTGTCAGGAGGGGCGGTTTTTAAAAGGTGAGCACACGAGAAGTCCATGGTCGTGGGGGACTTATCGGATTCGAAAGATCCATCAATCAAGTCGTTGCGGGTGCATTCGTCGGATCACCTGAGACCGCGGAGAGAAAAAGAAAATTGAAACCGTGACAGAAGAACGGGAAAAGAGACGTCCGGACAATGGAATCAATTTTAGAGGCGGGAAGATTGATGGACTTAACAGAGCTTATTCCTGCTCACTGATGCAACTGTACAATGATTGCGATACATACGAAAGTTCCAGCCACTGGAGCATTTTCGGTGTCTCCTAGGGATGTTGACAATTTTTTATTGAGTGAGTATTCATGTAAATGACTCAGAAGGACCGGGGTGATTTTTTCGAAAATCATTCCGAACGAAAGACACCTCAAGTCTCAATTCTGCGGCGTGCCCGTTCTCACGACAGTACAGGAAATTAACGTAGGAACCTGCAGCTTAAGCTTTATTCCAGCGGACTTTATTTCTTCCGCTAATTACACGAGGAACTTTTCCAGAGAAAGGGCGGATAGGTGAAATTCATTTCCATTAATCATTCGGCCCAGCCTAATTGGGGCACTGAGAAGGCTCAGGGCGTCTTTTCAAGTTAATTGCTTCAAGGTGGGGGTAATCCTTCACCATTTCCTCCACAAGAGCTCCGGTGGGGGGGGGGGGGGTCTGCTTTAAGGAAAGCCGGTCCCTAGAGAGGTTCAGGGACAGTTTCTTCTTTTGGACGAAAGAAAAAGAGATTGCGAAGATGGCGGAAAAGGATTGAGCTAGATGACAAAAGAAAGAACTAAATCTTTTGCATTAGAAAAGTATAATCTTGATGAGCTAATTGCCATTAGGACCATCCAAGAGAACTTCGCAATTGTTTCCTGTGATGGCAATTTCATGTGGGCTAATAATTGAGAAATTATTTTTTCGATAAGTCGAAATTTTTCATATTTGCACTTAAAGTCGTATCGTTTCTTAAAGAAGCGCCCGGGGCTTTTATGAAATTCGTAAGGGTTTAAGCAAGTTTTGAGCAAGCAATGTGTGCTGTTATATAAAGTTGCGTCGCAATATAAGAACCAGTAGAGCAGAGCAGTAGTAGTAGAGCAAGTTCACGATCTTCATGAGCTTTTATTTCTTTCTGATAAAATCTAGTTCTTGTATGACATCGGCTAGGAACATTAACCAGCTCGGTCTTCCGACGAGTAAAATCTTTATGCGTTCTCATCGTTAAAAGCGATCGAATCGTGCCAACATTTTCAACATTATAAAGTGTTTATTAGCTGCTTTATCGTTCGAGTGACGTTTCCTTTTTGCCTCTCCTAGTCCAGTCTATGGGGTAATACATCAGAAAACGCTAGGAGGGCCATATGGGTTTTGTTTGGTACGGTAGC
Source organism: Tupiocoris notatus (assembly GCA_037159825.1). Classification (NCBI taxonomy): domain Eukaryota; kingdom Metazoa; phylum Arthropoda; class Insecta; order Hemiptera; family Miridae; genus Tupiocoris; species Tupiocoris notatus. The sequence goes on from JASJUZ010000582.1 coordinate 468,199, forward strand.
GGCTGTTCCGACGATAAAGAACGAAAAAAAACGCCGGTCTCGAAGAAAAAATCTCCGGACTGATTGTTAGTGTTTATACCGTAAAGTCCCTTGGGCGATATGGGCTCCAGTCTTGAGGGGATGTTCCGAGTCTAATGGGATAGTGCAGTCGAACATTCGGCTTCGATTATCAAACGCTGAGGCCATACTGGTTATGTAAAATGTCCCTCGATTTGGGGATATTTAAGGAAAGGGTCTTCAATGCTGAAAAGGGCAGAAAAAAAGTAAATAAAACAAAAATCACTTTGTCGGAGAAGGAAAGCTTATTTTTTCTTTAAAAAAAACTTGAACTTGGAAAAAAATAAGTTGAGCACTATACTTATTAAAATCATTTGTACTCAAATTTATACGTATTGCGCCGCATTAAAATAATATTCCGAATCGCTTCAACCCATCGGTCACTAATAAATAATATCAATTTGACAAAAAATTCCAATCAATGTATAATGCTTCTTTTCCTTCTCGTCGTATTTTTTGATGTCCAGGGGTTGTGAGGGGGAGAAAAACCAGGCGAATCATTCTCCAATTCTTTATTAGCTGGCCGAGCACTTTCGCCCATTCAGGCATCCTTAGGGCGACGTGGAGCCATAGGGTCCACAGCCTATGGAGGCCCCTCACAACCTCCCCCCTCACAACCTCCCTCACAACCCCTGGACAATATATTATGGTTTCAACTATTATAGTTCTCTCATTTTACTTGGAACGATTATTTAGTAAGGAAATAAGCTCTTCATACAGTTTTTGTTCCGCATTTTCGGCTTTCAAATATGAAAAAGGGAAATTCCTGTTCAAAAGGAGGGATAACATCTTTATGCCCACCCGTATTCGAAAGTAATTGAACTAGCGTTGGGAATGTGAACGAAGAAGCGTTTTCTCCTTTTGATTTACCGGCGCTGCTTATGCATGCATGAATGCCGAGCCAACGATACGGTAAAGTGCTCCTATCATCTATGCAAGGTTTTCTTTTTATCATATTTTCTCCGCCTTGTTTTTAAGTAGCAGCTCGGTAGTGAGTTGGAGATTGTCGATAAAGTCTCGGCTAGATTATCTTCAGTGAAGCTCATCACTTTGGTAGAGAACTTTTCACGTTCCAGTATCGCCTAAGAAAGTCGATCCATGAATAATCTTCGACCTATGTAATATTTATCTTAAAAGATCGAATCTTTAAATTAACATTGTAATATTTTCACAATCTGAATATCAATAATTGTTCTAAGTGCAGCTGAAATTCGTTTGTGAATCAGGATATAAATTTGAAGCGTTCATGCTCCGTTTACTGGCGTCGGCTTTTGTCCGAGCTAAAGAAGCTTTCCTACCATCTTTGCTAGGAAGCTGAGTGGTTGAACGAGATCCATGGAGCTTTTGCAGACAACAATGACCTTCCCAATGGGGAGAATCAGACGGATAAATCGTACGGAAAAAAGGAGTGGAAAATAATTTCATATAACGAGGGCTATGAAAGGGCCTAAAGCTTGAACCGAGGGTCGAAAGCGTGGAGCAATTGCTGTCTACAAGAGTATGATCGTGCATTACTGGACTGGGGAGATTTCTGTGAGGGGGACTACGAAATGATAAAAATCCGCAATCTAAACTGGCATGAGCTTGAACGAAGTTGTGAGTTATACATTACTGCGAAAAAGCTATATTCGGTTATCATTTTTCCTAGTAGCCACAAATTGCAAAGGAGTGAGTTACGGATATTACAGCGCTGGATGTTTGCAAGCGAACATTTGAAACACTGGATCTAAAATAATCTGTTTTCATGATTTTATGCAAGGCAAAATAAATTATTTAAAAAAGAGAGTAAAGGATGATAGGTGAATGCAATTCTTATCTAGTAAGTTTCGAAATTGAGAAAAAAATAGCGGAAGAACTCGAAAAAATTGCGAAAAAAATTCGATTCTCACAAATTATTAATGTTTTGCTTAGCGAAAATAAATTAATTTGTCCTCCAGAAATTTTTAATTCAATGTCAATTCTATCATCATCTCTCACTATTTTCTCATCCCTCATTCTTTTAACCTCTTCGGAAGTTTGTCAGACGATACTAATATTTTCTTTTCATTT